>OX031011.1:15087596-15633153 GCA_943735925.1 Pollenia amentaria
AG
This sequence comes from Pollenia amentaria, assembly GCA_943735925.1. Lineage (NCBI taxonomy): Eukaryota > Metazoa > Arthropoda > Insecta > Diptera > Polleniidae > Pollenia > Pollenia amentaria. Next base: position 15,087,599 of record OX031011.1, read on the forward strand.
TTAATTGATTGCCAACTCAATTCTGTGAACTGTATGTGAAATTAGACCCAAAAAGAAGAATTTCTGCATCATTCGTGTTGTCTTCTTACCTGCGATTTGAAGTTAGTATCGATTTGAAGTTAGTACTATCGTATAGGGGAATTTATCACGTTTTAGGCCCTGCTGTTTGACATAGCTCGACAACCACTAGCCCAATTTAGTTGAAATAAATTTTAAAAAATTAAGAATTACAATTCCCTTAATCTGTTCATATATTGTTTTCCTATACAAGTAACACTTTCGAAGTTAAAAATGAATGTATGAAGGGAAAAAATTATTTTTTGCCTAAAAATTAAAATTTTTTTTTTTTAAAAATACATAAAAAATGGAAAAAAGTTTCAAGTCTAGTTATTTTTTCGCAAAGTCACATAACCTATGAGCAAAATGAGACAAAGATCATAAAAATGGATGCACGCGTTTCGCTTTTATTCGCAATTGAGTAAATGTATGATTTCAAAAATTTGCTCGAGATATGCACAACATTATTTGGAGAAAACATTGACACCTTTTTCATGATTCTGAGAATTAAAAAAAAAAGGAATAAACAAAAGGTTATTTGATTTTTATGATTGCGGTAATAAATGTACGTGGACAATTAAACGGAAAGTGGACCTTTTTATTATTTGGGTTTTTCCGGTGGCTACCTATATGATTTTTTTACAGAAATTGCACCCACATTTAAGGGTGGTCAATATTTGGAAAGTTTTGCACAGTTTGACACGTACAAGTGCTGAATCAGGTATATAGCCAGCCGCCCTTAAAATATGCGCCCATTTATAAGTACCTGGCAGTAAAATATTCAAAAATACGTAGTATTTATAGGTGTGCATTGATCGATTTTTGGCATTCAGCCAGTGCCGACGAACGCGAACAGTAAAAGTGATTTTTCTCCAGTTTTTAAAAGTGAATAACAACAAAACATAAAATATATCAATATGGAAAACAACAAGTGCCCATATTTGGATGAATATTGTTACGTTTGTGGTCATATCGTCCGAAAAATACAGATAAAAGATCGAAAAAATTTGTTTACTGAGCAATTCAAAACCGCGTATTGTAATTATTTCGATGAAGCAGATTTAAGTGGTGCAAATTTTAACGCCGAACACAGTGTGCAACAGTTGTTATACTACCCTTCTAAAATGGATTCACGGAAAAAAAGTAGAAAGTTATCTTTTATGAAGCCAGTAATTTGGGTGGAAGACACAACTGGACATGATGAATCCAGGTGCTATGCATGCATAAATTTTCGTCCTGGATTAAACAGACAACAATTGAAAACAAAAGTATACACTGCTGAATTTACTGCCACACTTCCAGTGCAACGCCCTGCTGATACCGATGCACCTAAACCTCCGAATGCGGATACTGTGTCCCTGCTAGCCGAAACCGTTTTCACCAATCCGACCGATTTGCATGATGCTGATTCGATACCCGATATTGAAAATAGGTGCACCACAACCGCTACCACAAATCGAAATGGATTACATTGTGGCCAAGTTGGGACTATCACAACACGACTCCGAATGGCTGACATCATTTTTGAAGAGAAGAAAACTCACACAGCAAAATGTCAGCGCAACATCATACCGACAACGCCAAGCTGATTTTCAGAAATTTTATTCCGTTGACGAAGCAAATACGTTCACGTACTGCCATGATATCCCAGGTTTAGTGAAAAAATTGGGAATGGATTATATCGCTGGCGACTGGCGTTTATTCATCGATGGTTCAGTTACTAGTTTGAAGGCTGTGCTGCTGCACAAAAAAAATAAAAAACCATGCATTCCATTGGGATTCAGCACAACTATGAAGGAAACGTATGAAGCATTGGGCGAAATTTTGAAGAAAATCAAATACGATGAACACAAATGGAACATTTGTTGCGATCTGAAGGTGGTCAACATACTACAAGGGATTATAGAAAAGGGCGGATATCCAAAATACTTCTGCTTCCTTTGTAATTGGGATTCACGATACAAAGGAAATCAATATCAATGTAAAGATTGGAAAGGAAGAACTCCCGAGCTCAACAAACAATTAAAATTACGCAATGAACCTATGATAAAGGACCTGGATGATATTTTGTTGCCACCGCTCCACATGAAACTGGGAATAGCTGGGAAATTCGTTGAAGTGGTGGTCAAAAAAGTTAACGGCGCCTTTGACTGTTTGAAATCCATCTTTCCGAAACTCAGTGATGAGAAAATTAAAAACGGTACGTATCGTACTCTGTATTTCAATATTGTCATATCTAAATTTGTTAATTTCTATACATTCGCATTACCAATAATTTTTTCGTTTTTCTTATGTATTTAAAACAGGTATTCTCAATGGACCTGATATTCGGAAATTGATCAAAAGTGATTCTTTCACACATTTGCTTTCAGAGCATCACGACCACCAACATGCATGGAACGCATTGAAAGAAGTAATAGAAGGCGTTCTAGGAAAGAACCGTGTCCAGCGAGAAGAGATACAGCAACGAGTGGACAGGTTGCTGTTTTATTTCGAAAAAATCGGTGCATCCATGACGCTGAAATTGCATTTCTTGCACCACCACCTCGATACTTTTTTGGCACAATCACCTCAGGAATCAGACGAACAAGGAGAGAGGTTCCACCAGGTGACCATGCCATTTGAAAAGCGGTTCAAAAGCAAAAAATTGGATGCATTGCTTGCGGAGGTTTGTTGGTGGAGTTCCACAATTATGCAGTTTGAAGAAAGCACCGAAGATGAAGACATTGAAATTGGTGGACACAGTGAAAGAAACACGCCCTTGAATAGTATGTGTATCTCGGATGACGATACAGACTCAGACCATGAATATGAACAACCTACGAAGAAAACAAGATCATCAGAACCACAAGCGTCAACTTCTACAAGGATGGATATTGCCAATAATTGAAAAAATGTTCTAAATTTTGTTTTTATGCATATTATAATTGCGTATTAATTGCATATTATTTTATTTTCATTAAGTTTTTATAAATAAAGTTTTTTTTTGCATGATAATTTTTTAATTTATATTTTTATTTTAAGGGTGGTGGCTATAACTGATTTTTGAAATTCATACCTTTACTCAATTGCGAATAAAAGCGAAACGCGTGCATCGATTTTTATGATCTTTGTCTCATTTTGCTCATAGGTTATGTGACTTTGCGAAAAAATAACTAGACTTGAAACTTTTTTCCATTTTGGATTTTTTATGTATTTTTAAATAAAAAAATTTAAATTTTTAGGCAAAAAATAATTTTTTCCCTTCATACATTCATTTTTAACTTCGAAAGTGTTACTTGTATAGGAAAACAATATATGAACAGATTAAGGGAATTGTAATTCTTAATTTTTTAAAATTTATTTCAACTAAATTGGGCTAGGGGTTGTCGAGCTATGTCAAACAACAGGGCCTAAAACGTGATAAATTCCCCTATACGATAGTACTAACTTCAAATCGATACTAACTTCAAATCGCAGGTAAGAAGACAAAACGAATGATGCAGAAATTCTTCTTTTTGGGTCTAATTTCACATACAGTTCACAGAATTGAGTTGGCAAATCATGTGTTGTACTGTGTAGTGCAACATAAATAAATAATTATTAAGATAAAATGATTGACATGATTGCATACATCAACTATTAATGTCATGACATATATCATTATAACATTAATTAATGAGTTGACATCCTTGGCAATTAGTGTGTAAACGATAAATTTTAAGCAAGCCCTGAAGTGAATATAAAAGCTTGACCGAGATGTAGAGCTTAAGAAAAGCATTCGTTCACTTTGCCTTTTTATTCTTAAACTCAACCGTGTTAAGTTCTTTATAAAATTAAAAACACAAAAAAAATACGAAAAAGAAAAATTTGTAAAAAGAGGAAAATTTTTTTTAGAAAATAATTTGTGTACATAAGTACAATATTATCCGAGTCTTCAGAACAAACAAAATGGCTACTTTCCCTTGGGTCAAAATTCGCCTTACCAGTCAGTGATAAAAACTTTTCATCAATAAACCTAATAGCCGATTTAGAACAGTGGGTTCAAACTCTGTGTGACGACAGGCAAAAGGACATAATCAGATCAAAAATTGCGAACAGAATACTCACGTTTAAAAGAAAATCAAAAAACCATCTAAAGGAAAAATACATTTTAAACATTTTTGAAGAGACGAAACGAAGTTTGAAAAAACACAAAGATGTAATCGTAATAACCAAATCAGATAAAGGTAATTAAACGGTAATTATGTACAAGGAAGACTATAAATCAGGAATGACCAAACTTTTAGAGGATAAAACAACTTACAAAACCATACGATCAGATCCGACACAAAAATTACAACGTACAAACAACAAAATAGTCATGGATTTTTACAAAGAGGAACACATAACAAGATACGAAAAATTGAAACTAACATCCCATTCAGCCACAGCACCCAGACTATAAGGACTCCCGAAGATCCACATGCCTGATATGCCACTCCGCCCAATTTCATCCTCGATAGAGGTTCCATGCTACAGTCTGTCAAAATATATTGGACACATTTTAAAAAATATTATATTAGAAAAATTTAATATAAAAAACTCATTAGAACTTAAGGAAAAATTCAAAAATATTACTTTAGAAGACGACGAAATTCTTATTTCCCTGGACGTCGTATCCCTATTTACGAACATACCAATCCACTTGGCAATAAATAACATAATGTCACAATGGAATATTTTGAAAAATCACACCACAATACCAAGGGCTCAATTTCTTAAAATACTACAGTTCTGTCTTAACGACAACAATTATTTTATATATGACGACACCTACTATAACCAAACTTACGGAATGCCCATGGGTAATCCATTATATCCAACAATAGCTGATATCGTTCTAGATACACTGTTAGAACAAGTTACCACGGATCTTGAAAAGGAAGAGGTAAATATAAAACTAATTTCAATATATGTGGACGATTTACTTGCGATTATTAAAAGAAAGGACGAAAAACCAATTTTAAATACATTTAATAACTACCACAATAAAATAAAATTCACGATAGAAAAAGAAGAAGACAATTGTATCCCATATCTAGATATGAAAATACTTCGGGATAACAAAATAATTTTTTTTTTTTTTTTTTCATTATTTATTTATTGAATCTTCATATATTAAATATGAACTAACAATAATTAATCAAATCTTATCCTAATATTTGCTTTATGTCCTGCCAGTGCCAAACACAAAAGATTTAGTCATCACGGTTTCTGTTTACATATATAGGTGTTTATCGCTCATCTGATTGGGTGAGTGCTGCAGTGTCTCTTCTTCTTAAGCGAGTGTGGCCGCCATAATTTAAAATATTTCTAGCTAATGGATTTGGGTGCAGTTCCAGCCTTTTTAAATATTTTACTGCATATTTCGTTATCATAGTTTTTACTAATGGCACATTGAGATCCTTGTGGATATTTGAGTTTTTGACGTACCAGGGGGCGGCTGTGATTATTCGAAGAAGTTTATTTTGGCGCCTTTGAATTTTTTCGATGTTAGAAGCCGAGGCAGTACCCCATAACTGAATACCGTAGCACCAAATTGGCTTTAAGATAGAGTTGTAGAGTAGAAGTTTGCAATCGAGACTAAGAACAGAATTTCTTCCAATAAGCCAATTAATTTGGATTGCTTTTAGTTTCATTTGAGTTAATTTCGCTTCTATATGCCATTTCCACGTTAAACGCCGATCTAGATGTATACCGAGGTATTTTACATGCGAGTGTTGGGGTATTATTTGATTATTTATTTTAATAGGGGGGCATGTTTCCCGACGCAATGTGAATGTTATATGTGCGCATTTTTGCTCATTGATCTTTATCCTCCATTTTTTTAACCACCTTTCTAGTTCAAATATATGATCCTGTAGATAACGAGATGCTTCTTGACAGTTTGCGTGTACGCTTAGAAAAGCTGTGTCGTCCGCAAATGTTGAGGTATGGGTGTAGCTGTTTGTTGGCAAGTCCGAAGTATAAATTAAGTATAATAGAGGGCCCAGGATGCTGCCTTGTGGCACTCCAGCGCTAATTGGCTGTGGAGAACTTAAAAATTCGCATTCTTTTATAATAAATTGACGGCCGACTAAGTAGCTTTGTAACAGCTTGTGTATATTTGCTGGTAAGTTTTGCTGCAATTTCAGTAGTAAACCTTCATGCCAGACTTTATCAAAAGCTTGAGACACATCGATGAAGAGTGCTGAGCAATATTTTTTTTTTCAAAGGCTTTTCTTATGACATTTACTATTCGATGAGTTTGTTCAATTGTGCTGTGTTTTCTTCTAAAACCGAATTGATGATTGGGAATACATCTGTTACCATTTAAAATCGGCGTTAATTTAGACACCAGAAGTTTCTCAAAAAGCTTTGATATATTAGACAATAAGCTTATAGGTCTATATGACTCAACTTTTGTGGGATCCTTTCCTGGTTTAGGTATCATGGTAACTAAGGATACTACTTTCCACTCTTGTGGGTAGTATTCAAGGCGTAAAATAGCATTAAAAATTAGTAGAATAATTTTCTTTGCTATGCTGGGTAGCTCCAAAAGCATTTTGTTACTGATCTTATCAAAACCAGGGGCTTTCTTGGGGTTTAAATCATGAATAGCCTTCTCGATTTCTCTTACTTCAAACCTTAGTGGAACAGCTGATCTAACAGCAACAGGTGGTAACTCGACCGCAGTATCGAAAGATGTATGAGGGGTAAATACGGTTTTCAAATGATTAACGAAAATATTTCCTTTTTCTATGTCATTTCGTGCCCAACGTCCATTTAAGTTTCTTAATGGTGGTTTAGTGATAACTGGTCTTTTAAGATTTCTAGCTGCACGCCATAATGAGTAATCAGATTGAGGAGTTGCATCAAGTTCCTTAAGATATTTTTCCAGAGAAGCCGTTTTTTGAGACTGCAGTAAGTTTCTTAGCCTTTTTGTGCACTCTTTTAGTAAATTTTTAAGTTGGAGGATCTGTGCAATTGCCACTCTCTTCGAACTCTCAATTTTTCAGTCAAGAGACGCTCGACATCAGTAGAATATATTTTACTATTTTTGATATTTTTGCGGGCTATGCTAGAATGTTGAACAGCTAGTTTGAGATAATTGTCAAAATTTACAATAGAAAGATTCACATTCTCCGGTGTTCTAAGCGGAATATTTTCAGTGCAGTGGGTACTGAGATATTTTTTATATTTTAACCAATTTATTTGTGTGGCTGACGTCACTAAGTAACCAGACGGTGATACAATTCTATAAGGGTTTGATATGGTAAGAATTGTAGGTGTGTGATCAGAAGATAATTCTAAAGAAGCTTCAACGTGAATCGTTTCTGCGGGGATGTTTTTAACCACGCCAAAATCGATGACATCTGGAATTTTTTGCTGATCAGTAGGCCAATAAGTTGGTTGTCCACTCGCGACCACATTTAAATCCATTTTAGACATTGTATTATACAAAACACGACCCTGTGGTGTAATGAGCCGTGAACCCCAGAAGGTATGTTTAGCGTTGTAATCGCCAGCGGCTAGGAAACAGGGTCCTAATGATTTAAAATATTTATAATATTGGCTTTCTGGTATTGAAAATCTAGGTGGAGAGTATAAAGATGAAAGTACAAAGTTTCGATTTGCTCTTCAACACATATGTTCGTTGCTTGCAGATAATCTTCACGATGATCACACATTAAGTAGTGTTTGATTCGGGTTTTTATCAAAATAGCAGAACCTCCACAAGCTCTATCTCGAGGGTCCTTGGTATCATATAATATATAACCATTAATTTTAAACGTATTTCTTGAGGTCAAATGAGTTTCAGAAACCATCATTACATCAATTTGTTTACTTTTAAGAAAATATTCTAGTTCATTTTTATGTTGGCGAATGCCGTTTGCGTTCCAAAAACAAATTCTTAAGCAATTCATGGCTTGTTAAGTACAGCTTGCAATAACATCGATTGCATTCTTAACATTTCCTGCATCATATTACCCATTGTATTCGTAAAGTTTGTTACTGTTTGTACTAGTGTTTCCATGGTTTTTTCTAGACGACTTAAATTAGAAACTGGGGTCTCATCATTATTTGGCAAATCACCTTGCATTGGCATATGGTTTGATTTTAGGATGTTCTGTTATTACTAGGCTGCGGTACCTGAATGTCATTAGTATTATTTTGATGTGTTTCCTGAATTTGAGGTGGATTAGGTTTCGGTCCAACCGAGCGCTTGACGAAAGAGTATACAGGGCATCCTCTATAGTTGGCAGTGTGATTACCACCACAGTTGCTGCATTTTTTTACATTGGGGTCGTTTTTAGATTTATCGCAGAGAGCTGTACCATGCAATTCTCCACATACAACGCAAACAGGTGTTAAATGGCAGTATGCCTTAGTGTGACCAAATTCTTGGCAGTTTAAACATTGCACGGGACCGTTCCTTTTATGCGGCTCCTCTATCGTTATTTTCCTATACAGGATATATCTCAGACTGTAAATGGGATGAGTTTCGTTTTTTTTAAGCTTAACGTCGCCGGGTTCTAACTCCACTTGAAATAGTGGCTGGGGATTTTTTTCTCTATTTTTAATATTAACTACATTTTTAATTTTAAAGCCCTTCTCTTCTAAAAACGTTTTTATTTCATCTGGGTCTACGCATGAATCAATGCCCTTTATCACTACCTGAAGACCTTTACTGCTCTTCAGTTGGTATGTATAAAAGTTTTTTTTTAGTGCTTCTAATTTAGTTATTACTTTACGAAAATCATCTTCACGATTAACTTGTATTTTAGTTTCATTTATACTACCACGTTTTATTGCAGCTACATAAAAATAATTTTCACCTATTACCGAGATCAAATTCTTTATTAAATCACTTGAGTTTTGCTCTCTAAGATATATCGGGGGTGGCTTAGAAGATTTTGTAACGTTTTGTGCTTCCGAGGATTCCTCTTCCAAAATTGCAAACCGATTTTGAGAACTTATTCTATCAGCTGTACCCTCTTTTAAAACTTTTGGGACAGAAGCAACTGCAGAAGAAGTTGGGCTGCGACCCCGTTTTAGCACTGTTATGTACCTATCCATTCCAACTTGTACTTGAGGCTTTTGACCGCTTTTCACCTGTGATACTGAGTTTTCCATCATGCCTGATTTGGGGGTAATCTTTTCATCACTTGTTAAAATCGTTTCTGCCACTGAGGCACCGCTTGCAGGTTTTATATTTTTTATTGTATTCGAATCAACCGTATTATAAGACAACGAAGGTGATACAGAGTTTTCTATTGTGCCTGATTGAGGGTTAATATTTTTATCACTTATTAAAATTGTTTTTGCCGTTGAGGCAATGCTTGAAGGTTTTATATTTGTTAGTGTATCACCCGTATTATTAAAAACAGAAGGTGAGAGGGATCGCGTACGAGTAAAAGGTTTAGCCGTTAGGTATTTGCTATCATCGACTCTTTTTTTTATTTCTGCATTTGTTTCGTTAACACTTACTGTGATATATGCATTTCTATCATTATGCTTAATTGTTTTTGCACTGTTTGCACTCATAAGAGTTTTTTTTTTACTGTTTACAGTTGTACTCTTCTTATTTGTTATTGTTTATCAACACCGAGAATAAAAAATGTGTATGTTTATGTATGTATGTACATTAGGTTGTCCCAAAAAAAATAAAAATTTGGATTTTCTCGGAAGATCTTTCCTAATTTGGATACTCATAAGGTAAAGTATTTTTGAGAATTTTATCAGATTTTTCGGAAGTGCTTTAGAGGTCGCGCAAACTGATTTTGTACCAAAAATCTAGCGTTTTTGACTTTTATTGAATTATTATTGAAAATTGCTAAAAAATCGGTATTTTTTCGGCTTCTGAGTAAATATTCTTAAACAAAATTTTCCGATCTTTAATTTTATGTGCATAAATAATAATTTTCGTCAGGGATTTTCCACATTTTGATACATTATATATCAGTTTTTCGTAAATTTTCAGCAAATATGAAAAAAATGCTTTATAACTTTTAAAATTTGTATTAAGACTAAAAAAACTAATGATGCAGTTTAAAAGATTATGAAGAAGAAAAAATGAATTTTCTCTCACCGTTCTCGAGTTATACCCTTTTTAAGCTTTGTACACATTGTATGAAATGTATAATACTATAAGGTGTGAACTAGGTTTGCATTGCTTTAAACTTTAAATAATTGGATTTAGAAAATGTTTTACAAATAAAATAATAGTTACTTACCAGTCATACATAACAATAACATATGTAATTATTACAAGAAGTCCCGTCTTTTTAATTAAATTATTTTGTTAATCTGAAGTTTTTTTTTTTTTTAATTTCGAGTTTGGTTTTTCTAGACTTACCCTTACATAACTTTGCCTACTTCGAGTGCAATATTATTATTTTGCGAGAAATATTACATAGTTCCTGATTTGGATTCTACAAATCTCTCAAACTCATTGCTATTATTCTGGCGCTTTTGGAAATAGTGCACTTTTCCACTAAATGCAATTTAAAAAATCTTTGCAGTATTTGGTTTTTTGTCGGCGGTTTGGCAGTATCAAGGTCATCAATCATTTTGCCCACACACCACACATTCCTTGTATTCGACAAAGGCATATCTATTTTAAAAAAATATTACCCAATATTTCTTGGACTACTTTATGATAATTTCAACTTACCGGAGCAATAAAACTTCAGATTAACAAAATATTTTAATTAAAAAGACGGGACTTCTTGTAATAATTACATATGTTATTGTTATGTATGACTGGTAAGTAACTATTATTTTATTTGTAAAACATTTTCTAAATCCAATTATTTAAAGTTTAAAGCAATGCAAACCTAGTTCACACCTTATAGTATTATACATTTCATACAATGTGTACAAAGCTTTAAAAGGGTATAACTCGAGAACGGTGAGAGAAAATTCATTTTTTTTTTGCTAATTTATTTAAAACTTCATAATCTTTTAAACTGCATCATTAGTTTTTTTAGTCTTAATACAAATTTTAAAAGTTATAAAGCATTTTTTTTCATATTTGCTGAAAATTTACGAAAAACTGTTATATAATGTATCAAAATGTGGAAAATCCCTGACGAAACTTATTATTTATGCACATAAAATTAAAGATCGGAAAATTTTATTTAAGAATATTGACTCAGAAGCTGAAGAAATATCTATTTTTTTTACCAATTTTCAACCGAAATTAAAAAAAACCCAAAAAGGTCGATTTTTGGTACAAAATCAATTTGCGCAACTCTAAACCACCTCCGAAAAATCGGAAAAAAATCTCAAAAATTCTTAGCCTTATGAGTATTCAAATTAAGAATGATCCCCAAAATTTTTTTTTTAATGGGACACACTAATGTACATACATGTATTTTTTCTTTTCTTTTATTTACTTTTTTTTTTTATACTTTATTTGTTCACGTTTTTATAAAAAAAAATAAACCGTTTGCCGAGCTTAGAAAACACGTCTATCTTCAACGAGCGCGACAGACAGAATTGAACGACAGAATTGAACGACAGACAGAATTGAAAATAACAAAATTATAATCACGAATTGATATTCGAAAACTATTGGCTCGGGTCGTCTTATAAATTATCACTCTACACATCCAAAAAGTCAAAAAATAAATACTGCACTTAATTTAATAACAACGGCTTTAAAATTGAGCGATAACGAATTTAAATCCAAAAATATTGACAAATTAAGGGACATACTAATAAAGAACAGCTATCCGACATATTTAATAAATAATCTAATAAAAAAAGGCACAAACAGAAAAGGAATTGGGGGAAAACATAAACAACACATCTGGCAACACTAAGTATTACAGCCTCCCATACATACCAAAGCTCACAGAAAACAAAGACCCCTTTCAGACTGAGCAAGTTACTTGCGCAACTCTTAGTTTGTGGATGTAAGAGGTAAGGTCGGGTGAGGGGAAGAAATTTGAGTACAGACTTGGTTGTACTCGGCAAGTTGTTTTGATTATTCATTTTTTTTTGTTGCTTGAAGGCGAATATTTTTTTGTTTTTGACGTTTTCTTTCATTTATTTTTCTGTGAGTTGTTTTATGTTTGTAGTGCGTGAAATTGTGGCAAAAGTTTTGTATATTTAAAATCATTATTTTAAAAAAAAATTGAGAAGTTGGTCGCGACGAGAAACGGAACAATTAATTAATCTGATTTAGCAGCATCAGTGCATTTTTAATATTAGATATTTTAAACAATATTTAAAACATATTATGTATGTGGACCGCATTTTTAATTTTTATTTCCTTTTGCTTGAAGACGAATATATTTTTTGTTTTTTACATTTTCTTTCAGTTATTTTTTAGTGAGTTGTTTTATGTTTGTGGTACGTTAAATTGTGGCAAAATTTTTGTGTTTTTAAAATCATTGTTATTAAAATAAAAAAAATAATGAGAAGTTGGACGCGGCGTGAAACGGAAGAATTAATTAATTTGATTCAACAGCATCAGTGCATTTTTAATGTTAAAAGTTTTGAATATGTGGATCGCAATAAGAAGGCCCAAGCTTTTAATACAGTTTTGCTAGAAATGAAAATAATGGACAGCACTCTTACTGTGGAGGAGATAAAGCGCAAGTGGAAGAATTTGCGGACGCAGTATATGCAAGAAGTTCGCGCTATAAAGTAGTCAAAAAAAAGTGGTTCCGGAGTAACAGATGTTTACAGCCCAAAGTTATGGTGCTTCCAGCAACTAAGTTTCTTGGAAAGCCACATAGAAACTAGATCAAGTGTTGACAACATCAAGGCAAAACCCTTTGTACATATATATCTAGGATTAAATATACAATACATGTACATATATATATATTTATAAGATTTCAAATCTCTATTCCCAAAAAATTAAAAAAATCAACCAGCTACATGTATTGTTTATTTGTTCCTTTATTTACAAATATGATGCAAGTTAATATTTATTTTTTAATGTATTTTATATTTTTAGTTAAATGTAGATGACATTTCACCATGCAATTCAAGCGTAGATCTAACAAAAGAAGTATTTACTGCTGATGAAGACGAAGTTTGTCTCCCTAACGGTAGCAAGGATACCAGTTTTATTGCCGAACCCCCAAGGAAAAAACAAAAGGTGCGTATTTTGTTACACGATAATAACACTGTGCTTGTTGAAAAAAACTATCCCAGGCAGTTGCTCTTTATCTTCCCTTCTTAGGGGGGACATTTAATTAAAATTTTTCGTCTTTAGTGAATAAAAGCAAAAGTTGTAAACATATTTTAATAATTTATGGCTTCTTTTGATTGCAACTTTTTTTTTTACACTTCTGAAAAAATAGAAGCTACCTGTATTTTCCATTTTTCCACAGTGTAATTACTTTAGTCATTGCAAAAAATAATTATTTAAATATTGCAGAAAACACAAGAAATACAGGAGTTTCGCAAAGACTTGGATGTGTTTAAAAACGTTTTGTCTGGAAGAAAGGTGGAAAAAAAATTCGCTGGTTGGCTGCTCTTGTTGTGGAAACAATGGAAGGTATTAGTCTTGAAGATCAAGATGACGCTGCGTGGCAGGTTCAGTGCTTGATGCGGAAACTGAAGCAAGAGTCGCAAAGAAAACGGAGCTCCTCTACATCATCTGCTAAAGACATTTTAGAATTGTCTTTGGAAGGTATTTTTGAAGAAGATGAGATGATTTGACTTCAATTTTACATACATCAATATATGGATGTTAATATTAAATGCATTTTGTGATTTTTACTACGTAGTCGTTCCTTTAATCGTCATATTTTATGTATATTTATGTTCCTTATATTTTTTTTAACTGTGATTGATATGTGAATTTTTTATTTGTGTTTTTTATTTTTGTATACTTGACTTCAAGGCAAAAAAATACGTTACAGGTGATCTTAAAAGGCCTGCAGAATAATTTTTTTAAACTTAATAATTGTTGGATGTCAAAATTTTGTGAATTTTTTTTGTTTCTGTTTTTGACATTGTACAATGATTTTACAAAATTAATTGCTTGTGGTTTTTGTACGAGTTGCAGTACCAATATTGCGTGCAATGAATTTGTCTTGATTAAGTTCCTTTATTTTTAATAAATAACTAGCTGACCCGGTCCGCGTTGCTGGCCCTAAGCAAACATTAGTGTTGTATTACCAGACGATTTAAATTGATCTTTAAACGAAATTTACGGCCTTTAAATAAAAATCCATGAAATACCTATCATAAAGTTTTTTGAATGAAAGTATGGCACATTGTTAAGAGGATAAGTGTCTATATGTGAGAGCATTAGAAAAAAAGTCCTCAAAATAAAATTGATTTTATTTCACGACCACATTCTCTGGCAAAGTTTCATGTCAAACTGCATGTAAAACATCGTTCATCCCCAGTTCTGTTTCATCATTATAATATTATAAATTAAAATGTTGTTCATATACATATGTTTAATTTACATTTGATTTGAAAATACATATGGTTGTATGTATGTATATATATGCTGTGAATCTTACGAAAAAAGTGAGCGTAAAAGTGGGCGGGGCAACATTTTCTTACCGCAAAACCTAAGTTAGACCATGGCGATCATTTTAAAGAAAAACTCGTCCAAATCGGTCAAGCCGTTCTCCAGTTATGCGCTTAATAGTAAAAGTGGGCGTAAAAGTAGGCGTGGTAAATTTTTCTTTCGATGAAAACTTAAAGTTGATTAATACGAACATTTGAAAGAAAAATTAGTCAACTCGATGGAGCCGTTTTCTGATTTTAGGTAAATCGAAAAAAGTGGGCGTAAAAGTGGGCGGGGCAAAATTTTCTTTCCGTAAAAACCTAAGTTGGACCATGGCGATCATTTTAAAGAAAAAATCGTTCAAATCGGTCAAGCCGTTCTCAAGTTATGGGTTTTGCCACGCCCCTCCGCCCCCAGGCCATTAATTGAAATAATAACTATCCTATCATCTAAGTTGGACCAAATTACATATATATGCCAATTTTCATGAATATCAGTTGACTCGTTTTTGAGTTTATTCGAAACATACACAGTGACAAGGATTTTTTATATATTAAGATAATAACAATATTTTTTTACACTTAATTTTGTTTATTGTCATAAAAAAATGTTTGCTATTTTTTTACATATAATAACTACTTATTTTCTAAAAAACAAATAAAGACAAATAATAAAAAATTGAATCATAATTGATGGAAAAATTTTTCTTTTTCTTTATAGTCTGTGTACTTGTCTTGTTGTTTCTGAAAAAGGTACATATTTCAACTTTATGATTAAAAAATTAACATTTAAATACTCTTACCCTTGTTAAAAAATTTATGTACATATGTATTTAGTAGATACATATATTTGTACATACTAAATATGTATATATTTATGGAAATAACTTAAATCCAGTCCAACTTCCCTTCATTACTAAAATATTCAGAGAACTGTTGGCGAATAGCTTCTGCGGCACCTTTGCGAGGATTATAAGCGTAGTCCGTGTTGTCAATTGTATCAGATGAAGAAGAAGACGGTTCTGTGCTGTTTAAGTAGTTTTCATCATTTTCCAATAAAAAATTATGCAAAACACAACAAGCATATGTTATTGCCTCCACGGTTTGTACTTTGAGATTTATTGGAGACATAAAAACCCTAAAACGGTTTGCAAGAATACCAAAACTTCGCTCCACTACATGTCTTGCACGTGAAAGCCTTGCATTAAATATTTGTTTTTCTTTAATGTTTGTGTGATACGGATATGGCTTCATCATATTTGCTTGCATCGGAAAAGCATCATCGCCTACTACAACATATGGAAGAAGCCTGCCATTACCCACAAGACTTTTCTGGGGGCATTTCTTTTTCGTCCTCCAATACCTTTTTTAAATTGCTCTGTAGAAATACACCAGCGTCATTGCTCCGGCCATTGCAACCGATATCGACAAAAATAAATTTGCAATTTGCATCAGTTAGAGCCATCAAAATTATGCTATTACCACCTTTATAGTTGTGGTAGAATGCACCATCTTTGCGAGGGGGTCGGAAGCTTATGTGCTTCCCATCTAATGCGCCCAAACAATTAGGGAATTGCCACTTTATAGCAAATTCTTTAGAAATTGCTTCCCATTCAGAGGGACTGCTGGGAAACTTAATTTAAAGAAGAATTTTAATAATAATGTAGTTTTTTGTATTTCAAAGCGTTTTAATGCGTAAAATATAAAAATATCCAAAGTACCTTCAAAAACTCTCCTTGCATTCGCATCGTAATAAGCCGGCAAACTTCTGGGACAACTTCCGAAATAGTTGAGGTAGCCATTCTTGTTTGGTAATCAAGACTACGAAAAGACTCTCCTAAAGAAATAGTACTTATCAAATAATAAC
Organism: Pollenia amentaria; assembly: GCA_943735925.1. Lineage (NCBI taxonomy): Eukaryota > Metazoa > Arthropoda > Insecta > Diptera > Polleniidae > Pollenia > Pollenia amentaria. Next base: position 15,104,013 of record OX031011.1, read on the forward strand.
AAATAAATTATTTAATTGCCACACTTACCAGTGGCAAGAAATCGTAATGTTAAAGCCAATTTTTCTGCTGGAGCAATAGCATTCCTGAGTTGCGTATTAGAACGCGTTATGTCTTCGTTTATTAAATTGAGAACAAATTTAAATTGCTCCTTCGACATCCTTAAATAATTCCGATAAGATGCTTCATCGGTCAGCAACAACTCTGTTGTTAAGAATGAAAAGGAGCCTCTAGTGTCTCTTTCCTTTCTCCAAGGTTTTATCCACTGTCTCTTGGTGTTATTTGTATGGAGAAATTTTGCTTTCTTGCACAAATCTGTTAAACCTTAAACATTTTGACTTTAAGTTCCAAAGCTCAACTGAAGGTTATTATGTGTTACAAACCATTCACGATATCCTCTTTATCACTGTCATCGGAATCTAAATCAGCTGCTTTTCCAATGCACTCAATTATATCTTTAATTAAATTATTTTTTTCAACTTCCATTGTTTAAACCAAATTTTACAATTCAAACAACTTTTCACAATTAAAATGAAGGCAGAAATGAAAAATAAAAAGAAACGTCAAAAAATCACGAAAATTTTAGTAAACAAGAAATTAAAAGTTGCGCAACTAACTTGCCAAGTGTGAACATAAAAGCAAGTTCAAAAGAAAATAAAAAAAAAATGAAAAACTGACTTGCGCAAGTAACTTGCCTGGTCTGAAAGGGGTCAAACAAATTCAAGAAATAATAAATGACAACGAAGTAAAATTGGCTCACAGAGCGAGCAAAACAATCAATACTCAATTTACACAAACAAAAACAAAAATAGAAAAAAGTGAGCAAAGTAATCTTGTGTATGAAATCACATGTTTAGGTAAAACAGATGAGGAGTGTGGTAAAGTTTACGTGGGTACTACAAAGAGAAGCCTTGGTACAAGAATATCAGAACACGAAACAGACATAAGGAAAAATAAAATAACTACAGCTCTGGCTATACACTGTGTAGAAGAAAAACATTTACCCGATCTCACAAACGTTAAAATATTAGACAAAGAAAAGGGAACAAATAAACGATATACACTGGAAAGTTTGAGAATTCAGGAAAAAGCTACGCATGCCTTACATACAAAAGACGACAAAAACAAAACGAATGCAATTTACACAATCGCAATATTTTAGTTTAGTTCTGCTTCTGTGATACTTAGTTTAATACAATTTAATTATAGAGCAATTCCATATGAAAGCGATCACCTTTTGGACGACCCCTCTCCGATTTTAAAATAAATAGTCTCAATCGATTGCCCAGCAAAAAATAATGTACCTACATATTTTTTTTTTTTTATAGTGACTGGTTTAGTGGTGGTGTACACCACTGTCATGTGACAAAATTGAAGAATTCGTCATAAGGGACCTCATTGAAAGTTGTTTTAAAAACTACTAAAGCGATCGCAACGAGTGATAGCTCGTTGGAAAGGTATTGAATCAGGCTTTAATTGAAAAATAAAATTTTCCTAACTTTTCTTAGAAATTTACCTTTAAATTTTCCCAAGAAAATTAAATTTTCCGATTTTCCACAGAAGCTCCTAAATTTTCCGGCAAATTTTTTTTTTTGGATTCCTCATAATTTTTGCTTTAAGAATCAGCAATAAAAAAATGGGCCCCGACTCCTTGTTTGGACAGGAGAAGAGCATTTAAGAGACCACCTTGTTAAAAATACATTTTAAAAATTATTTTACAGTTAAAAATACATTTATGAAGAAAAAATCAATTTTTTTTTTAAGAGCCCCAAGTTGAGTGGTAGTGAATATGGTCTGCCTGCCTTCACAAGATCGGCCATAAATCCATGGATAATAGCAGCAGTGGCATGTAATGGCACACCAAACCCGACTGAGGCTACAGGTCATAAAATGTTTTGTAAATTTTTTAAATTACCAGGTAATAAATATTTCGCCTAAAATGACACGTGCAGAAACAAGTCATAAGACACGGATTTTCCATAAATATGGCGAAATATTTATTACCTGTTAATTTAAAAAATTTGCAGAACATTTTATGACCTGTGGTCGGCTTATTGGCAGTAACCAATTAAGTCCCTTTTAAAAAACATTTTATGACCAGTAGTTCACGCAAATTTTCCTATTAAAGAAAAGCAAATATCGCTTATTTTTTTTACCTATTTTTTACCAAAAAATAAATATAAATACTTCACACACTCTGAGTCAAATTTCAGTTGAATACTAAACGTGAAAGTGTTAAAGTGTTTTTTTTTTGTAAAGTAAAGAGTGAAGCTGTAAAGACAATTTAAAGTAAAATGAATAAATTTTGCTGCAATCCGTTTAACAAGAGTGGACATCGTTCGAAAAAGTATTAAAATTAACTGGTGTTTCGAAGCGATACATGAATGAATTAAATATACAATACGGTGAAGAAGCAGAATTCATTTGCCCCAAGTGTAAAATCGATTTGTCTCAACAAGCAAATGCATTGGAACAAATGCAGCCACAATCCGAGAGTGAAATGACAAGTGAACAAAATGTTTCATCTGATAGTGAGGCAGACATTCCGATGGTCAATATGTCTTTGAGTCCTTTGAATGAGGCTATTACCACTTTAGGTGAAACGCCTATTAGAAAAAGAAAGTTGCGAAGTGAAACATACAGGAAAGAGAAAAAAGGCAAGGTTATGAGTGCAATCGCGACAATATTTGATGAAGGCTCTGATAACGAATGCAGTCAAGCAGATGACGTTGATGACGGCAAACAAATGATTGAGCAGTTGAAAAGAAAATTCAATTTAGCGACCACTTTTCCGGAGAAATATCTCATTTTATCTGTGCTGCCTCAATCATGGTCTATACGCAAGATTTCTGAACAGTTTTAAACATCTTTTTACATCGCGAGAAGAAGCAAAGAATTAGTTCGACAGAAGGGCATATTGGCGACTCCCACCAAGAAATTTGGCTCAAGGACCCTCAGCGAAGCAACGGTGAAATTGATTCAAGATTTTTACTGCAATGATGACAACAGCCGCGCCTGCCCAGGTACACGTGACTATGTTATCACACGTGAAGATGGAGAAAAAGTACACAAGCAGCGCAGATTATTATTATGTAATCTATCCGAAGCATACCATCAGTTCAATGAGAAGTACCCAGCAGAAAAAGTGGGATTTTCTAAGTTTGCCATCCTACGACCAAAAGAATGAGTGCTGGCATTAGACAGGCACGGAACGCATTCAGTCTGCGTTTGCATGTTTCATCAAAACATCAAATTAATTTTCTTTCCATGCAAGAAATTGAAAGTATTTCACGGTGAAATTGAAACATATAGGGACCTCCTGTCGAAGTCGTTGTGCGCATACCCCACGGAAAATTGTCATCTGTCCAAATGCGACAATTGTCCGAAGATTGACGAGCTAGAGCAATATTTGTCGGAAAAGTTTGAACAGCTGTTAATTCAGGAGGTGCATTTCAAACAGTGGATAATTAGCAGCGGCAGATGTTCCCTTGAGACCGTGGTAAAGCAGATTCCGGAATTCATTGAGGAATTCGGATTCAAGTTGAATGAACTGAAGGCGCACCATTTCATATCCGAGATGCAATCGAAATTTCTAAAGGAAAGTAAGGAGAAATTAGCCCAAAATGAATTCATTGTGATAAGCGACTTTGCCGAGAATTACACTTTTCTCGTTCAGGATGATTATCACTGGGCAAACGACCAGTGCACGGTGCATCCTTTTTGCATTTATTTCAAAAACGAAGATAACGAACTACAGACCGTAAGCCTTGTTGTTGTCGCGGAGAGTTTAGCTCATAATTATGTGTCCGTTTATTTATTTCAAATGAAACTGTTTGAATTCTTAAGATCAAAATTCGATGCAATCGACAAAGTAACGTTTTTCTCAGACGGCGCGGCTTCTCAGTACAAGAATAAAAAAAATTTTTACAATCTTTGCATAATTGAAGAAGAACAAAACTGCAAGGTCGAGTGGCACTTTTTCGCGACGTCCCACGGTAAGGGCCCATGCGATGCGTTAGGGGGAACCCTAAAACGCATGGCGACTAAGGCAAGTTTGCAAAGGCCATATACTGACCAGATCTTAAATGTACAACATTTGTTTTCGTGGATTCAAAGCAAGGAAATTGCCATTAACACAGTTTTATGCACTCAAAAAGAACACGATGCCATGGGGCGACGAATTCAAAACAGATATAATAATGTCAAAACTATAACTGGAACGCAAAAGTTTTATTGCTTCATACCAAATATTTCTGATATGTCAATTAATGTAAAGCGGTACTCTTCGTCTGCCGACGTGCTAAATTTAAAGTTACTTTAATTTTATAATGATGCCAAGACAATTGAAATTTTTAATAAATATTGTAATTAAGTATAAGCAGCAAAATAAGAAAGATTTTTTCTTCATAAATGTATTTTTAACTGTAAAATAATTTTTAAAATGTATTTTTAACAAGGTGGTCTCTTAAATGCTCTTCTCCTGTCCAAACAAGGAGTCGGGGCCCATTTTTTTATTGCTGATTCTTAAAGCAAAAGTTATGAGGAATCAAAAAAAAAAAAATTAGCCGGAAAATTTAGGAGCTTCTGTGGAAAATCGGAAAATTTAATTTTCTTGGGAAAATTTAAAGGTAAATTTCTAAGAAAAGTTAGGAAAATTTTATTTTTCAATTAAAGCCTGATTCAATACAACTTTCAATGAGGTCCCTTATGACGAATTCTTCAATTTTGTCACATGACAGTGGTGTACACCACCACTAAACCAGTCACTATAAAAAAAAAAAAATATGTAGGTACATTATTTTTTGCTGGGCAATCGATTGAGACTATTTATTTTAAAATGGGAGAGGGGTCGTCCAAAAATTTGCCAATTTTGATCGTTTTCATATGGAATTGCTCTATACTGTGATATTTTTTATTTATATTTTTGCATTTGTTTTGTTTAATTAAATTTATGTTTTATGTTGTCTTAATGTAAAACAGAAAGTGTGTTAAATATTAAAAATGCAAAACTATTGACGAAATATTATATGTGAGTAATATTATTCCTGTGGAACTAAGTTATCGATGTTGTTATTAAACTATTATTTTTCAATTGTGTATTTATTTTGATGTTGCCAGATCTAATAAAATATCCCTGATGATGTTGGGAATCTCCAACGAAACGTCGGAAAAAATTATGAAATAATCTTTTATTTGCATAGAATACATGACCTCAATAAGCCCGATTTAGAATTTTCTAAACAAACCAATAATAAAATAAGGAAAAGGTCGATAAAAACTTAAATATAAACAATTAACTGTTGAAATAAAACCCAATTAAATTGGTAAGAGCAATTAAAATAATTCCGATTCTTAAAAAGTTATTTGATACATTCTATCAATAATTTTAATAGGGGTTTAATAAAGGAACCCTTTTTGTATCATACGCAAAACGCGATCACGGTTCGAGTTCCATTGAAAGGCAGATTGAGCAGAAGGCAAATGCATAAAAATGCAGAAGGCAGAGCACAATGGTCTACATCTCACTTGATTTGTCTCTATGTGCGTATTAATGAAACATAGATGTATAATTTTTTTATTCAAAGAATTGAATTAGCAAACAAAATGACAACTTAAAAAAAAAAAAGAAAAAGAGAAGAAATAACAAGACGACAACGTGTGACGTCATTATTTCAACAAAAAGCAAGTAGTAATTTGAACTTTTAAAAGAACTTAATAAAAACAATAACCTGTGTTAGTTAATGTAATGTAAATTACGCATATGAATTTTTTTTATTTATATAAAGAGAGTATCTCTTAACATTTTAAACTGTTATACTTTTAAGAAAACTGTTATTTTGCCATCGCTCTGTTAACTTTACATATGCAATTTCATATTTATAATTTATTTAAATTTAGCAGTGACAGAATGGTAAATTAACATGTAACCGACATGATTTTTTTTTATTTAAATATAAAAAAAAAACTTAAATCTATATTTAATTATAAAATTATTTGTTCTGGCAGGTTAGACAAATTATCAATCGTATATTATATTTTAAATTTTTTGAAATTTTTATTATGCCTAACTAACGATTTTCTTTTTCGTTCCAAGTCGCGTGTTATGGATGTTTTGAGCTCCACCACCATCTACGAAATAACAAGGTGTAAAAATAGAATGGAAACTGTAAGTTATAATATACAGACGTATTTATTTAACATGCTATCGATTAAAAGAAAAAGCAATTAATGGATTAATATTTTAACATGGTTTTAAAGATTTTTTTATTTAATTTTTATCGAGTTTAAATGACAGTATATAATATATATTAGAGATGAGCGATATTTCTGTACCTGTGATTTAATCACTGTTACTGAAAAATCACGAATCACAGTTGTGACTAAATTTGTCAAGTAACAGGTACTTTCTAAGTCGTTCTTTTTGTATTTTGTTACATAGGTATACAAATTTATGATATTTCACTGTTTGCGTTTTTTGAATGAAATGTCGAATGATATTGCTGTTCCTTTCATTCTCTCTTCTATCTTATTAGAATTTTTTATGCCAAAATTTATTTGTTCAAGTATGTATGTACATATATGAAAGTAAATAGATTTGAAAGCTCTTACAATTTGTTGTTGTTTCTTTGTAAAGTGCCTACAAAAGCTCATTCGAAAGCTCGCGCATTGTACATATAGCGTGGCCACAATTGCTATAAAAGAACAGAAAACTGATAAACCGTGATCACAATCACAGTTTAAAGAAGCAGTGATTTTTAAATCACATTCACTAATCACGATGATCTTTAAAAATCACGGGATCGCTCATCTCTAATATATATAATAAATTAAGACACTTATTTTCGTTATAATTTTAAGTTACTGGATATAAATAAATTGTAAGAGAGTTGAAATGGCAGAACTGAACGTATTGGAGTAGTAGTTTTTTAATTTGGAAATGCTGATAACAAGCCAGATATTACGGATTGAAAGTTGTTACATTTTAATGAACTTTTAAGGAAAATACCTAGCATAGAATCAGGCGCGGATTCATAAATATAATTCATAAAAATTCATAAAAATATGTTTTGCTTATTTCGATAATACACGAATTTTCGAATGTACAAAATTTTTGGAAATCCCATCAAGTTTTTTTTTTGTTTTTTTATAGAATCTCTTATCAAATTTTCAATAAGTATCCAAGTATTTATCCTAATAGTTATTTATTATATATTTCCAATGAAACATCTGGTTTACTGTATTTAAATACATACATATTATTCTACATTCAATCCCAGCAAGTGCCATCTATTTCCGAAAAATAAACGTTTGGTTGAATTATTAATAAGTTAGTATATGCAATATTTTTATTTGTGCTATGATAATATTTACTATATACATTTGAATATAACCGTTTTTCGTATCATATTTTCATAATAGTAGGATTTGAATTGGAATTTTATATGCATTGCCATTCTACCTTCCCATATATACATATGAATATATGTATTGGTCTAGTAAAAGTTCACCAAATAAGAATTATATAACTGTCAAATTTCAAGTGCATTAATAAGAAAAGTTCTTTGATATACAAAAATACATAAAAATGAGTGAAACAATGGTGAGTCCGTAATTTTTTTTTAATATAATGTACCTATATAAGTATATATCATTACCTTTAGTCGAAAAGGATGTAGTCCAATGTATAAATTTTATAGGAGAGAGAAACAATTTTCTAAGGTCTTTAGTTCTGAATATATTTTAAGTCTGTAAATCCAGTTTTGCTTCATTGATGACTCTTAATTGGCTTGCAAACCAACTAAAATAATACATTTATGTTTTACATAGCTTTTTGTGACTTATCACCTTCTCTATTATATATTTTATACTTTTAATGTACATTTTAGCATGTCAATTTGCAAAAAATAAAATATACTATAAAATTATTTTATTTATTTCAATGTTGACTATTAACAAATATTAACAACATTTTTTTTAAATTTTCACATTTCAATGGGCCCTAGCGCTTTTTCTTTGGCATTTTTGGAATTGCATCTTTAGCATTTGGATATACATATCGTTGCAAAACAAGAACTAGAAAAAAATATTTGTATTTTTTCTGCAAACGATATATTTTTGTTAACTCTATTGAACTGCATCAAAAACTTAATTTTCAAAAATTGTGGCATTAGCACATTTACGGCTGAAGGTACATATGTACGTATGTATGTGCAGCCAAAATTATTTTTGCCTTTCCATTGTTATAAGCTTTAAAATTCCTTTCTAAATAAAAATAATTTAGTAGATAGGTAATGGGGATCTTGGCAGTTTCCGGTTCCGGTAATGAGGTTGGTAATGTTGATGGTAATGCGGTTGCGGTTATGTGGGTGGTATCCAATTTCCGAACCATTTTTCCAGTTCCCAAGCCCAGTGATAGGAATGATATATTTAGATAGAGCACAATTTTTCTAGTTTCGAAACCAGTTGAAAATTTTTGGTTTTGAAAAACAAGTTTGTGGATTTTTAAATACAGTTTTTAGTTGATGGCAATGCTATATCGAATTAGATAGATCATAATTTTTCTAGTTTCCAAACCAGTTGAAAATTTTCGGTTTTGAAAAAACAAGTTTGTGGATTTTTAAATAGTTTTTAGAATTAATGCAACAGTCAAAATATTTGAATTTAGTTTTTTTGTATTAAGAAATATTGTATTTCCCTTCAGTTTTTAGTGGATGGCAATGCTATATCGAATAAGATATAGCATAATTTTTTCTAGTTTCCAAACCAGTTAAAAATTTTCGGTTTTAAAAAAAACAAGTTTGTGGATTTTTAAATACAGTTTTTAGAATTAATGCAACAGTCAAAATATTTGAATTTAGTTTTTTTGTATTAAGAAATATTGTATTTCCCTTTATGATGACATTATGTTATTCTTATTTGCGGTTTGTTTTCTTTCCCAATACAATGTCTCCTAATTAGATTAGAATTAGAATTTGTATTTTGTAATAAAATGCTGACGATATGTCTGCTTGTTTATTTTAACATTAATCTGATGAAGAAACCTTTTTGTTATATTTAAGAAGCATAAACATGAGTGAGCATGTAAGAATGTATAATTTGTTTAGAATGTATTATTTGTTTATAAAACAAAACATTAATTGCAGTTTGTTTTCTTTCGCAATACAATGTGTCCCAATAATATTTAATAAGAATTTGTATATTGTTTATTTTAACATTAATTTGATTATTGTAGCAAACTAGCGAATAATTGATTTTTCGTTATAAATAAAATTTTGGGATGCATTATATTTTTGTGTATATAGATAGCTAGAAAAGTTTTTAACATTAGTCAGTATACCGCAAACTTCCTCAAAGTGAAGACATATGTTCCGACATTGACACATTGATTTTTGCGTATATAGATTTTAAAACATAAAACAAAAGAAAAGAAAAAAAAGTTCCATCAACCTAATAAAATAAAAAAAGAATTTTGAAAATCAATTGCAAACCTTTTTTGAAAGTTGAATACAAAAGAAAAAAAAAAATCAATTATAAACATTTTTGAAAATTCAAAAGAAAAGAAAAAATAAGTTCTCCTTGTTAAAGAAAGTATAAAATAAAATGGCTCCTGTATATTGCTCAATTTGTTCTTCAAAGCTCAGCTGTCCAAAAATGCTTAAGGTGCATATGGAATTGCATAGGAATACTTCAAATTGTTTTGATGCTAAAGACTATGAAGTATGTCCCATATGTAATACGCATATTTCCAGAAAAATGCTTAAGGTTCATCTAAATCTGCATTGCGGTGTATGCAAAAAGTTATTTATGGCCCAACAAAAGCTGAAAGAGCATATGGAATTGCATAAAAATACTTCAAATAGTTTTGATGATAATCACTATGAAGTATGTCCGATATGTAAAATGTCTATATCAAACAAAATGCTTAAGGTGCACATTAACCTCCACTGTCCCATCTGCAAGAAACTTTGCATTCGTTCAAGAAAACTCATTGAACATAAAGAAGCTCACATTACTACCATCCAATCACCTCTTCTTCAAAGGGCTAATGAAAAACATTGTAATGAATGCAATGAATTAATACCGACAACATCATTTAATGCGCATATGAGAACAAATCGCCATATAGAAAATTGTCAAACAATTAATATTAATAAAAAATTAACTGTAAGACAAAGTAATTTTAAAGGAAGAATTGAAACCTATAGATTAGTGAATGAAAAGGAAGAAATTCTGTTTCCGGAGGAGTTCTTTAGATATGCGAAGGCAATTGTAATTGAAGAATTAAAAAGATGTGGCATCAAACACACTATATTTAAATTTAACATGGAGTTGTTATGTGAATATATGAAATTGGTGGACGCTGAAATTAAATTAGCATCAATTGTGCACATTTCCAAAATGATTTTAATAACGCTTGCTGAGGATATCAGTGAGTCATATGACAAACATGCAGACGAAATATCCACTAAAATGAGTGAATTTCAGGAAAGGGACAGTGGATGGACACTCAGTAAAATAAATTATGTAGAAGTAAATGTAAACAAGGCTAGCATTATAAGAGGATCCCAATTTATACCATTGCCCAAGAGCATAAGCAATATTAAAGGAGCATGCATAAATGTGGAAAATAAAGATGTTTTCTGCTTTAAATGGTGTTTAATTGCAGCACTCTGTAGTGACTTAAGCAATAAAGAAAGAAGAAAGTGCAATTCATAAAATATAAATATTTATAATAATAAAATTGCTGTGGGTGACTTGGAGTTGAATTTTGAGGGATTAGAAATTCCTCTGCCTGTAAAATCGATAAAAAGGTTTGAAAAACAAAATGTTGTAAGCGTAAATGTATTTGGATATAATGGTGAGTCAATCATTGGACCATATTATATAACGATTGAGGAAAAAACTATCCATATAAATTTACTGCTTTTGCATTCCGATGAACAGTTTCACTATGTTACAATTAATGATATTTCCAAGTAAGTTTTTCTTTACATTTATAAATATACATATATGTATATGTATGTATATACTTATTTCTTTTTAATTATAATTAAAACTATTTTTATTTATTTTAGACTAATTCGATCTAGTATAACCTCACATAAGAGCAAAATTAATGTATGTAAAATGTGTCTTTACCATACACATGATGAATCAATTTCCAAAAATCATAAAAATGTGTGTGGAAAAAAGATAACAAAGATGCCCAATCCCGAAGATGCGTTCATATCTTTTGTAAACCACCAGAAGCAAGTTGATGTTCCGTTCGTGATTTATGCTGATTTTGAATCAGTTTTGGAGAAAATGAATGATAGTGTAAGTAGTAAGACAAAAAATAGTCAAAAGCACATTCCATGTGCTTTTAGTTATTATGTTAAATGTAGTTTTAAGGATTCATATAAAAACCATGTTTATTACTTTGGAGAAGAAGCATTAAAAGTTTTTGTTGACAAAATTGTTAAAGATGCAACAGATATTTATAATCAGTACCTCTCTAAAGTAGAGAAAATAATAATGACAATAGATAATATTCAGATTTTTAATAAATCAACAAATTGTCACATATGTAACAAAATTTTATATAATGATAAAGTTAGAGACCACTGCCAGCTCACTGGTAATTTTCGAGGAGCTGCTCATAATAAATATAATTTGAAATACAAAAATCCCAATTTTATACCAGTGATCTTCCATAATCTTTCTGCTTATGACATGCATCTTTTCTTTAAAGAGCCGTCAACAATAAAAAATGCAACAATAAAAGTTATTCCTTTAAATAAAGAGCGTTATATTTCACTTTCTGTTTACATTAAAATAGATAAAAATCGTGGATTTAAAATCAGTTTTTAGATTCAATTAGGTTTATCTCTTCGAGTTTAGATTCTTTAGCTAAAAATTTCGATATTAATGATTTTCTAACAGTCCGAGAACGTTTCTCTAATGATAATCAATTTAATCTTATCAGGAGGAAGGGTGTATTTCCGTATTCTTACATGGATTCAATAGAAAGGTTTAATGAAAATCAACTACCAAGTAGAGAGAATTTTTTCAATATTTTTAGTAATGAGGAATGCAATGTAGTCGATTACGAACATGCTCAAAAATTATGGAGTGAATTCAAGTGCAAGAACCTTCTTGACTATACAGAACTTTACCTAATATCTGATGTTCTTCTCTTAACAGACATATTTGAAAACTTCAGAAAAATATGTAAGAGTATTTATAATTTAGATCCTTTTCAGTACTACACTGCACCTGGTCTCTTTTGGGATGCAATGCTTAAGATAACAGAAGTTACATTAGAGCTATTTACTTATAGTGAAAAATACCTCTTTATGCAAAATGGAATACGAGGTGGATTAGTTCAATGCTCCAAAAGATATTCTAAGGCAAACCACAAGTATATGAACAATTTTGATGACAAAAAAGCATCAGAATATTTGATGTATTTAGATGCTAACAATTTATATGGGTGGGCAATGTCTGAATATCTACCTTATGAGGAATTTGAATGGATGAATAATGAAGATATGGAAAATTTTAAAGTTGAAAATATCTCAGATAACTCAGAATATGGTTATATTTTAGAGGTTGATCTAGAATATCCTGACTCTCTTCATGACATTCATAATGATTTACCATTTTGTCCACAAAATAAAACTCCAGGGCAGTCTTTATTAATAGCAAATTTGACGCCTAAAGCAAATTACAGTATACATTATAAAGTTTTAAAACAATGTATTACCAATGGTCTTGTTTTGAAAAAAGTTCACAGAATTTTTAAATTCAAACAGTCTCCACGGTTAAAAAAAATATATTGATTTAAATACGCTGCACAGAACTAATGCAAAAAATAATTTTGAAAAAGATTTTTTTAAACTGCTTAATAATGCAGTTTATGGAAAAACGATGGAAAGTGTTGATAAAAGAAAAGATATACGTATTGCTACCGGATGGGAAAATAGTAAAAAAACCATTTAGGGTAACGATCGTTAATCTCTAAACCATATTTTCTTAGTTTGACAAAGTTTAATGATGATTTGTATACAGTCGAGCTAAAGAAAATGGAACCATACTACGACAAACCCATATATATTGGATTTTCGGTATTAGAATTATCCAAAATGGAAGATGTATGATTTCCATTATACATATATGATTCCGAAGTTTGGAGAAAATTTGTCCTTAAATTATATGGATACCGATTCATTTATTTATTCAATTAAAACAAATGACTTCTATGATGGCATTCGTAGCGATGTCAGTTTAAATTTCGATACGTCTGAATATACCAAAAACAATGTTTTTAATTTACCCCTCCTTAACAAAAAAGTATTGGGAATGACGAAAGATGAAAATAAGGGGGAAATAATAATTGAATTTGTAGGTTTAAGATCAAAGATGTATTCCTTGTCAACTGTCACTTCAGAAGACATTAAAAAGTCTAAAGGCGTCAAAAAATGTGTAATTAAAAAACTAACATTAAATGACTATAATGAGTGTTTATTTGAGCAGAATATAGTATCTGATGAAATGGTTGTATTTAGAACTAAAGCTCATCAGTTGTATACACAAAAGTTGCATAAAGTAGTACTTAATCATACAGATGATAAAATAAATATTATGGAAGATAAAGTAAATACTAGACCTTGGGGTCACTTTAGAGATAGAATTAACACCTATATGGAAATTTATTAAGAATAATGCTGTTTGTTTATTACTATAGAGATGGCAGTGATTAATAATATAAAAATAAAAGGCTTTGTATTTATACATATTAAAATAAATTTTATTATTTTATATATTAGATTACATCTAAATACATTTGTTTTAATACAATAAAAGTTAAAATATATTCATTTATTCATAAGTTTCTTAAAAATAATGTTTACCTGTATTAAGATCAATAATAATAATTAAATTTAAAGAAAAAAAAAAAAAAATATATCAATAAAGTTTAAATGTAAGATATAAAAATTAAAAAATAAAAATAGTTGTTCTTATTTCAAATTAGATTTTCTCTTTCAAGAAAAACAGCATTTTTTAAAGCGCAAACTCCATAGTTGTGATAACTGCAATATGAGTTTTCTGGATACTTTTTTTAAGTTCCTTTAAATTTATACATCCAAAATCCTCTATATTTAGAAGTTTTTGCTGCAACATTTGCTCCAACCATTTGATTTTTTCTGTTCCTTTTACATAAATTTTAGAATTTTTTAAATTATCTCTTAAAAAATTACAAGCACTCTTAAATGATACTACTCCTGTATTCCAGTTAAGACAATGAAAATTTTTTATTAACCAATTTGCTTCTTTTTGCTCCTTTTGTGATAAACAATTGAAATCAAAAGGTGGTTTTATAATGAAATTGATATATTGCTTAGAATTGGAAACAATTGCAACTTCTTTAAAATTAAATTTATTTGATTCTAGTTTGAACCCTTGTAAATCAATGAAAACACGTTTGCAATACATATTTTTTTTTTATTTGTGATTTACAATTTATAAAATTTTCCGAACTTGTCCCTTTAATGGTACATATTCAATAATACGATCGTGAATGAGAATACAATAAGCTGATGCGTTTGCTGGAACATTAGTAGCTGTTTCAAATTCAATTTTAATATAAATTGGTCCGCTGACAATAGATTCATTTTGATAACTATCATCTACTACTATTATTGGAGCATTATTTTTAAACTCTTGAGATGTGAGAAACGGCTGGGAGTCTCTCATATAGCAGTTTTCTTGAATCCTTAGATACATATCATATAGAATTGCATAACGTTCATTCTTAAACTTTATGTTAAGGTCATCATATGGATAAGACTCTGAATTTAAATGTACTTTTAAATAAGTCAAATCGCAGTGGATAAATATCTCATCATGTTGGAATGCAATCAAAACAAAACGAGGGCGTTCTCTATTCGCTGCCAGCTTAACATTCCACACATGATTTGTTGACATATTTAGTTGTGGATTTATATGACAATCCCAACTTCTAAATGCAATTGGTATTGAAGTACCACTGTTTATTATTTTTAACATATTTGATTTACTAAAATCAGATAGTTGTACATGAGAAATTCTCCACGATATACTTGAAATTGTTAATTTCGCCTTTTCGGTAGAAACAGTTGAATATACAAGATTCTCATCATTTTTATTACGTAATAGAATCAATTCATGTTTTGCGTTCAATAATATTTTGTTATAGTCTTCAGCGAATCCCTAAAACAATTTAAGTGGTACATAAAAATTAAAATAGCCATTTACGAGATCAATATCATCAATTTTATTCCATCCAGCATTTTGCATTCCATTACTATCTGTTGGTGATAATAAACCAAATTTTTAATAGTACTTGATGTTCCTAAATGTCTCGTTTGATCAATTTCACCACCATTTACTTCGTAACGGATTTCATCAAATATATGTGCTACAAAATTATTTTTTAATTTACAGTTGGCTGCAGAAGATACTAGTTTTGTATTGCTATCACCTTTAACAAATCCTTCTACATATATTAAACTTTCCGACGGCAAAACATACAAGTCCTGATTTTGTATTGTAATACGAATTTCATCGTTATTGTTGTAAGATTGTAAATTTGGGGTAGACGTATGGTAGGCCTTTTTAATTATATTTTCATCGGACAAAGGTTTATCCAGAACATCTATTATTGAACTCATGGTTTCTTCAATTTTAAATTTAATGATTTTAGAAATTCTTTATTTGATTACGTTAAGTTTATATTTTTTAATGAATTCTTTGAATTTAATTTATTTTTCAATATTTTGTTAGCAGAAGAAGAATGTAATACTTTGTTTTTAAGTATATTCTTCTTGTAAATAATCATAATTTTATTAGCCTTAAATGTAATCGAATTGTAATTTCCTCTCCTCGGAAATTAAGTAAACCACCGTCAGGTGCGACATTAATGCCAAACTCATGCAAAGTATGTGCTTGGGAGTTATTCATGTATGTGTTGACAGCTATATTACTCCCCACCAAACAATTTTCGGAGCGCTCCTAAATATGACTCTTAAAAGATTCCTTTTCTTGAGATTTTTATGATTACCCTCCTAATTTATGAGCAATTCTGATTGATTTCGGAGCCTGTAGAATTCAGGACTCCGAAAAGAGTCATTTTTATGAGCAATTTAGGAGCACACTCCTAAAAAAACTCTTATTTATGAGGGTTTTCTGAGGGGCAACGGTAGTTTGTTTTCTTTTTCTTGATCATTTCAATATTTTGCGTTTGTCTGTCATTATTGTGATCATTTTGCGCGGTTCGGTTGTGGTTTTGATAAAATCTTTGAGAAAACAAATGCTTATTATTCATTTATTTTATTTATTTCTTAACTTTTTCACTAATGTTTTTTGTGTACTTTATGTGTGAATATTTGACTAAACAATGCCCTTGTAAATCTTTTCATTAGACAAAACTATCCATTTGAACCCTTTGTAAAAAGAAAATTAGGTGGTTTTGTCCGCTGAAATTTGTTTAAAATGATTATTATTTCTATGCACAAAACATATATTAATAAAACTTTTCCATTAAAAGCGTAAAAGCAAAAATTTACATAAAAATGAATACCCTAATTTCAAGAAAAAAAAACACTCCTATATCACTCTTTTTTGGCTCCGAAATCCCTCTTTTGTGACTCTTTTAAGAGGTTGTTATGATTGATTTGTGAGCAAAAATGCTCACAATTTTCCATACAAATTGTTAAATTTAGGAGTCCTTAAGCGCTCATATTCAGTACAAAATTTTTTGACGGTTTCATAGGAAAACACGCTCATATCTGAGGGTTTTAGGAGCTTTTTTCTGAGCGTTTTGCTCATAAAAAGGAGTCCTAAAAGACTCTTTTAGGACTCATATTGTTTGCTGGGTCTCAATTCGTAAAACATTTACCTTAAAAATATTAACTGGAAGATCTGAGTAATAGTCTTTATGAGGTAATAAAATTTTTTCTTTAAATCCTAAAAGCTTGCCAATTGTATTTTCCTTATTAAAGTATATTGGATCATTAGAGTTTTTTATTCTAACTTGCATCGTATTATTATTAGCCTCAATATTAATTTTATTTTCAGGACTATATCGTTGATATTGTTCTTTAATATAATCAACTATGTCGTTTAGTTCATAAGATCCAATGGGAATTTCAATTGCTTGTTCACCAATATGAAACATATTATTATATACATCTACATTTGGAATACTATTATATGAATGAAAATCTGTAAGTGCACACTCATATTTTCCATCCAAATCAATTGGAGGAAAATAGTTAGCTTTCAACTCTGTTGAGTTAGAGCTTAACGTTAGAGTTATTGACATTTCGACTGTTGAATTGTAAATAAAGTTAAAAGCGTAATATTCTTTATTTAAAAATAATTTATTTACATTTTTTTTTTCTTATTTAATAATAATACATTAACTCTTAGGTACTATTATTATTATTATTGTATCTACTCTTTCTTACAAACTACAATATATCAATTCTATTTATCCAAGAATTATGTTGATTTGAAAATCCCAACCATTTTACATATGCCATTTCTCCTTTAGTTTAAGGAATTTTTTCAACAATGTAGGTATCAGGAAATCGAGTTTTTGAAAGTTCATAATCATAGAAACCACCCTTTATTGGATTTCCAAGATAGGCTTCCAATATGAATGTAGCGGGATAAGTATTTTTTACGGTTTTAATTTTAAAAATTTCGGTCGTCCAATTGGGTGTGTAACCTTTTTCAAAAATGTGTTTATATTTGCTTATGCGTACATAATCTCCAACATTAAATTTAGATTTTTTAAATATTTTTAAATGATTGTATACGGTTTTCAATAATTTCATTTCGTTGTTAGAATTAACGTCAATTGGTGCCATTTTAATGGTACGATGAACTCTGCTATTATATTTATTAATTAGGTCTTTGTAAATATGAAGCCAATAATATGAACCACTTAAACCAAGTTCTTACCACATCATTCCTTTTAGAGTTCGATTAAATCGTTCTATTATCGAGGCTTTCATTATACTATATGTTGAGTAGTGATTGATATTATGGTTGTGCATGACGGTTTTAAATTGTTTATTGAAAAATTCTTTACCATCATCAGTCTGTAAGTTTTTGGGCACTTGACCTAATTTTAAAATACTTTTCATTGCTTGAAATACTTCAGTTGCTGTGGTTGCTTTAAGTGCAACACCCCATTATCTTCTTCTGTGTTTTTTCAATTTGAGATTGCAAAAACATTTTATTGACACCATCATTTTCTTCCAAAGCATTTGACATATGTTTGATTCTTTTGTTTTGAATGTCAATGTTGTTATCTGTATCCATAAAGAACCCAAGCAATTTAGGTGCATTTTTCATAAAAATTACGTCACTTGTATTGTTAATATAGTAACCAAATTTATCAACAGTTATTACTTGATGTTAATTTAATAGTTATTCAATAATGTTAGCTTCATATAATTCTTCAATAATAGATACAATTTCGTTATTATGATTGCTGTGACCTGCAGCTTGTGATGCGACCAGGAGTCTTAGTCGATCTATTAACTCATTTGGATCATCCCAGTATATATAGTTTGGTTTATTTGGATTTAAATTCATTAACCCACTTCCCATATAATTTTCTTTTGTTGTTTTTATTGTATCAGATGAAGTGGGTGATTGCGGTATTGTGGTAGATGAATTTTTAGGTTTAATCAATTTGCTAATAATATTCTTATATTTATATGCTCTTGTACCCCTTATATTACCATCTGAGACATAACCTCTTTTATACGCATTAGTATTAATTAATATTTTTTTATAAATATCTAACTCGGATTTATCATAGTTTTTTGGTATTTTTTGAAACATTAATGAAAATAAACCTGGAGTGAGTGCCCATATTTGGTTTCCAACTTGAATCTTATCTTCATTAAATTTAATGTTACTATCACCAAATTTCCATTCATTATTTGAATCTTTATGTAATCCATATTGTGTGTCTAACTCATGTCTATTTTCTAAATATAAAAAATCATTAAAATTTATATGATTATTTTGATTTTCTGCTTCTGGTTGAGAATAAAAATCATCATCATCATCTTCAGAGTTAATTGCAGCAGTAGATAACATATATTTTTCTGGTTTTATAATTGTTTTAAATTGTTGTTGTTGTTTTGATTCATTTTTAATTTTATTCTTTTCAATTTTTAAATTTACTTTGGTATTTTTCGAACTATTAATAACATTTCTCAAGGGTTCTGTTATGGGCTTAAATGTATCTTTAAGTTGTTCACGAGTATCCGCTTCACCAATCTTTTATCGACCATCAGCTATTCGTAAGTTGTCAATGATTTTGTCGTTTTTGTTGTAATATCTTTAAAGGTTGATGACATACTAATACTTGTATGTAATATATTCTATAAATTATAATGTTATAAAATAATCAAACTGCTTTCTATATCTCCCATCATTTAATTCATCATCTGTACTTATAACCAAAAATCCATATTTATCCTTCCAACATTCTCTACAAATTTCATGAAACTTTTCGTAACTCATATCGCTACCAACATGATCAGCATTATATGTTTTATATTCATTTCATCTTGCTTAAACATAATAATCATATTAGCATGATCTCTTATTAAATGTTTAGGAATTCTTGTATATGTTTGACATAAGTAGAATGAATCTATATTTCTATGTCTACCCATGCAAAAATATGCATATTGTTTTGTTTTTCACATGCAACATCATCGAATATCATAACTGGGGTCTAATCACCGCATACGATATCGAGCAAAATTGATCGACATTTTTTATTTTGGTATCATGACACTCGATATTGAATGAAATGAATCATAATTTGAGATGATAGCATTCGATACCGAGTAACCAAAGACATTACATCTCTCGAGTTTTCATTCGATACGTCAGTGTCTTTCGTACGAAGAAAAATACAATAGTTTAATCGATACGATAGCTGACTCGATATCGAATGCGGTGATTAGACGCCTGAATTGTTTTGTGCTTCATCAGGAGGTTATACAGAATCATTATTTGAAAACGTGTTATAACCCATTCCTTTAGTTGGTGATAATAATTTTCTTAAATATTCATACTTTGGCTGAGATAGTGTTTTTGAGTATAAAGAGATGTTTTCAAATTTCCGTACATTAGGACTTTCTAGTAAGCTTATCATAACGTTAGTCTTTCCACAATTTGAAGGACCCACAATAAGCGCAGGAATAGAATTCGGTAATATAGAACTATGTCTAGTTTTTAAACCCTTCACCGAAGGTAAAAGGGTATATATAACTTTGTCATTCCGTTTGTAATTTCTACAATATTGATCTAAGACCATATAAAGTATATATATTCTGGCTTCTTATGAGAAGGGAAGTTCAAATCCGGTTGTCCGTCTGTCCGTCCGTTGAAATGGGTTTTCCGAAGACCCCAGACATTTATGTCGCATATAGTCCGGAATTGTTTGCTATTGAAATTCAGGAAGATCGGTCCATAAATGGCTGAGATATGAGCAAAAAACCACGACTACCCCTAATTTTTTCCATAAATCCCATGTTGTTGTTGTTTTTTAAATTCTTTTTTTCTACATATCTCGAGAGCGGTAAGAGCTACAGCTTTCAAATTTAGTGCAAACATGTTGCTTGCCAATACACAAACTCTCTAAATGGGCGCGATTGGAGAAGTGGGTGTGGCACTTCCCATACAAAGACGTTATACATTTCTGTATATCTGGAGAACGAAACGAGCTAAAGTTCCCAAATTAGGTACACACATATCGGTTATCAATACACAGTATCCCACAAAATATGGGCGCAATGGGAAAAGTGGGCGTGGTACCTCCCGTACAAAGACATTATTGAAAATACTCAAAATTTTAAATTTTAGGGCTCTAGTATGACATATGAACACTTTTTATATACCAAAATGTCAGAAATTTTTAGCAGCATATATTTTCCGAAAACCCTGAAACCTTTTTCCAAAAATGGAAGAGTAATGCCAAAAATAAGTGAATAAATCTATCAAATCGATTGGAAAATGCCCGAGTTATGACCAAATTACTGAAATACCAACATTTACCTTTTTTATATAATTAAGTTGTTTTATTTAGTTGTTTCATAGCGACTAAATGCCAAGGCAATGCCAATTCAAAATGGAAATTGAAATATAATTTCATAACTTGTGGAGTTTAAAAGAAGGAAATATATTATTTTTAAACATTTTGTTTTTCGTGTGTGCTATAAGCAATAGGCTGAGAATGGGTTTGCAAAGAAAAATGCAGAAGTTAGTTTATATTATATACTTTATTTTATTATAGAAGACTTGGAATTTTTTTGGACATATAAGTTCTTAATGCGCTATAGGGAATTAAAGTATTATTATAAAATATAGCCTATATATTCTGTCATATCTTATAGTGCATTTACACCTACACCATAAACACGTTATAAGTTGTTTATGATGATAAACTAGTTTAAGAAACTTGTTTATCCATACAAATTATAAACACGTTTGTAACTAGCTTTTGAGATAAACTAGTTGCAAACAACCAGTTTTTGTTAATGCAACTCTGTTCTTTTAAAATTTTGCTCTGGCATCGCTAGTGATATTTGACATTTCATAAAAAAAAAAAATTAAGTTAAAAAAGTTTGCGTTAAAAAAAGGAACACATCAAGAAAAAGTTTAAAAAAATTAATTGAAAATTGTTTTATATAATATGGGTAACGAATATAAAAGGTATATTTATCGTATGTATAAATGTACGTGCACCAACGTTTTTAAGTTTTTTTTTACTGAAGTCAGCTGTTTTGTGACACGGCTGTTAAACTGTTAACTGTCAAAACTGCTGATGTAAACGATATAGTTTATGAAAGTAGTTTACGATCATAAACTAGTTTGAAAATTACAAGTGTAAATGCACTATTACATTTAGGAATCCTAGTTCTGAAATATTTATAAATTTTGGTCTGTGTTGTAATAAATGTGGAAAAAGACATTTTCTGTATCTTGTTTCTATCAAGTCCATTTTTTTTAAAATTAAGTGATACTTCCTGATGTAGCCGATAGGAAAATTCAATACAGAATCTTAATTGTTTGTGCAGAAGTAGATCTGAAATTTAGTTTCTTGATTAAACTAATTCGTGACACTTCCATATTTAGAAAATTACACTTTTAACATACTAGTTATATTTTGTTAAGGTATACTCTTCCCATTATTATATGAACATAGCTACAAAACAAAACAAAAAGGTATAATTTTAAACATACATATTTTAGAAAACGAAATATTAGACTTTTTCGCATAAGTGTATAATTTACGAGGTAGTAGAAATAGTTCGATTGGTAAGGGCCGAGGCTGTGCGTCTCGAAATAATTTATCTACTGGGATGCAGAGCAACACTAGCAGTCCTAAACCTAATGTTGTGCATTCCCCTATCAACAGACAGGGTGTTCTTCAAAACGTTCATAGAACTCAGAGCTCAAATAGTCCACCGTCCTCTTCATTGTTTCAGGATATTCAACAGCTTAGTAATCAGAACTCGGCCTCTTAGCCACAAATCAATGAGTCAATTGGCTTAAGAGTAATAAATCCTGACATATAAGTTTTTGTTAAGCTAATTGGGCCTAATATATTAGTGTAAATAAAAAACCTTTTTTACATGTTTCTCCCAACGTTTCGTCAATTATTTGTTGACATCTTCAGGGGTTGTAATTACTAAGTAGTTTTTCATATTAAATTATACATTGAATGTTACACAGCTTACATAAAACATTTAACATATAATTAAATTAAACACACAACTTAAATTAATATCACAGCTTATCTTTTCTATTTTATTGCAACTCTGTAGCTTAAACTTATTATAAACCCACAATTCGAAATGTTTGCTGCTCAGAACGAAGCCCATTTAGTTCAAAATCCAATCGGTCACTCTGCAACTACATCTTCATTTGACTCATTAATAACCTTAATGCAGCAATCTATGAGAAATACTCAAGAGGAGTTCCGAAGGGAATTAACCTCAATAAGAGCATCTATTTCTCAAATAGGTAATATTCCCACTTCTAATAGGCAGCCTGAATTAGGTCCAAATTTTAGTGGAAGTAACACGGCATTTTTGGGTGGTAGTCGACCTTCGGAAACTCATAGTAGAATATCCGCTAATGGCGATGCAAACATGAAACTCGAAAAATGGAAGATATCGTACGACGGTTCTGGATCGGTATCAGATTTTTAATTTAAGGTGGAAACACTTTGTGCCAGATCCAATTGCACTGATAATTATCTGTTATCCAACTTTCATGTCCTATTAGAGGGCAAAGCAGAAGAATGGTATTGGCTGTTCACCAAGCAAATCTGAAACGTAAAATACCCAATTTTACGTCATGCTCTTATGAAAGAATTTGGACATTGTGAATCTGACCATGACATTTTTTTGAAAATGTCTTCGCGTAAACAACAATATAAGGAAAGTTATGACGAGTTTCACACTGCTATTTTGTCGATGAATTTACGACTTCAAACTCCACTACCTGACGCTACAATTATTGACATTATAAAAATAAATTTAACCGCAAACCTTAGATTTCTATTATTCAATTTTGAAACGCGCAATTTGAATGATATTAGAGATACAGCTCGTAGGGCAGAGAAAGTTGTTAGGGAAACAAAATTTCAAACTCCCCAGGCCACAAATGTTAGAAACGTTAGTGAAATCCACTGTTCCCTACCAGAAGCTGAGGATACCGACATTTCAGACCCTCAGATAGATGCGATTCAGATTGCAGGGAGAGAAGTTAGATATGACTATTCCGGCTTACAGTGCTGGAATTGCTTATTGCTTGGACATTCGTATAATTATTGTTCTCAGGAAATCAAAGGACCGTTTTGCTTCAAATGCGGTAATAAGGGCGCATTGACGCCTAATTGTCCTAACAAACATAATTTTCAGGGAAATCGCAAAGTGGGTAAACAGGCGACCGGGAACTCTCGTAAACCCCCATAAACCCCGAGTTTTACTATAACTCCATTAGTGTTTCGGAAAAAACCAATTTTGAAACTTTTAAGAAAATACCTGCTAGAACAAACACAAACGTATTATTAACAAGAAGCATTTTTACTCAGACTGATCCAATTGTTGATACCTGCGATAAAAGTTATGGTGGGGAAAGTTATGCAAAACCTAAACTCAAGATAATAAAATGCAGATTGCGACACAAAAAGCTTCGTCATTTTCATTAATTGCTGGAATCTTCAGTTATTACTGGCTCTGACGACAGACCATTTGCCAAAGTTCAAATAATGGGCGAATCATTAATAGGTCTGCTAGATTCTGGCGCCAATGTGTCAATTTTAGGCAAAGATTGCATTTCCTTTTCAGAAAAACTTAACATTTCATACAGACCTTTAGATTCTAGAATTCGAACAGCTGATGGGGCCAAACAAAGTGTAATCGGTTTTTGCATACTACCGGTGCTTTTTAAAGAAGTCGAAAGGGATATTGTTTTTTATTTGGTACCATCGTTAAGTCAATCGGCTTATTTCAGTGAGAATTTTTGGCGTGATTTCGCTTAAGCCCCTAATGTAATTCCATCCTTACCACTAAAAATAAACGAACTCATAAGTGATTTATATTCAACTAATAATTTTCACGAGCTTCCACCAAAGGATAAATTGACTTTAGAGAAAACCATTTTAGAATTTCCTTCGTTCGAGATTTTAGGTTTGGGTTGGACGGACTTATTAGAGCACCATATCGATAATGGGGATTCAACTCCAATAAAATGTAAACATTACCCGTCAAGACAAGAGGAGGCTTACAAAGAAATTGAAAGATTACTTAGTATGGGTGTTATCGAAGAATCGAACTCTCCATGGTGCTCACCAGCAGTGCTAGTTAGGAAGCCTGGGAAAGTTAGACTCTGCATAGATTCCAGAAGGCTGAATGCAGTCACTAAGAAAGACTCATATCCCCTACCCCATATTAATGGGTTACTGAGTAGGCTTAATGACACATGTTTTATAAGCGGTATTGACCATAAGGACGCATTTTTACAAATACCCTTGTCTAACTCTTCGAAAGAGAACACGGCTTTCGCTATTTTATGACCTTCGGGCTATGTAACGGTCCTCAGACTATGAGTCGTCTAATGGATAAGGTGATACCTTCACGTTTGAGCGAGAAAGTTTTTATCTATCTAGATGACTTATTGGTATGTAGTTCAAATTTCAATTCACATATTCAACTTTTATCCGAGGTTGCGTCTTGCCTTATTTGGGCTACATTGTTGGCAATGGATGCTTAAAAGTAAATCCGGAAAAAGTTGACTCAATCAGAAACTTTCCATTGCCAAGAACTGCAAAGCAACTTAGAAGATTTATAGGAATGGCAAATTGGTACAGAAGCTTTATTAACAATTTCGCAGATATAGCTGGCCCTTTAATGGATTGCTTAAAAAAACCAGATAAAGCTTTTAGTTTAAACGAAACCGCCAAATTATCATTCGAAAAATTTAAAGATGCGCTTTGTAATGCCCCAGTTTTGGCACAGCCAGACTTTAGCAAAGAATTCGTCATACAATGCGACGCTTCAAAGATAGGAGTCGGCGGGGTTCTATTTCAAAAGGATGAAAAGGGCAGAGAACAACCTATAGCTTACGTTTCTCAAAAACTAAATAAAGCCCAGAAAAATTATACGGTTACTGAGCTTGAATGCCTAGCAGCTATAGTATCCGTCAATAGATTTCGACCTTACGTCGAAGGGCTTCCTTTCCTTATAATCACAGACCATTCTTCGCTCAAGTGGCTTATGTCGCAGAAGGACCTCAGCGAAAGATTGGTCCGCTGGAGCTTAAAACAACAGCGGTACGATTTTAAAATAGAACATCGAAAGGGGACACTCAATATTATACCGGATTGTTTGTCGAGAATGGAGGTAGATGAGTTAGCTTCGTGTAAAGATTTTTCTGAAATCGATTTGAAATCGCCTGAATTTAATGATTTGGAGTACCAGGAAATTAGAAAAACGGTTATTGAGAATAGTGAGAATTTGCCTGATCTTCGTGTAGCTGGTAACATTATTTTGAAACGTGTTCATTTTAGACAGGGTGTTGAGGACGAAGAAGATGAACTTAGGAGAATATGGGTGCCAAAAACTCTGATACAAAATATCATACAATTGTCTCATAGTTCTGATTCTTCTTGCTATGGTGGCTTTTATAAAACCTTGTCACGAGTACGCTCGAAATACTTTTGGCCTTCTATGGTAAATGATATTAAGTCATACGTTCAAAACTGCGATATTTGCAAAAGCATAAAGTGTTCCAACCATAATAATAGGCCAGTTATGGGTGGGCAATTTTTGTCTTACAGGCCATTTGAGAGACTATACTGCGACTTTCTTGGGCCATACCCGTTTTCTAAAGTTAACAATTCTGTGTTATTTATTTGTCTTGATCATTTTAGCAAATTTGTTTTCTTAAAGCCCATGAAATCAGCAACGTCGTCGAATGTAATTTTATTTTTTCAGGCAGAGCTATTTCCCACGTTTGGAGTTCCGCGCTGCATTCATAGTGATCAGGGGGTCGATTCTGGTTCTGTGAAACTGTGAAATGAAAAAAAACTTTTCATTTTAATTTTCAAATGAACTTTTCATATTATCATTTCACAATAACACAAATTGCGATTCCCGTTCTTTTAATGAAAAAGTGTTTCATTCCATTGTAGCAGTGAAATTTTTGCAAAAAATGTAAAAGTCAAATGCAGATGTCAAAGCTTAGCAGTTTTGAGCCGGCGCCAATCCGCAAACGATATTTTTTTAACTGCTTGAGTCACATGCATTTATTTTTACTAAAATTTGTTTTAACCATTTTTGTCCGAATTTTAAATAAAAAAGATTTCGTATTACTAACAATGAGAATACATATAATATACGTATGCATAGAAAGGTTCACAACAGTAATTTCTTCTCTATTTATTACATTTATGTAAAAACCTCCTTACCGACTAAAATTAAAAACAAAACAAGTAAGATTGCAATTATATATTCTTCACCATCTTTAAATATATGTATTTTCGAACGGGCAAGTTGCAAACAAAAATTTGGCAGCAAGCTAAATCGATCTGCTTTTAAATTAAAGCAACAATAAACGGCTCTTGCCCGCGCAAATTCTCCAAAAATATTTATGCCAGTAAACTTTGAGTAACACAATAATTTCGGCATAAAAATTACATCTACGACAAGAATGTTGTTATTGATTTAAAGTGAGTTGATTTAAAGCGTATTTAAATAAAAGCATGTTTTTAAAAAAGATTTTTTACTTTTCATTTATTTAAAACTCGCATTCGTGTTCTCTTTTATTTGATACCCATATTGTACGAATGCATTAAAAATAAGTAGACCGCCCTCTCGGGTGTGCCGCCATGTTAGATTTAGAATGGCCCCACATAGTTAACCATGCATTGTCATCCAAACTAAAAGTATGTACAAAATTTCAGCTCAATCAATTGAAGATATCTGTTTCAAAATTAAGTTGCAAGATTTCACCTGAACAAACATATGTATATATATATATATATATATACTAGCTTGACCCGGTGCGCTTCGCTACACTGCTTTGACCACTTCTTCAGTTGAGAGATATTTAATATATGCATCCTTTGGAAAGGGTTTTCCCCCTGCGCCTTCCCGCTTTATTTTTATTTTCAAAAGTGTAGTATACCATAGGAGTGACTACTACTAAGTTTGAACATTCTCAATATAACAGTTCTTAAGATATGCGATATTAAACATTGGCGTCCTATGGGGGAAACCACTTCCCCCGCTGCTACTTTATTTCAATTTTAGGGCTCAGAAGATCCTACTACCAAAAGATCAACAAAATGCGTGAAGCGGCTCTTAAGATATGCGATATTTAATATTGGCATCTAATGGGGGGTACCAATTCCCCTTCCCCTATCGAAAAAATAAGTAACCTATTTTATCTTTAGGGCTCACGTGATGCTACTGT
Source organism: Pollenia amentaria (assembly GCA_943735925.1). Taxonomy (NCBI): domain Eukaryota; kingdom Metazoa; phylum Arthropoda; class Insecta; order Diptera; family Polleniidae; genus Pollenia; species Pollenia amentaria. Next base: position 15,132,055 of record OX031011.1, read on the forward strand.
AAAAATTTCAGGAAAATCGGTAAAGTAGTTTAGGAGTGTATAAGCCAACAAACAAACAGGCAAGCAAACATACAAAAAATTTTAATTTTTATATATATAGATATATATGTACATACTTTGCAAGTTAAATAAAAGGTTTTAAAAACGACGAAAAAAAATTAAATCATTAAAAAATAAAGATAAATATATTAAAATGTTATTAAATTATAAAACATAAAAATATTGTAGGCGGCTCTAAGTCAACTTTAATCCGTCGCTAAACTTATAAAATTCACCGCCGATGGTAATTACAAATATACTTTCTTTTCTGATCAAGTGTCAAATTATAAAAATACACAACACAAAAAAAATAAATTTTAATAAAATGTCGGGATTGTTGGTTTTAATTGAACTATCACAAGAAATTCGGGATGAGCAAAGGTAAGAAGACTTTATTAAAGTTTTACGTCAGTAATGTTGGCATATTACAGGAATTTACTAAGAGTTTTGAGGCGCACATTAGGCGATGGCCAAAATCCGTTCAAGGTGACGACTGAGGAGCACTTTGTTGAGTTATTTCGGATTCCAAAAGTATTGTGCTTGGAGTTTATCAACGAACTAATCCCATTTCTGCCAAATTCATGCCGAAAACATTCTATTTCAAGTCAGGTAATGGTATTAAGTGCTCTCCGTTTTTTTGCCACTGGTAGCTTCCAAAGAAGTGTGGGGCAAGATAGTTTATCTGCGTTGTCTCAAACGTCGGTTAGCAGATGTGTGCGTGTGATTGCTACAGCTATTAATAAAATAGCACATAAGTACATAACATTTCCAAAACGAGATGAGTTCCCGTCGATTAAATTTAAATTTATGGAGAAGTTTCAATTCCCTGGAATTATTGGGCTAATCGACGGCACGCACATTAAAATTTCTGCACCGAAAAATGAAATAGAGCACGTGTACTATTGCCGAAAGGGTGGACATTCAAAAAATGTTATGATAATTTGCGATGCCGATTATCTTATTCTTGCCGCAAATGCTCAATTTGGTGGAACTGCACACGACTCGTTTGTTTGGCGTCGTTCTCGTGCTAACAACTTCTTAGAAGAACTTTACGAAACAGGTGAACGTAACTTTTGGCTTCTAGGAGATAGTGGCTATCCATTGCAGGTATTTCTTTAGCTTTATTTTAAAGAAAAATACTATACTAATTTTTATTTTAAATAGCCTTGGTTGATGACACCTATGTATACAAGCAACATCAAGTGTTCCTGAAGAGCGCTATAATGTAGCTCACAAGACCACTAGAGCTCTCGTGGAAAGGTGTATAGGTATAATAAAAAGTCTATTCCGATGCCTTTCAAAGGAACGAGCACTTTTTTATAACCCTCAAAAAGCAGGACTAATAATCAATGCTTGTTTGGTATTGCATAACTTTTTAATACGTAAAAGGGTGCCATTGCCAGAAATATACGAGGAAAACTTTGAGGAAACTGAAGAAAACGTAAGCTCCATTAGTGATTTTATATCGTCTACTATGTTAGGTGTTGCAAGAAGACAACGTTTGCAAATTGTGCAAGATGTATTTTCTACTATCATCGAAACTTAAATTACATTGTTCAATAATTTCTTAAATAAATATATTGCGCATGTAATTCATTTTTTATTTTTCCTTTGTTTATAATAAAATCAATATTAATAATACTAAAAAATAAATAAACACTTAAAACTTTAACTGAAAATTCTAATTCATTTGTCTTAAAAACCTTCTCTACAAAAATTTAATTCATTAATTCGTTAATGGGGGAGGATATGTGTATACACTTATGTATGTTTGTATTATTTTTTGTTTTTTTTCAACTAACATATAAACAAGCTGTTGCATCGTTTCAACGAGATTAAGTTTAACCTGCGTATTGGACTTAATTGCTTCTGTTTGCATTCTTGTTGCTTCCACTTGTTCTTTTAATATTGAAATGTGTTCGCGTTTTAAACTGTTTGCAGTTTTTAATTCGTCCAGCTTTTTTTCGTCCATTTTAAAAAATTTATCGAGTGGAAGGGACTCATGTTGTTGCTTTCTTTTTCGGGTACGCGTTCTACGAAATGGTTGCGTAGTTGAATTGCTGGCAGTGGTTAAAACATTTGCAGCGTTTGAATTGCTTGCTTGCGTTGAGTAAGCTGCAAGCGTTGAAGTAGTTGCAACGCCTCCTTCTATATTTTCGTCGGTGACAATTACTTCAGCTTCTACACAACTTGCATCATCATTATTTTCAAAAAAATTATTTTTAAATCCAACTTCCGGGGTCCCATCTCCATCTACAGCTTCCACAGTGGTTATTTTTATTACGCGTTCTTCTAGAGACGAAAGTACTTTTAGACGACTTAAACCGTTAATGCCGCTTCTTTGCTCATTTTTTTTAATTTCACAGTATTTGGCACGAGTGTTGAGCCTAGAATTAATTTAAAAACTAAATTATTTAACCCAAATGTGCAGAAAGTATACTTACTTCAAATCACTCCAATACTTCTTCCATTTTTGACCATCCTTTTGGGTACCACCAAGAGCGTTAAGGCTCGCCGCTAGATTCTTCCACTTGTCGTCTCTATGCCTAGCCCCATCCGCAGTTACAAATCTGTAAATTTGTATATTTTTAGAATATAATTTTTATTAATTTTTTAAATTATTACTTATCGTTGGCAATGTCCAGATTTTCCTCTAAATAATTAATTAAAAATTCTTTTTGATTTCCGCTTGCGCGCTTGCCTCTTAATACTTTCTCCATTTTGTCACCGTTAAAATGAAAGTGTAAAAAAATGTCACAAATGAAAAGATTTTGACACTTCTTTGCACTTTTACATAGAACAAGAATCATATTACCGTGAAATTGTGAAAACAGTTCGTTTCATTCCACTTGTTCTTTTCATATGAAAACATTGGAACTTACTTATCATTTTTTCACTAAACGAGAATCAGAAACAATTTGAAAATATGAAAAAACTTTTCATATCACAGTTTCACAGAACCAGAATCGACCCCCAGGGCTGTGGAGTCGTCGGAAAAAAGTACTAACTCCGACTCCAAACGCTGAAATTTTTTAAGTGCGACTCCGACTCCTACTCTAACCGTGATGCGAAATGAATGAGACGTAAAATTATTTCTCTTTTGTGTAGAAACATCTTTAAACGAATTATGGGAATCTCCGCGTAATGTGCATAAGAAAAACATGAGTGTTATGGTAGGAATTAAAGGCAGGCCGATAAAGATGTTGCTACACAAAAGAGAAATAATTTTACGTCCCAATACTAGTATTTATGCGCTATAGCAACACTTATTCTGTACAATGTTGAAAATATTTCAGCGTTGATGGTTAAAAAATTCAGATATTAAAATTATTGGCAATTCCTGTCATTAACATTTTTTATCATGAGTAAATGATTTAAAAAATCACACATCTTTTTCAACTAGATCAATAACTGAGTATAAGTTTTGCTAATGTAATTTAGACTTTTTCCCGAACGTATAAAAAATATACCTAAATATACATAAATAGTAAAGTGCTTGAATCAACTATTTCTTATAAAATATATTAAAATCTACTTATTCATATTGATCTGCAAAATATTGCATCGCCAATTTCGAAGAATTTTTATATTGGAAAATATTAGAAATTTTTTTAAATTTTTTATGCCGAAAAATTTTGGAGTCGGAGTCGCGCGTTTTTTTTTTGGGTACTGCGAGTCCGACTCCGGTACAAAAACCTCAACTCCGACTCCACAGCCCTGATAGTGATAATGGTAAACAATTTATCTCGGAAGAGATGAAGGAGTTTTTAAAATTATACGAAATAAACCATATCATAACCGGGTTTTATGCACCTCAATAAAATGCATCTGAACGCACTAATCGAGAAATTATAACGAAAATTTGATTTTTTTTGCAGAAACAAAATTATCATAAAAACTGGGATAAATGCATACCACAAATTCTAAATATATTAAGGAGTGATTTTCACACCACCATTAAGTGTTCTTCCTATTTCGCTCTATTCGGTCAAAACATGATTCAGCATGGATCAACATACAAAATTATAGATCGTCTTAATTGCAAAACTGGTGAAGATTTTAACATAGTAGATCATGCAGATAAATTGGTTAAAATTAGAGAAAACATACGTGAAAATTTGAACACTGCGCATATAAGGGCAGCAAAAACGTATAACCTTAGAAGCCGAGATATAGAATTTAAAAAGGGTGAAACGGTATTTAGAAAAAACCATGTACTTAGCGATATGTCACAACACACAAACCGAAAGTTTTTACCAAAATATCTAAAATGCCGAATTAAAAACAGGATTGGCAATAGCTTGTATGAAATCGAGGAGGAAAGGGGCAAATATATTGGGAAGTATCACGCAAAGGATTTGAAAAGGTGAAGTAAATTTTTTTCGTTTGCCCGGCGATTCGTGGGTCGTGCCACACGATTTTGCTAAAAATAATAATAAAAATTGCTAATAATTTTTTTTTTCAAAAAGCAGAAAAGAAAAAAAAAATCAGATTTCTGTTCGTTCGATGATTTTATAAAACTCTTCAAACAAAGCAGCTTTGTAACGATTTTTTTTTATTGAAACTACGACTTGTTTTTTTTTTTTTTTTGTCATTTTGTGTCAACAATTACCAAAATTTTATTTAGTAACACCTATTTTACTAAGGTTCCCTTCCCTCATAATTGTGTTAATTTCTATCATGATATATTTTATCTTTTGCATTGAAACCTACATTGTCTCTCACTTAACAATATATTTATATTGTTGCGTGTATAGATCTACGATTGAACTGATCTCAATTGTGGAGCCTTTTGCTTAAAAATATTTTGTTTCCTTTTGTATGCTCATGTAATTGCACATTCAATAATAGCTGCGTTCGAGAACACAAAAGTTTTTAATATTGTTTACTGAACTTTACTGCATTTTACTAAATTGCGTTCGCGTACACAAAATACAGTAAATGAGAACACAAATTGAGAGCGTAAAGTGACAGTTCTTGACTGAGTACTTACAAATTTTTACTGCAGAAATTTTTGCAGTAAAATTTAGTAAAACAAAAAAACATATGTTTCAAAAGGTAAACAAACAAAAGAAGCAAGAAAAAGGCATACAAATTGTGAAAAAATTGTTTAAAAAAAGAAATGTTGAAATAAAACTAAAATAAAAACAAAAAATGAATAAATATTAATTAATTAAACTTGCTTGTGAAGAATTTATATGGCTAAATACCAACTTTTGAAACTTTGTTTTGTTATGTTAATTTTTTGAAGTTGTAAAAGTGTCAAGTACTCGGGTACTTAGAACAGCCCTTGTTTTTAAAGTTATCAATAGTAAAAAAAAAGTATTCGTGTGCTATTGATCAAATTTTGCCGGACACAATTAAGCAAATTCAAATAAAATAAAAAACAAACAAATATGAAAGATTACATAAAATAATTTGTTTGTATTTTCCAAAAATATTCGTGTTATAAAAAGTATTTAATCGAGTATCGATAAGAAAACGAGTTAAGTAGTCAAAAGTGTAAACATTTTTCAACACTTCAATTATTTGCCATCAACTGTTGCCTTTATTTTACGAATTTTTACAAATTTTGCGTTCGCGTACTCTTTTGGACAACAGCTTTTTGTGAGAGCAAATTTTTAAGTTTACTCATTTACTGCATTTTACTGTAAAAGTACTCAAACGCACCTAATATCAACCTCTCATTGGAAAGTAATTACGCAGTTATTAAATTCTAGGCTTACGCAATTTAGTTTGTACCCATTTTCTGAAACACAAAAATTCATTATGTACTTGAAAGTCGTCATTGTAAGAGGTTCGACAAATTGAATCGGAAAAAGTGTAAATTTAAATCATATGTTGTCCACATGGAAAATTTTCTAAAATTAGATCAAATTTGTTTAATTGATGTGCAATTATTCTTTGAGGACAGTTGCGTCTCAACAGGGAATCGTCTGATTTTCCAAAATCAGGAACAAAATAAATACGCTTGACATAAGGAAGTTTTGTCTTGTGCATCGTGACCTTCAAAGGTTTTCAAGTTCATGCCGTGCGAGGAAGAAGCCATTTTTAAGTTGCTCAGATAAGCTATAACTGCGGCGAAAAGAATAAGCTCCATTTTGTTGGTCAATGTCAAGGTCAAGGATTTTTTTTGAAGAAGTCTGAAGCCTCACTATCACCAAGATATGGATTCGTCTCTGACCTCCAACGGAAATTTTAGTGATATCGTGCTAAGTATAGTTATATAATTTTTAATAATTGAATATACTGGAAAATTACCTAAAATTGGCGTAATTCCTTAAAAACTAATTAATCAAATTAACTTTTAACAATCAAATGAATTTTTTTTATGATAAGCTTGTCTGAACGAATTATAAAATGAGTTGCTAAAACCATAAAATTATATTGCCGCTTTCAATAAAACTAATTAAATTACACCGGTATTACAAAATATAAAAGAAAAAAAAAACTTGATTCTAACAATCTCCTCGAATTAATACATCATAATTTTCGTATTAAAGAATACTGCACCTAATCACATTCTGGGAAAACCCCTAGTATATAACTTCATCTTATTTAAAAATAAAAAAATAAAATTAATATTAATAACTATTAAATCAAATGTGAAATTAAAATAATTTACTTTGATTCTTTTTGTAATATTTTTTTTTTTAATCCTAATTTTTTTCTTAAATAATATAACTATTTCTTTTGATATCTAGATTAACGACCATTTTTTCCATTGGTGTATTTAAGTATCTTTTCCATCGATTCTTTTAATTCTTTAAATATACTTTTATATATACTTTCTTAATTTAAATACTAATTGCAAAATCATTTTTTACTATTATGTACCATATCACATTGAACATTCATATGACAACAACATTATGTACTCCTGTATGCTGGGCCTAACATCAAAGAGACATCGTGAATTGAAACAACGATTTTGTAAGTATTTAATTTGATTTTAATTATAAAAACAAAAAAAAAAAAAAAAACAAAAAAAAAAAAAAGAAAAAAAATTCTTATTGCTTATTTAAATTTTGCCGGTCAGTCCGCTTTCTATTTTGTGCCAATCATATACAGTATTTTTTTTTGTTTTCTCTTAACCATTATAGTTACTCTTTAAGAAAGAATATTTTGTTTAAGCGTAAAAATTTTATTGATGAATATACATAAGAGTACTAGTAGTTTTTTTGGTTAGTTTTTTTTACATTTCTTATTTTTTTTTTTGTTGTTATTTTCTGAAATAAAATTATGAATGAATTTTGTTGTAAAATGCATCATTAAATCTTTTTTTTTTGATGGGAAGAGTGGCCATAACAAAATGTAGCTATAGTTAAGACAAGGTCATAATTTTAGGGACAGGTTTATAATTAAGGGTAATCTTTCTGTCAGGATGTTTATTGGGTGGGATAATTGTACCCTATGGCGAGTAAACTAGCCATAATGTCGTGGTTGTTAATTTTATATTATTTTTATTCTTTTATTCGATTTCCTTGTAGTTTTATACATACTCTGGTATTTTATTTGGCATGAAATAAGTATGTATTTTTATATGATTACGCGATTGGAATTCGGGTTAAGAACTACGTCTACCAAAGAGCTAGCGGGAAAATCTTGTTCATGCCCTTAACCATTATTTTCAATTTTTGGTAAGACAAACTATTTCGATCCAATTTTTATTATTCATAGATGTTAACCACGCGTAACAAAATATTAGACATCAAGCTGATAAAATTCTTGAGAACAGAGCTTGGGAACGAGTACTTTCAAACAATAGCAGTCTGTCAGAAAAATAATTTGCATATTTGCTTACAAACACAATGAAATCCAAAACTAAACTCGGTATGGGTATGACTTAGCAAAACAAAAGTAATAGACAATCAAAATCGAATAAAGTTATTGGAAGAAAACTGTTCAATTCAACGTTAAAAGCGACAGCAAAAATGTTAAAAAAAGAAAAACCAACAGATCTTAACGCTGCTATCAAAATTGCACGTAAAACTATTAACAAATCCTTAAAGGGAAGGAAATCTGAAATTGTAATACCACGCGTAATACGTGTTCCAAAAGTTGGTGGTATTTTACCATTAATACCAATATTAACAGCTTTAGGTGTAATTGATACCCTATCGAGTGGAGGTGCTAACATAGCAAAAGCAGTTAATGCAACAAAGAATGCTAAACTCCAACTTGATGAAGCGAGTAGAGACAATAAAAGCATGGAAGCCATAGCAATGGGTAAAGGACTTTACCTTAAACCATATAAGAAAGGATAACTTATGAGGAAAAATCCAAAAACTTCTAAACAAGCTACCCAAGAGGCCATTGACTGATATTGATTTACGAAAATTCTCAAAAAATATTCCTCACTTTAGAGGAATTTTCATGTTAGACTCAATACCAAAACATCCCAAAAATATTGAATGTGGAATAATAAATTTGGATTCTACAATAGGTAGTGTTACACATTGTGTAGCTTACTATAAAAACAATAAAAATATAGAATATTATGATAGTTTTGGAAATTTACAACCACCATTGGAACTAGTTGAATACCAGGGAGGAAATATAAAATATAACTACAATCAACATCAAAACTATGATTCATTTAATGTCTTGAATTTTTGTATAAAATAACTAAAAAGAAATAAATAAATAAATAAAATAATTAAAATTATTAAAAAAAAAAAGAAAACCACTAATTTTTTTATATAATTATTTTTAGTTTTAACTTTATTATTATTATATTGGTGTAGGTACATATTGCTATTTTTATCATTAAAATAAAATTTAAAAACTGTTAAAGTTGGCGTATATGGGGTATTTAGAATTGGCTACAAAGATATCATCCTCCTCGAATGGTTTCAATTGCAAGTTTTTCTCCCCTTCCCTGGATATAAGATACGTTCCAGATGATAAATTCTTCAAATCTTCGTCAGTTAGCGTATTGTAGCGATAGGGCAAAAACAATACATTATCCTCCAGCTCAATTTTTATTGAGCTCCCATACTTTGTTTTCACTCTACTTGCACTTATAATAATGTGTTTAGATGACATCACAAGATCCTTAATGTGAATTAAGGATTTGCTATAGCTCAGAGTGTTAAATGTATTTATTAAGTTTTTCGAGGGTTCCATTTTCCACAACCGAGCACGTTGTTTTCTTTTTTTCAATTGAGATTAAATCAATTTTTAAATCGATCTTAGTATATTTTATTAATTAAGAAAATAGTAATATATATATATATATAATGATGTTAAAGAAAGAGATGAACATATACATTTCTTCCATTTGCTCTAAACAAAGAAGTTGGTATATATATAATAATTGAATAAAGCCCCAACTTTAATATGAAGATGCTTGATTAAGCTTAACACTTCCACATATATAAGAATCAATACAGAACAAATTACCGAATGGCATTGAGTAAATAAATATAGTTTTCTCTTTCACTCTAGTTATTAAGTGAAATGTTGTGAAATAATAATAAAAAATTCTTCTGACATTTCACACTTGTATCTAGAAATTTAACAACGAGCAACATTTACAAAAAGGAAACCAAACAAAGAAGATAAAAAAAATGTGTGCCTTAAAAGAATTTATAATAAATTTTTTAAAAACATTTGAGGATGTTTTGATGTTCAAGCACAGGGAGTGCATAAAACATTTTTTGACTATGATGGATGAAAATGAGGAGTTTGGTGTTGGGGATTTTAACGATGCAGAGCCACATTTTGAATGCTGCCCGTGGTACAGTCCGACTTGTGAGGAGGGTCCTAGTCCGTGCAGGTGCACAGTTTATTTTTTAAGAAAAGTAATTGTAGTAAATCTAATTAATTCTTACATATTAATCTATAATAAAGAATAATTATAAAAACAAAAATTTATATATACATGTTTTTTATTTTCCTTTTATTTTATTTTATATTTATTTTCTAATTTCAGTAAATAAAATGTATTCCAATACAAATAAAATTAATAACAATAAATTGTAAATAAAAAAAAAAAATGTGCATTTAGCTATATTTATTATGAAGGATGAAATTTCAGCGTTTTGCATCATTGTTTTTGAAGATTCGACAAATGAAATTGGGATTTCAATAACTTGAACACCCCATAATTTGAAATGTGATTTCTTCTAGAGATATCATCGTTTTTCATTTCCATATTATATTGAGGAACGTTAGAAATGTTATCATCTCGTATTTCGCATTCTTCAGTTAGACCACAGGTTTCATAGCTGGGTGGTGGTAGTAGTGGATTTAATGCATTCCAATTAATCGGTACATTATTGGTACAACACCTTCTCAGTAAAGCTCAATTTGGTGACCAACGCAAATGTTCTGTTATAGGTTGATCAGTAGGCTCCCAATTCCAAATTTCAACTTCGCAAAAATAACACTTTGTTTTGTTATAATCTCCACTATAAAACATGCCACTCATAGCTAATTCCCTTTTATCTAACCATTTTAATGGCCAGCATACAAAGGTTTTTAATCGTTCGTCTTCTCTATTAAAGTTATCGTTCATGCTATAGCGTGGCGTAAACGGAGAGTGTTTAAAATGCTGATCTTCACTGCAATCAAATTTTAAATCTTTAACCATTTTAGTTTTTTTTCTATTTAATATTAAGCGCAATTGTTAAAAATACTATTTTAAATCCACGATATATCACAATACACTTGTTATTGTGATAAATTGTATACGCTATTTATACATGGATATGTTCAACCATTAAAAATTATTTTCGAAATTTGATCCAATATCAGAAATAATAATTTTACTTTTAATAGTTTTTTTTTATTATTTATATTTTATTTAATAATTTCTTATAAGTATTTGAAAAAACAAAAAAAAAAAAATCTACATCTATAAACTTAAATCTACTTCCCTAATAAAACGATCTCCTTCTTCATCCAATTAAACCGTCATTTGCCTTCAAAATTATCGCATCTCCCTCTTCATCATCTAGGAAATCGTCAATTTCCCAAAAAAAATCATAATACGCCAGCTGGTTGTTGGGGATTTCCATTCCTGGGTTTTTATTTAATAGGATGTTATCTATAGATGCGTCGATTAACGCATTTATACGCGTCTGCGTATTTTCCCCTACTTTCTCCATAGAATTTTCATCGACAAATACAATTTCGTACTGACTCGAATCCATTGTTTAAATCTTCAATGTTCAAATGCAAATAAACCTAGTTTTCAGAAATATACTCCACTAAGCCTTTTATGAAGGCAAAATAAACAATTTACAAATTCATATTAAATATTATTGGGAAAGAAAACAAACTGCAATTAATGTTTTGTTTTATAAACAAATTATACATTCTAAACAAATTATACATTCTAAACAAATTATACATTCTTACATGCTCACTCATGTTTATGCTTCTTAAATATAACAAAAAGGTTTCTTCATCAGATTAATTTTAAAATAAACAAATTCTAATTTTAATTCTAATCTTATTAGGAGACATTGTCGGTCACTCTGCAACTACATCTTCATTTGACTCATTAATAACCTTAATGCAGCAATCTATGAGAAATACTCAAGAGGAGTTCCGAAGGGAATTAACCTCAATAAGAGCATCTATTTCTCAAATAGGTAATATTCCCACTTCTAATAGGCAGCCTGAATTAGGTCCAAATTTTAGTGGAAGTAACACGGCATTTTTGGGTGGTAGTCGACCTTCGGAAACTCATAGTAGAATATCCGCTAATGGCGATGCAAACATGAAACTCGAAAAATGGAAGATATCGTACGACGGTTCTGGATCGGTATCAGATTTTTAATTTAAGGTGGAAACACTTTGTGCCAGATCCAATTGCACTGATAATTATCTGTTATCCAACTTTCATGTCCTATTAGAGGGCAAAGCAGAAGAATGGTATTGGCTGTTCACCAAGCAAATCTGAAACGTAAAATACCCAATTTTACGTCATGCTCTTATGAAAGAATTTGGACATTGTGAATCTGACCATGACATTTTTTTGAAAATGTCTTCGCGTAAACAACAATATAAGGAAAGTTATGACGAGTTTCACACTGCTATTTTGTCGATGAATTTACGACTTCAAACTCCACTACCTGACGCTACAATTATTGACATTATAAAAATAAATTTAACCGCAAACCTTAGATTTCTATTATTCAATTTTGAAACGCGCAATTTGAATGATATTAGAGATACAGCTCGTAGGGCAGAGAAAGTTGTTAGGGAAACAAAATTTCAAACTCCCCAGGCCACAAATGTTAGAAACGTTAGTGAAATCCACTGTTCCCTACCAGAAGCTGAGGATACCGACATTTCAGACCCTCAGATAGATGCGATTCAGATTGCAGGGAGAGTAGTTAGATATGACTATTCCGGCTTACAGTGCTGGAATTGCTTATTGCTTGGACATTCGTATAATTATTGTTCTCAGGAAATCAAAGGACCGTTTTGCTTCAAATGCGGTAATAAGGGCGCATTGACGCCTAATTGTCCTAACAAACATAATTTTCAGGGAAATCGCAAAGTGGGTAAACAGGCGACCGGGAACTCTCGTAAACCCCCATAAACCCCGAGTTTTACTATAACTCCATTAGTGTTTCGGAAAAAACCAATTTTGAAACTTTTAAGAAAATACCTGCTAGAACAAACACAAACGTATTATTAACAAGAAGCATTTTTACTCAGACTGATCCAATTGTTGATACCTGCGATAAAAGTTATGGTGGGGAAAGTTATGCAAAACCTAAACTCAAGATAATAAAATGCAGATTGCGACACAAAAAGCTTCGTCATTTTCATTAATTGCTGGAATCTTCAGTTATTACTGGCTCTGACGACAGACCATTTGCCAAAGTTCAAATAATGGGCGAATCATTAATAGGTCTGCTAGATTCTGGCGCCAATGTGTCAATTTTAGGCAAAGATTGCATTTCCTTTTCAGAAAAACTTAACATTTCATACAGACCTTTAGATTCTAGAATTCGAACAGCTGATGGGGCCAAACAAAGTGTAATCGGTTTTTGCATACTACCGGTGCTTTTTAAAGAAGTCGAAAGGGATATTGTTTTTTATTTGGTACCATCGTTAAGTCAATCGGCTTATTTCAGTGAGAATTTTTGGCGTGATTTCGCTTAAGCCCCTAATGTAATTCCATCCTTACCACTAAAAATAAACGAACTCATAAGTGATTTATATTCAACTAATAATTTTCACGAGCTTCCACCAAAGGATAAATTGACTTTAGAGAAAACCATTTTAGAATTTCCTTCGTTCGAGATTTTAGGTTTGGGTTGGACGGACTTATTAGAGCACCATATCGATAATGGGGATTCAACTCCAATAAAATGTAAACATTACCCGTCAAGACAAGAGGAGGCTTACAAAGAAATTGAAAGATTACTTAGTATGGGTGTTATCGAAGAATCGAACTCTCCATGGTGCTCACCAGCAGTGCTAGTTAGGAAGCCTGGGAAAGTTAGACTCTGCATAGATTCCAGAAGGCTGAATGCAGTCACTAAGAAAGACTCATATCCCCTACCCCATATTAATGGGTTACTGAGTAGGCTTAATGACACATGTTTTATAAGCGGTATTGACCATAAGGACGCATTTTTACAAATACCCTTGTCTAACTCTTCGAAAGAGAACACGGCTTTCGCTATTTTATGACCTTCGGGCTATGTAACGGTCCTCAGACTATGAGTCGTCTAATGGATAAGGTGATACCTTCACGTTTGAGCGAGAAAGTTTTTATCTATCTAGATGACTTATTGGTATGTAGTTCAAATTTCAATTCACATATTCAACTTTTATCCGAGGTTGCGTCTTGCCTTATTTGGGCTACATTGTTGGCAATGGATGCTTAAAAGTAAATCCGGAAAAAGTTGACTCAATCAGAAACTTTCCATTGCCAAGAACTGCAAAGCAACTTAGAAGATTTATAGGAATGGCAAATTGGTACAGAAGCTTTATTAACAATTTCGCAGATATAGCTGGCCCTTTAATGGATTGCTTAAAAAAACCAGATAAAGCTTTTAGTTTAAACGAAACCGCCAAATTATCATTCGAAAAATTTAAAGATGCGCTTTGTAATGCCCCAGTTTTGGCACAGCCAGACTTTAGCAAAGAATTCGTCATACAATGCGACGCTTCAAAGATAGGAGTCGGCGGGGTTCTATTTCAAAAGGATGAAAAGGGCAGAGAACAACCTATAGCTTACGTTTCTCAAAAACTAAATAAAGCCCAGAAAAATTATACGGTTACTGAGCTTGAATGCCTAGCAGCTATAGTATCCGTCAATAGATTTCGACCTTACGTCGAAGGGCTTCCTTTCCTTATAATCACAGACCATTCTTCGCTCAAGTGGCTTATGTCGCAGAAGGACCTCAGCGAAAGATTGGTCCGCTGGAGCTTAAAACAACAGCGGTACGATTTTAAAATAGAACATCGAAAGGGGACACTCAATATTATACCGGATTGTTTGTCGAGAATGGAGGTAGATGAGTTAGCTTCGTGTAAAGATTTTTCTGAAATCGATTTGAAATCGCCTGAATTTAATGATTTGGAGTACCAGGAAATTAGAAAAACGGTTATTGAGAATAGTGAGAATTTGCCTGATCTTCGTGTAGCTGGTAACATTATTTTGAAACGTGTTCATTTTAGACAGGGTGTTGAGGACGAAGAAGATGAACTTAGGAGAATATGGGTGCCAAAAACTCTGATACAAAATATCATACAATTGTCTCATAGTTCTGATTCTTCTTGCTATGGTGGCTTTTATAAAACCTTGTCACGAGTACGCTCGAAATACTTTTGGCCTTCTATGGTAAATGATATTAAGTCATACGTTCAAAACTGCGATATTTGCAAAAGCATAAAGTGTTCCAACCATAATAATAGGCCAGTTATGGGTGGGCAATTTTTGTCTTACAGGCCATTTGAGAGACTATACTGCGACTTTCTTGGGCCATACCCGTTTTCTAAAGTTAACAATTCTGTGTTATTTATTTGTCTTGATCATTTTAGCAAATTTGTTTTCTTAAAGCCCATGAAATCAGCAACGTCGTCGAATGTAATTTTATTTTTTCAGGCAGAGCTATTTCCCACGTTTGGAGTTCCGCGCTGCATTCATAGTGATCAGGGGGTCGATTCTGGTTCTGTGAAACTGTGAAATGAAAAAAAACTTTTCATTTTAATTTTCAAATGAACTTTTCATATTATCATTTCACAATAACACAAATTGCGATTCCCGTTCTTTTAATGAAAAAGTGTTTCATTCCATTGTAGCAGTGAAATTTTTGCAAAAAATGTAAAAGTCAAATGCAGATGTCAAAGCTTAGCAGTTTTGAGCCGGCGCCAATCCGCAAACGATATTTTTTTAACTGCTTGAGTCACATGCATTTATTTTTACTAAAATTTGTTTTAACCATTTTTGTCCGAATTTTAAATAAAAAAGATTTCGTATTACTAACAATGAGAATACATATAATATACGTATGCATAGAAAGGTTCACAACAGTAATTTCTTCTCTATTTATTACATTTATGTAAAAACCTCCTTACCGACTAAAATTAAAAACAAAACAAGTAAGATTGCAATTATATATTCTTCACCATCTTTAAATATATGTATTTTCGAACGGGCAAGTTGCAAACAAAAATTTGGCAGCAAGCTAAATCGATCTGCTTTTAAATTAAAGCAACAATAAACGGCTCTTGCCCGCGCAAATTCTCCAAAAATATTTATGCCAGTAAACTTTGAGTAACACAATAATTTCGGCATAAAAATTACATCTACGACAAGAATGTTGTTATTGATTTAAAGTGAGTTGATTTAAAGCGTATTTAAATAAAAGCATGTTTTTAAAAAAGATTTTTTACTTTTCATTTATTTAAAACTCGCATTCGTGTTCTCTTTTATTTGATACCCATATTGTACGAATGCATTAAAAATAAGTAGACCGCCCTCTCGGGTGTGCCGCCATGTTAGATTTAGAATGGCCCCACATAGTTAACCATGCATTGTCATCCAAACTAAAAGTATGTACAAAATTTCAGCTCAATCAATTGAAGATATCTGTTTCAAAATTAAGTTGCAAGATTTCACCTGAACAAACATATGTATATATATATATATATATATACTAGCTTGACCCGGTGCGCTTCGCTACACTGCTTTGACCACTTCTTCAGTTGAGAGATATTTAATATATGCATCCTTTGGAAAGGGTTTTCCCCCTGCGCCTTCCCGCTTTATTTTTATTTTCAAAAGTGTAGTATACCATAGGAGTGACTACTACTAAGTTTGAACATTCTCAATATAACAGTTCTTAAGATATGCGATATTAAACATTGGCGTCCTATGGGGGAAACCACTTCCCCCGCTGCTACTTTATTTCAATTTTAGGGCTCAGAAGATCCTACTACCAAAAGATCAACAAAATGCGTGAAGCGGCTCTTAAGATATGCGATATTTAATATTGGCATCTAATGGGGGGTACCAATTCCCCTTCCCCTATCGAAAAAATAAGTAACCTATTTTATCTTTAGGGCTCACGTGATGCTACTGTAAAAATTTCAGGAAAATCGGTAAAGTAGTTTAGGAGTGTATAAGCCAACAAACAAACAGGCAAGCAAACATACAAAAAATTTTAATTTTTATATATATAGATATATATGTACATACTTTGCAAGTTAAATAAAAGGTTTTAAAAAACGACGAAAAAAAATTAAATCATTAAAAAATAAAGATAAATATATTAAAATGTTATTAAATTATAAAACATAAAAATATTGTAGGCGGCTCTAAGTCAACTTTAATCCGTCGCTAAACTTATAAAATTCACCGCCGATGGTAATTACAAATATACTTTCTTTTCTGATCAAGTGTCAAATTATAAAAATACACAACACAAAAAAAATAAATTTTAATAGAATGTCGGGATTGTTGGTTTTAATTGAACTATCACAAGAAATTCGGGATGAGCAAAGGTAAGAAGACTTTATTAAAGTTTTACGTCAGTAATGTTGGCATATTACAGGAATTTACTAAGAGTTTTGAGGCGCACATTAGGCGATGGCCAAAATCCGTTCAAGGTGACGACTGAGGAGCACTTTGTTGAGTTATTTCGGATTCCAAAAGTATTGTGCTTGGAGTTTATCAACGAACTAATCCCATTTTTGCCAAATTCATGCCGAAAACATTCTATTTCAAGTCAGGTAATGGTATTAAGTGCTCTCCGTTTTTTTGCCACTGGTAGCTTCCAAAGAAGTGTGGGGCAAGATAGTTTATCTGCGTTGTCTCAAACGTCGGTTAGCAGATGTGTGCGTGTGATTGCTACAGCTATTAATAAAATAGCACATAAGTACATAACATTTCCAAAACGAGATGAGTTCCCGTCGATTAAATTTAAATTTATGGAGAAGTTTCAATTCCCTGGAATTATTGGGCTAATCGACGGCACGCACATTAAAATTTCTGCACCGAAAAATGAAATAGAGCACGTGTACTATTGCCGAAAGGGTGGACATTCAAAAAATGTTATGATAATTTGCGATGCCGATTATCTTATTCTTGCCGCAAATGCTCAATTTGGTGGAACTGCACACGACTCGTTTGTTTGGCGTCGTTCTCGTGCTAACAACTTCTTAGAAGAACTTTACGAAACAGGTGAACGTAACTTTTGGCTTCTAGGAGATAGTGGCTATCCATTGCAGGTATTTCTTTAGCTTTATTTTAAAGAAAAATACTATACTAATTTTTATTTTAAATAGCCTTGGTTGATGACACCTATGTATACAAGCAACATCAAGTGTTCCTGAAGAGCGCTATAATGTAGCTCACAAGACCACTAGAGCTCTCGTGGAAAGGTGTATAGGTATAATAAAAAGTCTATTCCGATGCCTTTCAAAGGAACGAGCACTTTTTTATAACCCTCAAAAAGCAGGACTAATAATCAATGCTTGTTTGGTATTGCATAACTTTTTAATACGTAAAAGGGTGCCATTGCCAGAAATATACGAGGAAAACTTTGAGGAAACTGAAGAAAACGTAAGCTCCATTAGTGATTTTATATCGTCTACTATGTTAGGTGTTGCAAGAAGACAACGTTTGCAAATTGTGCAAGATGTATTTTCTACTATCATCGAAACTTAAATTACATTGTTCAATAATTTCTTAAATAAATATATTGCGCATGTAATTCATTTTTTATTTTTCCTTTGTTTATAATAAAATCAATATTAATAATACTAAAAAATAAATAAACACTTAAAACTTTAACTGAAAATTCTAATTCATTTGTCTTAAAAACCTTCTCTACAAAAATTTAATTCATTAATTCGTTAATGGGGGAGGATATGTGTATACACTTATGTATGTTTGTATTATTTTTTGTTTTTTTTCAACTAACATATAAACAAGCTGTTGCATCGTTTCAACGAGATTAAGTTTAACCTGCGTATTGGACTTAATTGCTTCTGTTTGCATTCTTGTTGCTTCCACTTGTTCTTTTAATATTGAAATGTGTTCGCGTTTTAAACTGTTTGCAGTTTTTAATTCGTCCAGCTTTTTTTCGTCCATTTTAAAAAATTTATCGAGTGGAAGGGACTCATGTTGTTGCTTTCTTTTTCGGGTACGCGTTCTACGAAATGGTTGCGTAGTTGAATTGCTGGCAGTGGTTAAAACATTTGCAGCGTTTGAATTGCTTGCTTGCGTTGAGTAAGCTGCAAGCGTTGAAGTAGTTGCAACGCCTCCTTCTATATTTTCGTCGGTGACAATTACTTCAGCTTCTACACAACTTGCATCATCATTATTTTCAAAAAAATTATTTTTAAATCCAACTTCCGGGGTCCCATCTCCATCTACAGCTTCCACAGTGGTTATTTTTATTACGCGTTCTTCTAGAGACGAAAGTACTTTTAGACGACTTAAACCGTTAATGCCGCTTCTTTGCTCATTTTTTTTAATTTCACAGTATTTGGCACGAGTGTTGAGCCTAGAATTAATTTAAAAACTAAATTATTTAACCCAAATGTGCAGAAAGTATACTTACTTCAAATCACTCCAATACTTCTTCCATTTTTGACCATCCTTTTGGGTACCACCAAGAGCGTTAAGGCTCGCCGCTAGATTCTTCCACTTGTCGTCTCTATGCCTAGCCCCATCCGCAGTTACAAATCTGTAAATTTGTATATTTTTAGAATATAATTTTTATTAATTTTTTAAATTATTACTTATCGTTGGCAATGTCCAGATTTTCCTCTAAATAATTAATTAAAAATTCTTTTTGATTTCCGCTTGCGCGCTTGCCTCTTAATACTTTCTCCATTTTGTCACCGTTAAAATGAAAGTGTAAAAAAATGTCACAAATGAAAAGATTTTGACACTTCTTTGCACTTTTACATAGAACAAGAATCATATTACCGTGAAATTGTGAAGACAGTTCGTTTCATTCCACTTGTTCTTTTCATATGAAAACATTGGAACTTACTTATCATTTTTTCACTAAACGAGAATCAGAAACAATTTGAAAATATGAAAAAACTTTTCATATCACAGTTTCACAGAACCAGAATCGACCCCCAGGGCTGTGGAGTCGTCGGAAAAAAGTACTAACTCCGACTCCAAACGCTGAAATTTTTTAAGTGCGACTCCGACTCCTACTCTAACCGTGATGCGAAATGAATGAGACGTAAAATTATTTCTCTTTTGTGTAGAAACATCTTTAAACGAATTATGGGAATCTCCGCGTAATGTGCATAAGAAAAACATGAGTGTTATGGTAGGAATTAAAGGCAGGCCGATAAAGATGTTGCTACACAAAAGAGAAATAATTTTACGTCCCAATACTAGTATTTATGCGCTATAGCAACACTTATTCTGTACAATGTTGAAAATATTTCAGCGTTGATGGTTAAAAAATTCAGATATTAAAATTATTGGCAATTCCTGTCATTAACATTTTTTATCATGAGTAAATGATTTAAAAAATCACACATCTTTTTCAACTAGATCAATAACTGAGTATAAGTTTTGCTAATGTAATTTAGACTTTTTCCCGAACGTATAAAAAATATACCTAAATATACATAAATAGTAAAGTGCTTGAATCAATTATTTCTTATAAAATATATTAAAATCTACTTATTCATATTGATCTGCAAAATATTGCATCGCCAATTTCGAAGAATTTTTATATTGGAAAATATTAGAAATTTTTTTAAATTTTTTATGCCGAAAAATTTTGGAGTCGGAGTCGCGCGTTTTTTTTGGGTACTGCGAGTCCGACTCCGGTACAAAAACCTCAACTCCGACTCCACAGCCCTGATAGTGATAATGGTAAACAATTTATCTCGGAAGAGATGAAGGAGTTTTTAAAATTATACGAAATAAACCATATCATAACCGGGTTTTATGCACCTCAATAAAATGCATCTGAACGCACTAATCGAGAAATTATAACGAAAATTTGATTTTTTTTGCAGAAACAAAATTATCATAAAAACTGGGATAAATGCATACCACAAATTCTAAATATATTAAGGAGTGATTTTCACACCACCATTAAGTGTTCTTCCTATTTCGCTCTATTCGGTCAAAACATGATTCAGCATGGATCAACATACAAAATTATAGATCGTCTTAATTGCAAAACTGGTGAAGATTTTAACATAGTAGATCATGCAGATAAATTGGTTAAAATTAGAGAAAACATACGTGAAAATTTGAACACTGCGCATATAAGGGCAGCAAAAACGTATAACCTTAGAAGCCGAGATATAGAATTTAAAAAGGGTGAAACGGTATTTAGAAAAAACCATGTACTTAGCGATATGTCACAACACACAAACCGAAAGTTTTTACCAAAATATCTAAAATGCCGAATTAAAAACAGGATTGGCAATAGCTTGTATGAAATCGAGGAGGAAAGGGGCAAATATATTGGGAAGTATCACGCAAAGGATTTGAAAAGGTGAAGTAAATTTTTTTCGTTTGCCCGGCGATTCGTGGGTCGTGCCACACGATTTTGCTAAAAATAATAATAAAAATTGCTAATAATTTTTTTTTTCAAAAAGCAGAAAAGAAAAAAAAAATCAGATTTCTGTTCGTTCGATGATTTTATAAAACTCTTCAAACAAAGCAGCTTTGTAACGATTTTTTTTTATTGAAACTACGACTTGTTTTTTTTTTTTTTTTTGTCATTTTGTGTCAACAATTACCAAAATTTTATTTAGTAACACCTATTTTACTAAGGTTCCCTTCCCTCATAATTGTGTTAATTTCTATCATGATATATTTTATCTTTTGCATTGAAACCTACATTGTCTCTCACTTAACAATATATTTATATTGTTGCGTGTATAGATCTACGATTGAACTGATCTCAATTGTGGAGCCTTTTGCTTAAAAATATTTTGTTTCCTTTTGTATGCTCATGTAATTGCACATTCAATAATAGCTGCGTTCGAGAACACAAAAGTTTTTAATATTGTTTACTGAACTTTACTGCATTTTACTAAATTGCGTTCGCGTACACAAAATACAGTAAATGAGAACACAAATTGAGAGCGTAAAGTGACAGTTCTTGACTGAGTACTTACAAATTTTTACTGCAGAAATTTTTGCAGTAAAATTTAGTAAAACAAAAAAACATATGTTTCAAAAGGTAAACAAACAAAAGAAGCAAGAAAAAGGCATACAAATTGTGAAAAAATTGTTTAAAAAAAGAAATGTTGAAATAAAACTAAAATAAAAACAAAAAATGAATAAATATTAATTAATTAAACTTGCTTGTGAAGAATTTATATGGCTAAATACCAACTTTTGAAACTTTGTTTTGTTATGTTAATTTTTTGAAGTTGTAAAAGTGTCAAGTACTCGGGTACTTAGAACAGCCCTTGTTTTTAAAGTTATCAATAGTAAAAAAAAAGTATTCGTGTGCTATTGATCAAATTTTGCCGGACACAATTAAGCAAATTCAAATAAAATAAAAAACAAACAAATATGAAAGATTACATAAAATAATTTGTTTGTATTTTCCAAAAATATTCGTGTTATAAAAAGTATTTAATCGAGTATCGATAAGAAAACGAGTTAAGTAGTCAAAAGTGTAAACATTTTTCAACACTTCAATTATTTGCCATCAACTGTTGCCTTTATTTTACGAATTTTTACAAATTTTGCGTTCGCGTACTCTTTTGGACAACAGCTTTTTGTGAGAGCAAATTTTTAAGTTTACTCATTTACTGCATTTTACTGTAAAAGTACTCAAACGCACCTAATATCAACCTCTCATTGGAAAGTAATTACGCAGTTATTAAATTCTAGGCTTACGCAATTTAGTTTGTACCCATTTTCTGAAACACAAAAATTCATTATGTACTTGAAAGTCGTCATTGTAAGAGGTTCGACAAATTGAATCGGAAAAAGTGTAAATTTAAATCATATGTTGTCCACATGGAAAATTTTCTAAAATTAGATCAAATTTGTTTAATTGATGTGCAATTATTCTTTGAGGACAGTTGCGTCTCAACAGGGAATCGTCTGATTTTCCAAAATCAGGAACAAAATAAATACGCTTGACATAAGGAAGTTTTGTCTTGTGCATCGTGACCTTCAAAGGTTTTCAAGTTCATGCCGTGCGAGGAAGAAGCCATTTTTAAGTTGCTCAGATAAGCTATAACTGCGGCGAAAAGAATAAGCTCCATTTTGTTGGTCAATGTCAAGGTCAAGGATTTTTTTTGAAGAAGTCTGAAGCCTCACTATCACCAAGATATGGATTCGTCTCTGACCTCCAACGGAAATTTTAGTGATATCGTGCTAAGTATAGTTATATAATTTTTAATAATTGAATATACTGGAAAATTACCTAAAATTGGCGTAATTCCTTAAAAACTAATTAATCAAATTAACTTTTAACAATCAAATGAATTTTTTTTATGATAAGCTTGTCTGAACGAATTATAAAATGAGTTGCTAAAACCATAAAATTATATTGCAGCTTTCAATAAAACTAATTAAATTACACCGGTATTACAAAATATAAAAGAAAAAAAAAACTTGATTCTAACAATCTCCTCGAATTAATACATCATAATTTTCGTATTAAAGAATACTGCACCTAATCACATTCTGGGAAAACCCCTAGTATATAACTTCATCTTATTTAAAAATAAAAAAATAAAATTAATATTAATAACTATTAAATCAAATGTGAAATTAAAATAATTTACTTTGATTCTTTTTGTAATATTTTTTTTTTTAATCCTAATTTTTTTCTTAAATAATATAACTATTTCTTTTGATATCTAGATTAACGACCATTTTTTCCATTGGTGTATTTAAGTATATTTTCCATCGATTCTTTTAATTCTTTAAATATACTTTTATATATACTTTCTTAATTTAAATACTAATTGCAAAATCATTTTTTACTATTATGTACCATATCACATTGAACATTCATATGACAACAACATTATGTACTCCTGTATGCTGGGCCTAACATCAAAGAGACATCGTGAATTGAAACAACGAACTGATCAATGATTTTGTAAGTATTTAATTTGATTTTAATTATAAAAACAAAAAAAAAAAAAAAAACAAAAAAAAAAAAAAGAAAAAAAATTCTTATTGCTTATTTAAATTTTGCCGGTCAGTCCGCTTTCTATTTTGTGCCAATCATATACAGTATTTTTTTTTGTTTTCTCTTAACCATTATAGTTACTCTTTAAGAAAGAATATTTTGTTTAAGCGTAAAAATTTTATTGATGAATATACATAAGAGTACTAGTAGTTTTTTTGGTTAGTTTTTTTTACATTTCTTATTTTTTTTTTTGTTGTTATTTTCTGAAATAAAATTATGAATGAATTTTGTTGTAAAATGCATCATTAAATCTTTTTTTTTTGATGGGAAGAGTGGCCATAACAAAATGTAGCTATAGTTAAGACAAGGTCATAATTTTAGGGACAGGTTTATAATTAAGGGTAATCTTTCTGTCAGGATGTTTATTGGGTGGGATAATTGTACCCTATGGCGAGTAAACTAGCCATAATGTCGTGGTTGTTAATTTTATATTATTTTTATTCTTTTATTCGATTTCCTTGTAGTTTTATACATACTCTGGTATTTTATTTGGCATGAAATAAGTATGTATTTTTATATGATTACGCGATTGGAATTCGGGTTAAGAACTACGTCTACCAAAGAGCTAGCGGGAAAATCTTGTTCATGCCCTTAACCATTTTCAATTTTTGGTAAGACAAACTATTTCGATCCAATTTTTATTATTCATAGATGTTAACCACGCGTAACAAAATATTAGACATCAAGCTGATAAAATTCTTGAGAACAGAGCTTGGGAACGAGTACTTTCAAACAATAGCAGTCTGTCAGAAAAATAATTTGCATATTTGCTTACAAACACAATGAAATCCAAAACTAAACTCGGTATGGGTATGACTTAGCAAAACAAAAGTAATAGACAATCAAAATCGAATAAAGTTATTGGAAGAAAACTGTTCAATTCAACGTTAAAAGCGACAGCAAAAATGTTAAAAAAAGAAAAACCAACAGATCTTAACGCTGCTATCAAAATTGCACGTAAAACTATTAACAAATCCTTAAAGGGAAGGAAATCTGAAATTGTAATACCACGCGTAATACGTGTTCCAAAAGTTGGTGGTATTTTACCATTAATACCAATATTAACAGCTTTAGGTGTAATTGATACCCTATCGAGTGGAGGTGCTAACATAGCAAAAGCAGTTAATGCAACAAAGAATGCTAAACTCCAACTTGATGAAGCGAGTAGAGACAATAAAAGCATGGAAGCCATAGCAATGGGTAAAGGACTTTACCTTAAACCATATAAGAAAGGATAACTTATGAGGAAAAATCCAAAAACTTCTAAACAAGCTACCCAAGAGGCCATTGACTGATATTGATTTACGAAAATTCTCAAAAAATATTCCTCACTTTAGAGGAATTTTCATGTTAGACTCAATACCAAAACATCCCAAAAATATTGAATGTGGAATAATAAATTTGGATTCTACAATAGGTAGTGTTACACATTGTGTAGCTTACTATAAAAACAATAAAAATATAGAATATTATGATAGTTTTGGAAATTTACAACCACCATTGGAACTAGTTGAATACCAGGGAGGAAATATAAAATATAACTACAATCAACATCAAAACTATGATTCATTTAATGTCTTGAATTTTTGTATAAAATAACTAAAAAGAAATAAATAAATAAATAAAATAATTAAAATTATTAAAAAAAAAAAGAAAACCACTAATTTTTTTATATAATTATTTTTAGTTTTAACTTTATTATTATTATATTGGTGTAGGTACATATTGCTATTTTTATCATTAAAATAAAATTTAAAAACTGTTAAAGTTGGCGTATATGGGGTATTTAGAATTGGCTACAAAGATATCATCCTCCTCGAATGGTTTCAATTGCAAGTTTTTCTCCCCTTCCCTGGATATAAGATACGTTCCAGATGATAAATTCTTCAAATCTTCGTCAGTTAGCGTATTGTAGCGATAGGGCAAAAACAATACATTATCCTCCAGCTCAATTTTTATTGAGCTCCCATACTTTGTTTTCACTCTACTTGCACTTATAATAATGTGTTTAGATGACATCACAAGATCCTTAATGTGAATTAAGGATTTGCTATAGCTCAGAGTGTTAAATGTATTTATTAAGTTTTTCGAGGGTTCCATTTTCCACAACCGAGCACGTTGTTTTCTTTTTTTCAATTGAGATTAAATCAATTTTTAAATCGATCTTAGTATATTTTATTAATTAAGAAAATAGTAATATATATATATATATAATGATGTTAAAGAAAGAGATGAACATATACATTTCTTCCATTTGCTCTAAACAAAGAAGTTGGTATATATATAATAATTGAATAAAGCCCCAACTTTAATATGAAGATGCTTGATTAAGCTTAACACTTCCACATATATAAGAATCAATACAGAACAAATTACCGAATGGCATTGAGTAAATAAATATAGTTTTCTCTTTCACTCTAGTTATTAAGTGAAATGTTGTGAAATAATAATAAAAAATTCTTCTGACATTTCACACTTGTATCTAGAAATTTAACAACGAGCAACATTTACAAAAAGGAAACCAAACAAAGAAGATAAAAAAAATGTGTGCCTTAAAAGAATTTATAATAAATTTTTTAAAAACATTTGAGGATGTTTTGATGTTCAAGCACAGGGAGTGCATAAAACATTTTTTGACTATGATGGATGAAAATGAGGAGTTTGGTGTTGGGGATTTTAACGATGCAGAGCCACATTTTGAATGCTGCCCGTGGTACAGTCCGACTTGTGAGGAGGATCCTAGTCCGTGCAGGTGCACAGTTTATTTTTTAAGAAAAGTAATTGTAGTAAATCTAATTAATTCTTACATATTAATCTATAATAAAGAATAATAATAAAAACAAAAATTTATATATACATGTTTTTTATTTTCCTTTTATTTTATTTTATATTTATTTTCTAATTTCAGTAAATAAAATGTATTCCAATACAAATAAAATTAATAACAATAAATTGTAAATAAAAAAAAAAATGTGCATTTAGCTATATTTATTATGAAGGATGAAATTTCAGCGTTTTGCATCATTGTTTTTGAAGATTCGACAAATGAAATTGGGATTTCAATAACTTGAACACCCCATAATTTGAAATGTGATTTCTTCTAGAGATATCATCGTTTTTCATTTCCATATTATATTGAGGAACGTTAGAAATGTTATCATCTCGTATTTCGCATTCTTCAGTTAGACCACAGGTTTCATAGCTGGGTGGTGGTAGTAGTGGATTTAATGCATTCCAATTAATCGGTACATTATTGGTACAACACCTTCTCAGTAAAGCTCAATTTGGTGACCAACGCAAATGTTCTGTTATAGGTTGATCAGTAGGCTCCCAATTCCAAATTTCAACTTCGCAAAAATAACACTTTGTTTTGTTATAATCTCCACTATAAAACATGCCACTCATAGCTAATTCCCTTTTATCTAACCATTTTAATGGCCAGCATACAAAGGTTTTTAATCGTTCGTCTTCTCTATTAAAGTTATCGTTCATGCTATAGCGTGGCGTAAACGGAGAGTGTTTAAAATGCTGATCTTCACTGCAATCAAATTTTAAATCTTTAACCATTTTAGTTTTTTTTCTATTTAATATTAAGCGCAATTGTTAAAAATACTATTTTAAATCCACGATATATCACAATATACTTGTTATTGTGATAAATTGTATACGCTATTTATACATGGATATGTTCAACCATTAAAAATTATTTTCGAAATTTGATCCAATATCAGAAATAATAATTTTACTTTTAATAGTTTTTTTTTATTATTTATATTTTATTTAATAATTTCTTATAAGTATTTGAAAAAACAAAAAAAAAAAAATCTACATCTATAAACTTAAATCTACTTCCCTAATAAAACGATCTCCTTCTTCATCCAATTAAACCGTCATTTGCCTTCAAAATTATCGCATCTCCCTCTTCATCATCTAGGAAATCGTCAATTTCCCAAAAAAAATCATAATACGCCAGCTGGTTGTTGGGGATTTCCATTCCTGGGTTTTTATTTAATAGGATGTTATCTATAGATGCGTCGATTAACGCATTTATACGCGTCTGCGTATTTTCCCCTACTTTCTCCATAGAATTTTCATCGACAAATACAATTTCGTACTGACTCGAATCCATTGTTTAAATCTTCAATGTTCAAATGCAAATAAACCTAGTTTTCAGAAATATACTCCACTAAGCCTTTTATGAAGGCAAAATAAACAATTTACAAATTCATATTAAATATTATTGGGAAAGAAAACAAACTGCAATTAATGTTTTGTTTTATAAACAAATTATACATTCTAAACAAATTATACATTCTAAACAAATTATACATTCTAACATGCTCACTCATGTTTATGCTTCTTAAATATAACAAAAAGGTTTCTTCATCAGATTAATTTTAAAATAAACAAATTCTAATTTTAATTCTAATCTTATTAGGAGACATTGTATTGGGAAAGAAAACAAACCGCAAATAAGAATAACATAATGTCATCATAAAGGGAAATACAATATTTCTTAATACAAAAAAACTAAATTCAAATATTTTGACTGTTGCATTAATTCTAAAAACTGTATTTAAAAATCCACAAACTGGTTTTTTCAAAACCGAAAATTTTTAACTGGTTTGGAAACTAGAAAATTATGCTCTATATAAAGGTGCGTTTAGACTATGCTAATATTTGTGCAAAATCATAAAAATTTTGTTTGTCCTAGTGTAAACACTCGAATTTGTTAGCCACCAAATATTTTTCGACTGTTTGTTGGCTAACAAAAATCTTTGTTTGTGAAGAAAGCTTTGGATAGTGTAAACAGTTTGTCAGCACGTCGCAACAAATATTTGGCTCGATATTTTGTTTGTTCTTTCAATATTTTTGGCGGAACAAACAGCGACAAATACTTGTAGAAACGTGAGTTGCCAACAGTTATTTTTGACAGTGCTTAACATATAAAAAATTAAATAAATTGAAATGGCAATACTGGTCAATTCGTTTGACAGATTGGTAGGTAAAAAACACCCTTCCGTAATTCTTAATTATAAAGCATATTTTTCTGAAAGAAAATGGACGACAACGATGCAGCAGTTATTGAATCGCCCCCATCATTTGCCAAAAAAACCAAAAGGAAGAAGATGACGCATGACTGGAGCGAAGAAGATATATTTAAATTGATCGGCGGAAGGTTCTTCAGAACGCAATTCCTTCAGAAGTTTTTGGCAACATCCTTCCATTTTACGGCGCTGCACCCAAGGTCGAACCCACATTCTTCTGGATCTTTTTTTCTTCTTTTTTCCTTTTTGCTGGGTTTCTGAAACTGCTATAGCTCCAGCAGTTATTAATAATAAATCTCCAATATCACTGTCACTAAACATTTTAACTTTTCACATTGCTCCACAAACACAATTTGATATTGTTTGACAGATGGATTTCATAAACATAACAACATTGACGATGATTATACCAGTTGTTTTTGGAGCTGTTTCGTTATACGTTCTTTTGACAGATTGGTCGAAGGGTATAGAAATATAAAGGGTTCAGAGTAACGAAAGCACAACCGGAAATTTAAAACTTTTTCTGGTTGAACTTTGACGCTTACAAAAAAGGAAGGAATAACAAAGTTATAAAGTGAATAAAACAAAAGAAAGACAGAAAAATAAGAAAAATCAATAAAATGGAGTGAAATGCAACACAAATAATCAGTTTTTAAGCAATTTTAATAATGTAGACAAACAAATGGTACTGAAGAAGAATGAAAATACATACGTGTATAACGAATCGTGTAGTCACGACGGTACGTGTATGTTAAAAGAACGAATAACGAAACAACTGAAAAAACAACCCAAGTATTTAACCTCATTGTTTGACAAATGTTTGTCATACACACCGGACAAATAAAATTATTAGCATAGTGTAAAGAGGTATACAAATATTTGTACCAAACTTGGCTGACACAAAATTGTCTGTTATTTGCGCAAATAAAATTCAAACAAATATTAGTGCAATCTAAACCCATGCCCAAACATTTGTCACAAACCATACTATTAGCCCAAACCATTATTTGTTGTGTTTGGACAAATATTAGCATAGTCTAAACGCACCTTAATTCGATATAGCATTGCCATCCACTAAAAACTGTGTTTAAAAATCCACAAACTTGTTTTTCAAAACCAAAAACTTTCAACTGGTTTCGAAACTAGAAAAATTTTGCTCAATCTAAATATATCATTCCTATCACAGGGTTTGGGAACTAGAAAAATGGCTCGGAAATTGGATACCACCCACATAACCGCAACCGCATTACCATCCACATAACCGCAACCGCGTTACCATCCACATAACCGCAACTGCATTACCATCCACATTACCAACCTCATTACCGGAACCGGAAACTGCCAAGATCCCCATTACCTATCTACTTAATTTAAATAAAAAAATTAGCTGTAATCAACTTAAACCAGAATAATTATATATGTATCTTCAGATTAAAACGCAAACAGTTCGACTTAAATTCATTACTTAATTTTAAAATTAGTGAAGCATATTCCTTCTTCCAAAATTTTGTTAACAATTTCAATGTTTTTTTTTTTTTGGTCGAAAAATTGGTCAAACAATTTAGATGTAGTCAAATAAATTGTTTCAAATAAAAAAAAAAACATTAAAAATAAATAAAATTATTTTTATAGCTAAAACGTTATTTAAAAATATTAATTTATTTTAATTTATATTGAACTGATCTTATATTCTAGTTAACCTTATTGTTGAGTTTTTTTTTTAATATAATATAAACATATCGTTTTTAATAAACTTTTAAAAACAAATTTCTTACTTGTTTTGTACCATTAAATAATTAACACTGTGGTATTTTAGGTAAATGAGGGTGGCCTTATTCAGAAAGTGTTAATTGTGGTAAATACACCTATCGCATCGTCATGGATATTTTATTTGAAGTCTTAAAATTTGATTTGCTATAGCCCAAATTAATAATTTTTTTTTGTAGCAAAGTCTTGGAAATATTATACTTTTGTTTGTATAGTTATTAAAGGTCATGTTCAAGAACCCTCCCAATTCCGACGATCTAAGCCCTGTCAAATTTCCAAGCAACTGAACATATAGACCAAATTGATTTATATGACATACATAAAATTTTTTTTTAAACTTACTACATACAAAATACTGTGGCATTTTTTATAAATGATATAAAATTATAAGCATTTTACATTATGACGAATAAAATACGGCATATATCTTTTATAAATTATCGGAAAGCGAGGCATAAACCGAAGAATTCATTATATTTTTTATTTATGATATGTGTATAGAAATTTCATAAAAGTACTTTCATTGGTAAATGCAAATTTTGCGATTTTTGGCAAATTTTTCTTAACAAAAATCGTAGGAAAATTTCAATTATGTAAATTTTTGCACTTTTCGGAGCATAATTAGCGCCGAAAGAGAATAAAATCTGGACCTGATTTATACAGACATTAGTATACGCCATGGTATAGATATTTATTTCATCATGGTATACGCATAGAAGCAAGTGCACTTGGCAGGTGCCACTTAATCGCTGTTTTCTTCGCCAATGCCACGGCCGTCAATTCAAACGAGTTTTGACAAGCAGTTTGTGTGAAAGTGATTTATTGAACGAGTGGCTGCAGGGTAAGCTAACCACGCATGACAAGCAAGAGGATTTTACATAAGCTGGCTTACATATATATTTTCTCGGGGGAGCCTGTAACCCCTAGAGGACGCCTCCCCAGGTAGCGGATAGAGGAATCCCTCCTAGATATGGGTGGTAAAAGGGAAATCAAATACCCTTCGTGGACCAACAGGTAGCAGCGTCTGTTCCACATTGGGCGGCTGCAAACTGCGACTGTACTCCAGAGGAGCGGCTGAAAGAAAGACGGATATCTTTAAACCGTTCAGAAGGCAACCACTGAAGTAAGCTCCCTAGAAAACCATGCAATTAGTATTACGAATATGAACAACAACGAACGGCCCTCAGTCTCCGCAAATACGAGGGTGCTAATAATCCCCGGAGGTAAAACCAAAAAAAGCTTGCGGACCTGATAAGATTTCTTCAGAATCATAAAAACTTTTAGATGATGACAATATCAACTCTATGACGATCCTTTTTAGCCACATTTATGAAACTAGAAGTATATGAAAAATAATCACATTTTATTGACTTTGTAACTTAAGTTCTATTTCGGCCCTTAAATCTAGTGAAATATTTTTTTTTCATGCTTAACAATTATTCACACTTATTTTATATTTCTTTTACGATTCAACAAATATTTGGATTCCACTTATTTTTTAGGAAAATAGCATACTTCTTGTCATAAGTTCATAAGATTGGAAATCACTCTGCCAAATTTCGTGAGATCGTTCAATAACTTGCCATAGACGATATATTCCATACTTTACTTAAAACCGCAATTTAGTGATTATTATATAAAGCCCACTCTGAGAAATCATTTAAATACGGCCAAAATCCGTAACAAGTCTAGAAATTGTGGTAAAATATGGTCCGATTTAGCTTTATGTGCCATGAAAAGCACCATGTAATTTTGTACTAATCGGTCTATTATTTACCATAGGTCTTTTGAAAATCAATTTAAGAAGCATTCAATTCCAAAAAAAATTTAATATTGTGTTGAAATTTGATTTAATTTAGGAGTTTTTTTTTACTTTAAATCAGTCTACCGAATTTTGTGACGAACAACCAATAATTTACAAGAGGTCTAATAATACTTCTTAAAGAAATCATGACTTTTTCAGGTTTAATAAAGTTTAACAAAGACATTATTATAATTTATAGCTCTCACATTAAACCCACCCCTGAAATATTCGAACCCTCGGTGGAGGGAGTTAAGATTCGACAAAACCCAGTATATCACTCTTACTTGTTTTTGGAATAAGACCTTAAAATAATTTCTGTACGTATGGTGATAAGCGACTTTAATTGCTAAAGTTTTCTTATTTTTTAAAACTTTCAATGGCGTTTGAATATCTCTTGGAAGATAATTTGGTTTTTGCGTGAGCATTCATATCATATAAATTTTCAAAATTTAAATCGCTAAAAAACTGAAGTTTTTCGTAAAATTTAAAAATGCAATTTCACCATCGTTATTTTTGAAAATTATTACATTTAATGAAAAAAACTATACTATAAAGAAAGGTACAATTTAGTCCGTAATAACTATCGTTTCGATAACGATTATCACTTATGATACTTCCTATAACCCATATGATATCGTTTCGATATCCTTACAATATCGCTTGATTTATTGGGATAACAAATTCTTAAATCCAACTTCGCTGCTAAATTTTTAAAATCAAAATTAGTAGAATAGTGTAGAATGTCTTAGCATGAAAAAAAAATTATAAAATTACTATTTCTAATTTAAAACTTTTCGATTTTGAAATATTCAGATCAAATGTACACAGTTTATAAAAACGTACAGGCATCAGCGTTACCTTTAGATATTTTCAAAAAGTACCAAAAAAGGGGATATTATATAAAAAAAAAAAAAACACAAAAAATGGAAGCAAAAAGGGGATTTAAGGAAAAAGGTCGGCACCTCTTTGAAAATCAGAATAAGTACATCAAATTATGTTTTTCCACGTATTTTGTTCAATTTATTTTAAATTTCAAGTAATATTTTATAAATGGTAAATAAACATATCAGAAAATATTATTTAATAACCAGCAAAAACCAAAACAAGTTGGGAGCAAGAACTTTTAAATGTGGTTTTAATTGACTTTCTCTATATTTCCTAATATTTCGCCCGAAATAAGGCGGTAATTCTAGTACATTTTGTTATAACAGAAGATCGATTTGTTTGATTTTGAGCACTTGCAGATGATTAGGAATAAAATTTCTGTTGAGTCATCCAAAAAACTTTTTTTATATTTTTAACTGTTTCTGAGTTATTCAGATATTACTGGCGATACAAGCGAAATTAGTGAAATTAGTACTATTTTTGTTTTCAAAAATTCGTACAATAATTATAAGGACAAAAATTTAAGTTTTTTTAAGTTTGTGTTACAAAATACTGTGACATATTTTATAAATGATATTAAATTATAAACATTTTACATTATGACGAATAAAATACGGCATATATCATAAAAATCGTAAAACAAATGTTAATATTATTTAATTATTTTTGTGGGCTAGACTAATATTTCGCCCGAAATAGGTCGATTATGGTAATATTTTACATCATGACTTGTGAACGAGTTGTCCGATTTGAATACAATTACCAGCGAATGCTTTGGAATTAAGTCCCTTTAAGCTTAACATTCTTATCATTAATTTTTTATTTTTTCAACAGCTTCCGAGATATTCAGAAAATAATGTTGGTAATGCTATTTTTAAAAGTTATTTTTGGGAAAACAAAATTAATTTTTAATAAGATTTCTCCATGACGTGCTTAATTCCCAATTTTTATTTTTCATAAATACACTGAAATTTATTGCTATTTTTTGTTTTTAAATTTAAAAAAAAAATTCAAAGAGCAAAAACTTTACACTTTTATAAATTATTTTATATATTATCGAAGAGCCAGGCATAAACCGAAGAATTCATTATAGTTTTTATTTAAAATATGTGTATGGAAATTTCATAAAAGTACTTTCATGTGTAAAGGCAAATTTTGCGATTTTTGGCAAATATTTCTAAACAAAAATCATAGGAAAATTTCAATTATGTAAATTTTGGCACTTTTCGAAGCAAAATTGGCGCCGAAAGAAAATAAAATAAAATCCCTGATTTATACAGACATTAGTATACGCCATGGTATAGATATTTATTTCATCATGGTATACGCATAGAAGCAAGTGCACTTGGCAGGTGCCACTTAATCGCTGTTTCTTCGCCGGAGGCATTTTTAAAATGAAATTGACTATCGACTTGTATGCAGCCAATGCCACGGCCGTCAATTCAAACGAGTTTGGACAAGCAGTTTGTGTGAAAGTGACGCATGACAAGCAAAAGGATTTTACATAAGCTTGCTTACACATATATTTTCTCGGGGGAGCCTGAAACCCTGAGAGGACGCGTCCCAGGTAGTGGATAGGGGAATGCCTTCTAGATATGGGTGGTAAGAGGGAAATCAAATACCTTTCGCGAACCAACAGGTAGCAGCGTCTGTACTCCAGAGGAGCGGCTGAAAGAAAGACGGATATCTTTAAACCGTTCAGAAGGCAGCCACTGAAGTAAGCTCCCTAGAAAACCATGCAATTATGATTATGCATACGAACAACAACGAACGGCCCTCATTCTCCGGAAATACGAGGGTGCTAAGAATCCCCGGAGGTAAAACCAAAAAAAAGGTTGCGGACCTGATAAGATTTCTTCAGAATTATAAAAACTTTTAGATGATGAGAATATCAACTTTATGACGTTCTTTAGTGTTCGGTTCAGTAGATTTGTGGAAAACACAAATGCTAATAGTGTTTGTGTAGAAAATCATTAAAAACAAAAATAATACTGTTTTCATCTAAATCAACAAAAGATGAGAACATTTAATTCCGTACGGTTTTTTTT
The DNA here is from genome assembly GCA_943735925.1 of Pollenia amentaria. Classification (NCBI taxonomy): domain Eukaryota; kingdom Metazoa; phylum Arthropoda; class Insecta; order Diptera; family Polleniidae; genus Pollenia; species Pollenia amentaria. The sequence goes on from OX031011.1 coordinate 15,167,285, forward strand.
TTTTTAACACAAACTTCATTGTTCGGCTCATTAATGTTCGTTGGTTTCAGATGTGCCTAACATTGCTAGATGAACAAAAAGATAAATCTTGTTTATTGCTGTTTTTTTAGATTTTATACAAAATACATATTGTGATGGAAAATTGAAAAAAAGAAGAAAATATTAGCGGTATTCACCCTTTGTATTTTGTGTACAACTCTGTTATATTTAATATGATTTTATTCTTCAAAGCGTGAGTGTCTTTTTCGTATGCATTGCAAATTAATGAATTTGCTGAGTGAGAGAAAGAGACCGATAACGTTTCTTCAACTGTTTTATCCTGGTAAATTCACACACTTTGTTTACTACTGCTTTTTGTGGGATTTTTCAACCACAGCGTAGTATATTTTAGTCTAATACATTTTGTTGTTGCAGTGTTGTAAATGTTAGTATTTTTACTAAAATTATAAGATTAACAAGGTCTACAAGGGACTTTACTATCAAGGGTGAATTCCGCTATTAAATTGAAAAAGTCTCGGAAACGTATAGTTTATATATGGACCTCTTTATTTATTTATAATTTATATTACACTTTAGAGGTCCATAACTTCAAAATATGCGTTTCCGAGAATTTTTTGAAATTTGTACTTTCCTCTTATTTTTAAATTATCAGTTACAATGTTAAAGCGTTTGCAATATTTTAATTATACTAAACATGTTAATAGTAAACATACTAATAGTACTGAAAAAAGTAGATTTGTACTGACTTTATCATCTCTGTTCTAGATTATTTTGATGATTTATTATTCAAGGCGAATTTATCCCAGGTACTACAACAAGTGCAACTCGTACAAAAACCACAAGCAATTTGTTTTTGTAAAATCATTGTACAATGTCAAAAACAGAAATAAAACAAAACAGAAACAAAGATAATAAACAAAATTTTGACATCCAACAATTATAAGGCTAAAAAAAAGTTATTAGCAGGGCTTTTAAAACCACCTGTAATAAATTCGCCTTGTTTTTATTATTATGCAATAGAAAAGCCTATTTTGGCTGTCCCTTTCTTTCGTATTTTCTTTTATATGTGAAATTCATATAACTACTAAAAAAAGGACAAATAGATTCCTAGTGCTGCTACCTTGTGTAAATGTACCTGTGTGTTAATATTCGCTTGGCTTTCATGCGCTATAATTCTTATTTTAATTTCGTAATGCCGCGTCCATAAAATATATTGTTGCAAAGAGTGTATTCCATAAGCGATAATAATGAAATTATATGCAATTATAATAATTGCGAAAACAAAGTGTTAAACTCCCACAGCGGTAATTTGGAAAGACATCTAAAAGTGATGCATCCAGACGAATATAAAAATTATATTTACCAAAAGAAATTAAAGTATAACACTATTCAATTAAGAGGAAATGGTGCGACAAATTGCATCAATAAAAAAATATAGAGCTTGCCATTGTAGAGTTGTTTACTAAAAACGGGCGCCCACTCCATATGACCGAAGATAAAACATTTAAAGTATTAGTAAAACCAGTGTTCGATGCAGTGGGGATTACAGTAAATGAACACAATATAAATGAAAGAATATTAGCGTTTGCTCAACAAATCAAAATTGGAATTATCAACGACCTTAAAGGAAAACTTTTATCAATCAAAATAGACTCTGCCACTGGACATGATTTGAGCGTCCTGGGAATTAATGTCCAGTATATACAAAATGGACAAATCGAAATTAAAACACTTGCCGTAAAAGAACTAAAATGTAGTCACACGGGTGACTACCTAAAATCCATAATTCTACAATTTTTAGCAGAATATTCGATTGATATCAGTCATATTTTAACTATAACAATTGATAATGGAGCAAATATGCTGAAAGCTGTCAAAGATTTAAACCTTGGTAAGTATGTATATTTTATAGAATCATACTTTGTATAAACTTAAAAATAACTAACTTAGATTTACAGAATATAATAGAGGAAGATAACATTGCAAATGATGATACAAAAAAGGTATGTGAAAATGATATAATGGAAGAAACAATTAGGTCAATCCTTTTAATTTTGAGTTAAATAGTATAACAGGAATTCCTTGTGGGCACATACTCTTCAACTATGTGTTTACGATGTTATTAAAACTCAAGAAGTGAAAACAGCTTTGGAAAAGTGTAGATCTGTTGTAAGGAAACTAAGAAACCAAAACTATATAAACATTTTAAGAAATGGTCAATATAAAAAACCGATATTAGATTGCTTAACGAGATGGAACTCTACGTTTATTATAATCGAACGCTTAGTAGAAATGAGAAGTGTTATTCAGTCGCTAAGTTCTGAAAGTCCCTGTCTATATTTAAGTACCGATGACTAAATATTCGCGAATAGTTTATTGAAACTTTTAAAGTGATTTACGATGTCACATTGACATTGCAAAGGGAACAATTATGTTTCAGTGAGCTGTACATCATTGTAAATGATATAATATTTAAACTTGACTCCCTTTCAACAAGCTCAATGTCTACAGCGTTAAAAACTTCATTAAAGAGGAGAACAAAGAAATTATTTGACATCGAATTATTTAACGCATCCGTATCTTGGACCCACGCATTAAAGTTTGCATGAACGCTGAATAAAAAGAAAAGGCAAAAAAATATATTACTTCACTATATAAACGGATGGACACCTTAAAAGGTATTTGAGTTAATTTCAGTCATTTTGTATTCATCTCCAATTATTTATATCTTAAAAAAATGCGTTTTTAATAGATTCCAAACCTCTGAAAAAATTAACTAAGGATGAGCGTTTGCAAAGCCCATCAGCTAAAAATAACTTAGGAACATCATTTAATGACTTTTTAGAAAATTTGAAACAGAATATATTCCATCATCGCTTTTACACATACATAGAAACTGATTTCATGATGTATGACCGGCAACCGAGATTGCCGCTGCGATCCAACGTTATACAATTTTGGTCATCACAAAATAATACATTATCTCGTGTAGCTAACATAATTTTGGCGATCCCATGTACACAAGTAAGCGTCGAAAGGCTTTTTTCAGCTTTGAAATATATATTATCTGATCAGCGCAATAGATTAACAGCCTTTAACGTAGAACATATCCTGTTGGTTAAAGTTAATGGTGTTTTTGATTACGACAATTAATATACATACATATTAATGTATGTATGTATTTATGTAAATTTTCGTATAAAATACATAAATTGCATTTATATCCTTTTTTACTTTTTGTTAAACTTCTCTATTTTTTATTAACGAATAAATGAATTTAATATTTGAAAAAATAATTTGGTTTCACTTTCACTTTAAAGTTTAAATTGCTTAATATGTTTGTATGTATAAACATTTTTATTTGCTTTTTTTTAACATAACTAATTATTTTTAAAATAAAAATAATTTAAAGTAGAGTTACATATTTTATTTTATCTTTTTGTCCCGCGAGACATTCAAATATCTTGTTTTTTTAATGCTTTTTAAAATAAATAAATCTTGCAACCTAAACTTGTATGTACTTGTAATAAAAAAAAAAAACACTAAAGAACATTAATATATAATGTATGTATGTCTACAGAACCACTACAATTGTTCTGTTTTTTTAACGAAGAACAGAACATTATATAATGTTCGGGTCTTTCTTGAAAATAGTTACGAACAGTATTAAGGGTTGTGTATGTCTACACAAACACTAAAAAAATAGATATCGTTCTTGGGTGCGTAAGCCGAACGCTAAATAATGTACTGTTTATTTTCGAAAACTGGTTGAAAGTGACATTTAAAACTGTACATGAGTGGCCGGCTTTATGAGCCATGTGTTCAAAATATTTCTTAAAATTATTCATTCAAGAATTTACAAGTGTGAAAAATAAATGGGTGACTCATAGTTTGGCTTCAAAGAATGGATGGGTACACTCGAATGTCTATTCTCCTTACAAGTTTTAGTTCAAAAATGTAGGAATGTACAAGATGGTGTTTTTCTGTGTTTCATTGATTAGGAAAAAGCAACACGATAAACTGATAGAAATCTTTCTGTTTATTGGTATAGAAGATAAAGACGTTCGATAAACTAAGAGCTTGTATTGACATCAGGCAGCGCAGGTTAATGTCAACCGTGAACTGACGGAAAATATCCAGGGGTGTTATACAAGGATGTGTGCTGTCTCATCTATTATTTAATTTATACTCAGAAAGGATATTTCAGGAGTCAATCAATCGTGTTCAAAACGGAATCTTATATATAAATACGGGAAGAATTTTTTGTATTTGATTTTTAAATATCTTATCGTCCGCCGATTTTAATGAAATATAAATCGTTTTAAAGGTATTTTTGTGTAGATACATTTAAATTTTTAGGAATAAACTGTTCAAAAAGTGTTTTAAATTTGCTTGCAAACACACACACATTCAATAATTTTTTTGCTTTTCGAAAATAATATAAAAAATTTCGTTCAGAAATTTATATATTTTTTATTGTTGTTTCAGAATACATATTGTTTTTTTTAATTTTATTTCTAAGAACAGGCAATTTAAGCTTTATTTGACAATTTATACTCGAAACTTTATCACATACACATTGTAAAAATAGTAAAATAGTAAATAAATGCTTTAATATTAACGAATAAAAGGAAATAAGTTTTTATTTTCATAATTTATTTATTGAATCTTCATATATTAAATATGAACTAACAATATATAATCAAATCTTATACTGATACTTTATTTTTGTCCTGCCAATGCCAGACGAAAATTTTTCTCTTTACGGGTTCTGTTCACATATATAGATGTTTAGCGACCTTCTCGTCGGATGAGTCCTGCAGTATCTCTTCTCCTTAATATAGAATGCCCGCTGTCATTTAAAATATTTCGAGCTAGTGGATTTGGGTGCGACTCACGCCTTTTTAAATATTTTACTGCATACTTCGTAATAATAGTTTTTACTAATGGGACATTGACATCCCTGTGAATAATTGAGTTTCTAAACACCACTTTTCCAGTTCAAATATATGATCCTGCAAGTAACGAGATGCTTCATGACAGTTTTCGTGAACGCTTAAAAAAGCTGTATCATCATCAGCAAATGTTGAAGTTAGGGTGTGGTTATTTGTTGGCATGTCTGAGGTATATATTAAGTATAACAGTGGGCCCATGATGCTTCCTTGAGGGGCCCCAGCGTCAATTGGCTGAGGAGAACTTAAAAAATCCCCTTCTTTAATAATAAACTTTCGACCGACTAAGTAGCTTTCTAATAGCTTGTGTGTGTTTACTGGTAAGTTTTGCTTCAATTTATATAATAATCCTTCATGCCAGACTTTATCAAAAGCTTGCGAAACATCGATGAAGAGGGCGGAACAATATTTTTTTTTCTTCAAAGCCTTTTCTTATTGCGTTTACTATACGATGAGTTTGTTCAATTGTGCTATGTTCTCTTCTAAAGCCGAATTGATGGTTAGGAATACATCTATTTACATTTAAAATTGGGGCTAATTTTGACACTAAGAGCTTCTCAAACAGCTTTGATATATTAGACAATAAACTGATAGGTCTTTAGGTATCATGGTAACTAAGGATACTTTCTATTCTTGAGGCTTGTATTCAAGGCATAAAATATCATTAAAAATCAAGAGAATAATTTTCTTTGCTATGCTGGGTAGCTCCAAAAGAATTTTGTTACTGATCTTATCAAAATCAGGGACTTTCTTGGGGTTTAAATCATGAATAGCCTTTTCGATTTCTCTTATCTCAAATCTTAGTGAAAAAGCTGCTCTAACAGCTACAGCTGGCAACTCGACCGCAATATCGAGAGATGCATGAGGGGTAAATACGGGTTTTAAATGATTAACAAAAATATTTCCTTTTTCTATATCATTTCGTGCCCAACTTCCATTTAAGTTTCTTAATGGTGCTTAAGTGATAACTGGTCTTTTAAGATTTCTTGCTGCACGCCATAATGAGTAGTCTGATTGAGAAGTTGCATCGAGTTCCTGAAGATATTTTTCAAATAATGCTGTTTTTTGGGACTGCAATAACTTTCTTAGCCTTTTTGTGCAATCTTTTAGTAAATTCTTAAGTTGAGGGTATCTATGCAATTGCCACTCTCTTCGAGCTCTCCTTTTTTCAGTCACTATTTACTATTTTTGATTTTTTTTTGGGGTTATGCTAGAATGTTGAACAGCCTTTTTTAGATAACTGTCAAAATTAACAATAGAAAGATTTACATTCTCCGGTGTACTAAGCGGAATATTTTCAGTGCAATGGGTACTGAGATATTTTTTATATTTTAACCAATTTATTTGTGTAGCCGTCGGCACTAAGTAACCAGACGGAGATACAATTCTATTAGGGTTTGTTATAGTAAGAATTGTAGGTGTGTGATCAGAAGATAATTCTAAGGAAGCTTCAACTTAAATCGTATCTGCGGTGATGTTTTTAACCACTCTGGAAAAATATCTTAAGGAACTTGATGCATCTCCTCAATCTGACTACTCATTATGGCGTGCCAGTTATCACTAAACCGCCATTAAGAAACTTAAATGGAAGTTGGGCACGAAATGATATAGAAAAAGGAAATATTTTTGTTTATCATTTGAAAACCGTATTTACCCCTCATACATCTTTCGATACTGCGGTCGAGTTACCACCTGTTGTTGTTAGATCAGCTGTTCCGCTAAGATTTGAGATAAGAGAAATCGAAAAGGCTATTCATGATTTAAACCCCAAGAAAGCCCCTGGTTTTGATAACATCAGTAACAAAATGCTTTTGGAGCTACCCCGCATAGCAAAGAAAATTATTCTACTAATTTTTAATGCTATTTTACGCCTTGAATACTACCCACAAGAGTGGAAAGTATCTTTAGTTACCATGATACCTAAACCGGGAAAGGATCCCACAAAAGTTGAGTCATATAGACCTATAAGCCTATTGTCTAATATATCAAAGCTATTTGAGAAACTACTAGTGTCAAAATTAACGCCGATTTTAAATGAAAACAGATGTATTCCCAATCATCAATTCGGTTTTAGAAGAAAACACAGCACAATTGAACAAACTCATCGAATAGTAAATGTCATAAGAAAAGCCTTTGAAGAAAAAAAATATTGCTCTGCACTCTTCATCGATGTGTCTCAAGCTTTTGATAAAGGGTGGCATAAAGGGTTACTACTGAAGTTGCAGCAAAACTTACCAGCAAACATATACAAGCTGTTAGAAAGCTACTTAGTCGGGCGTCATTTTATTATTAAAGAAGGCGATTTTTTAAGTTCTCCTCAGCCAATTAACGCCGGAGTCCCACAAGGCAGCATCCTGGGCCCTCTATTATACTTAATTTACACTTCGGACTTGCCAACAAACAGCTACACCCATACCTCAACATTTGCGGACGATACAGCTTTTCTAAGCGTACACGCAAACTGTCAAGAAGCATCTCGTTACTTACAGGATCACATATTTGAATTGGAAAGGTGGTTAAAACAATGGAGGATAAAGATCAATGAGCAAAAATGCGCACATATAACATTCACATTGCGTCGGGAAACATGCCCCCCTATTAAAATCAATAATCAAATAATACCCCAACACTCGCATGTAAAATACCTCGGTATACATCTAGATCGGCGTTTAACGTGGAAATGGCATATAGAAGCTAAATTAACTCAAATTAAACTAAAAGCAATTCAAATAAATTGGCTTATTGGAATAAATTCTGTTCTCAGCCTCGATTGCAAACTTCTACTTTACAATTTGGTGCTACGGTATTCAGTTATGGGGCACTGCCTCGGCTTCTAACATCGAAAAAATTCAAAGGCGCCAAAATAAACTTCTTCGAATAATCACAGCCGCCCCCTGGTACGTCAAAAACTCAAATATCCACAAGGATCTCAATGTGCCATTAGTAAAAACTATGATAACGAAATATGCAGTAAAATATTTAAAAAGGCTGGAACTGCACCCAAACCCATTAGCACGAAATATTTTAAATTATGGCGGCCACACTCGATTAAGAAGAAGAGACACTGCAGCACTCACCCAATCAGATGAGCGGTAAACACCTACATATGTGAACAGAAACCGTGATGACGAAATCTTTTTTGTCCGGCACTGGCAGGACATAAATCAAATATTAGGTTAAGATTTGATTAATTATTGTTAGTTCATATTTAGTATATGAAGATTCAATAAATAAATACTGAGAAAAAAAAAAAAAAAAAAAAGATGAGTTTCAGAAACCATCATAACATCAATTTGTTTATTTTTAAGAAAGTATCTAGTTAATTTTTGGGTTGTCGGATGCCGTTTACGTTCCAAAAGCAAATTTTTAAACAGTTCATGGCTTGTTCAGTACAGCTCGCAATAACATCGATTGCATTCTTAACATTTCTTGCATCATGTTACCCATTGTGTTAGTAAAATTGTTAACTGTTTGCACTAATGTCTTCATAGTTTTTTCTAGCCGAGTTAAATTAGAAATCGGAATTTCGTCATTATTTGCTAAATCGCCTTGCAGTGGCATAGGATTAGATTTTAATACATTAGCGTTCGACGTTCTGTTATTATTTGGCTGAGGTATCTGGACGCCGTACGTGATTTCCTGATTAGTTGCCTGCGTTTGAGGGGGATTAAGTTTCTGTCCAACAGAACGCTTGACAATCGAATATACCGGGCATCCTCTATAGTTGGCAGTGTGGTAACCACCACAGTTGCTATATTTTTTTACATTAGGGTCATTTTTAGACTTATCGCACAGGACGGTACCATGTTCTTCTCCACATACGACGCAAACAGGAGATAAATAGCAGTATGCCCTAGCATGACCAAATTCTTGGCAGTTGAAACACTGAATGGGCCCATTTCTTTTGTGAGGCTCTTCTATCGTGATTTTTCTGTACAGGATGTATTTTAAACTATAAATAAGATGCTTTTAATTTTTTTTTTAGCTTAACGTCGCCAGGCTCTAACTCCACCCGAAATAGTGGTTGGGGATGTTTTCCCCATTTTTAATATTTGTAAAATTTTTTATTTTGAAGCCCTTTTCTTCTAAAAATGTTCTTATTTCGTCTGGGTCCACGCATGAGTCAATGCCCTTAATCACAACCTGAAGACCTTTGCTGCTTTTCAGTTGGTATGTATAGAAGCTTTTTTTAAGTGCTTCAACCTTATTAGTTATTTTGCGAAAATCATTCTCATGATTAACCTGTATTTTTGTTTCATTTATATTACCACGCTTGATTGCAGCTACGTAAAACGAATTTTCACCTATCACCGAGATTATATTTTTTATTAGCTCACTTGAGTTTTGCTCTCTTAGATATATCGGGGATGGCTTCGACGATTTTATGACGATGGGTGCTTCAGAAGATTCATCTTCCAGAATTTCACAACGATTTTGTGAATTTATTCTATGAAAAGATGGAACTTTCGAGGCCGAGGCTACAGCTGAAGAGGCAGGGCTGCGACTCCGTTTTAGAACTTTTATATACCTTTCCATACCAACTTGCACTTGTGGTTTTTGCGTCTGTGTTTGAGTTCATGGTATCATTTCCTACTAGGATTGTCTTTGCAATGGTAACCCTTGCAGGCGTTGGGTTTGCCGTTAGGTAGTTGCTATTGTTTTCTGTTGTTATGTTTTTTTTCCACATTGCTTTCGCTAGCATGAATATAATTTATTTTTGTTTCATTGTTATCACTCATATAGAGAGTTGTTTTTGTTTTTTTCACATTTTTTTTTACTGTTGACTGTGCTCTTCTTATTATGTATTATGTTTTTGTAACACCGAGATAATAAAAAAAAAAGAATAAAGAATTTTTAAGCAGATTATTTGTAAGTATGTATGTTCGATTTATTATAACTGTAAATGTCAAGTGGTCGAATTTCGCCAACCGGGCGGTCCTAGTATATATAAATGGAACTTTCATCAATAACATTAGATATGCTGATGATAAAAATCCTTTGGCTGATAACATCTCGGGACTTAAAGATCTTTTAAACAGACTGAAGACATGCAGCGAAAATTATGTGCTAAAATTAAATACTAAAAAAAAACGAAGTACATAATAATCAGCAAAAACCGAGATGTGGTGGTTCATTGACATTGAAAATAAGGGAATACTACGTGGAAAAAGTGCACACGTTTAGATATCAGGGAATTATCATAAATGATAAATGGATCTTTCTAACGATATAACATGCTGGATTGAAATAGCGAGAAATACATTCCATAAATACAAAAAGTTTTAAAAACAAAAATTCAATATATTAAGACCTATGTATGGTCTGTTCTAATGTATACTATGGAAAAATGTACCCACAAAGCTGTGGATATAAAAAAATTCGAAGCTTTTGAAATGTAGACCTATCGACGCATTCTTAAAATACCTTGGACACATTTCGCCTCAAATAATCAAGTACTGCGAAGATTACACAAAGAAAAAGAACTTTTGAATACCATAAAGAAGCGAAAAACTGCATACTTGGGCCGTGCTAAGAACAATAAGAAATACAGGCTTTTGCAAACTATTATTCGTGCCAACATTGATGGAAGAAATACTTGAGGGAGAAAGGAAATGATATGAATTCACAACTTCCAGGAATGGGCCGATATCCGGGAAGTTATAAACCTTCTAATCGAAGCGAGGAATCGAGAGACGTTTACCGATATAAAGTAAAATCTTTGAATTATATTTGTAGATATAAGAAAAGAAATGTAATTGCATTTTGGTTGCCAGCATTGGAAAAGAGAATATGCATATAAAGAAGAAGCATACATATATACTTAAACAGAATAACTTACATTAAAGCTGGAGTTTTAATAAAACAGAATGTGGAACAAAGTATCTCTCAATTAGCCGTAAGTATCAAAAGAGTTTTAAAAACTGCAAAAAGTGTCACATTTCGGTGCACTTTGTAAAAGTAGCAAGAAACTTTTCAAGCAGCCAAAAAAGTGGCAAACCGCTAATTTAGTAGCATCAACGGCAACGCTGACAGGCATAAGTCATTGAGAACTCTGACACTTTTCTGACGTTTTTTATAGTGATTTTGTTTCTTCCATTATCTCCTAAACAACCACTTTTAATACCCTTATAGTACACGAAAGCATGTATACGAGTACTACACAATAGTGGATAAACATTGCGAGTCAGTAACATTTACAACACAATACAACACAACACACATATAGTGCCATTAAAGCGTTCACTTTCAAGATATGTATCATGAAATATTTGTGCTCTTCTAACAACCTGTCATTTTGCAGTTTATTATCTGTCAAATATTCTTAACATAGTTGTCAATGTGTCTCATAATCGCATAATAGAGCCAAAAATACTAATAAGAATGCAATTGCAGTACTCGAATTTGACTGTTCCACGGTCGTTCCCTTTTTAAAAGAGAACAAAATATAAGGTTGATGATTCCCATTAAAACAAATTTTTCGCATGTATTTATGTTTAAAAAGGGCAATTTTAAAAGGTTTTGTTTAACTTTCAATGTATGTATGTAAGTATATATGTATGTTTGCAACTCAATCTTGAAGCAGATATCTTCAACCGATTGAGCTACAATTTTGTATATACGTTCAGTTTGGATGACAATTCACGTTTAAGTGTTTGACTTCATTCTAAATCCAACATGGCATTAACCACGAGATGGCGGACTAGCTACTTTAAATACACTCGCATGTTATGGGTATAAAACGTAAAGGCTTGCTAAGAATTACTCGAAAAATAAAGTGACGTCATTCTAAATCCAATATTTGCTTGCAAACACACACACATTCAATAATTTATTGCTTTTCGAAAATAATATAAAAAATTTCGTTCAGAAATTTATATATTTTTTTGTTGTGGTTTCAAAATACATATTGTTTTTTATTTTAATTCTAAGAACAGGCAATTTGACAATTTATACTCGAAACTTTATCACATACACATTCTAAAAATAGTAAAAGAGTAAATAAATGCTTTAATATTAACGAATAAAAGGAAATATGAAAAGACATTTGTTATTTTTTTTAAATTTAGGTAGCCCTTTTAAATAAGAATTGCATATTCAATACGTGCATAAAAGTTTTTATTATAACTGTAAATGCCAAGTGGTCGAATTTCGACCACCGGGCGGCCCTAGTATATGGGGGATTTCATGTCAAGTGACCCAACTTTTGAAATCGATGTCTTCCGATTTGGATGAAATTTGCACCAAGGTTAGTCTTATTGGATAGTAGTTTAGACACAAATTTTCAACAAGATCGGTCAAAAAGTTTCTGAGTTAGAGGGGGTCAAACCGGTGTTCTTTCTCATCCATGTAACTTATTATCTATTGGTGTTAGCAAAATTTGTCCCAAAAAAATTAGATAGCTATTGCTTCAAGCTTTCGAAAATTTTTTTTTTTGTATTTTTTTAAATTTTTAAAAATTTTTTTTTTTAAATTTAAAACTTATTTTTTATTTTTTTGAAAACGGTATTTTTTTTTTTTGCTCAAAACAAAGATAATGTATTTTCCTTTTAGGTAGTTTTGGTCGCTTAGTTGGATGAGAGTTGGATATGTATAAAAAAAATAATTTCTAACTCAAGACGAGGATTTTTAAATTTTTTAGCATTTGACGTCTTGACTTACAAATTATTTTTTTTTATACATATCCCACTCGCATCCCACTAAGCGACCAAAACTACCTTAAAGGAAAAGCCCTAAGCTTTCTTTTGAGCAAAAATTAAAAAAATACCCTTTTCAAAAAAAAAAAATACAAAAATAGTTTTAAATTTAAAAAAAATTTTAAAAAATTTTAAGAAAACAAAAAAAATTTATTAAAGGACTTATGTGATTAAGATTTAATTTTTTAGATTATTTATCTTTTTGTTTTTATTATTATTATCTTATATTATTTTAATTATTATTACAAATAAATACAAAGTATAATAGTGTAATCTAGCCTTAAGCGACCAAAACTACCTAAGAGGAAAATACATAAGCTTTGTTTTGAGCAAAAAAAAAAAAAAAAAAAAATACCGTTTTCAAAAAAAATAAGTTTTAAATTAAAAAAAAAATTTAAAAATTTAAAAATATACAAAAAAAATTTTTTCGAAAGCTTGAAGAAATAGCTATCTAATTTGTTTGGGACAAATATTGCTAACACCAATAGATAATAAGTTACATGGATGAGAAAGAACACCGGTTTGGCCAAAATTTCATATTTTGACCCTCTCTAACTCAGAAACTTTTTGACCGATCTAGTTGAAAATTTGTGTCTAAACTACTATCCAATAAGACTAACCTTGGTGCAAATTTCATCCAAATCGGAAGACATCGATTTCAAAACTTAGGTCACTTGACATGAAATCCCCCATATATAAATGGAACTTTCCTCAATAACATTAAATATGCTGATGATACAACTCCTTTGGCTGATATCATGTCGGGACTAAAAGAACTTGTAAACTTACTGAAGACATGCAGCGAAAATTATGGGCTTAACTTAAATATTAATAAAAACGAAGTACATGATAATCAGCAAAAAACCGACATGTGGTGGTTCATTGACATTGAAAATAAGGGAATACTACATGGAAAAAGTGCACACGTTTAGATATCTGGGAATTATCATAAATGACAAATGTGACCTTTCGAACGATACAACATGCAGGATTGATATGGCAAGAAATACATTTCTTAAATAAAAAAAGGTTTTCACAAGCCATTATGTCCATTTTAAAACCAAACCCCGATATATTAAGACCTATGTATGGTCTGTTCTACTGGGTGCTATGGAAACATGGACCCAAAAATCTGTGGATATAAAAAAAACTCGAAGCTTTTGAAATGTGGACCAATCGACGCATTCTTAAAATACCTTGGACACATTTCGCATCAAATAATGAAATACTGCGAAGACTACACAAAGAAATATAACTTTTGAATACCATAAAGAAACGAAAAACTCAATACTTGGGCCATGCTATGAGAAATAAGAAATACAGGCTTTTGCAATCTATTATTCGTGCCAACATTGATGGAAGAAATACTTGAAATACAAAAAGGTGGTAAACTGCTAATTTAGTAGCATCAACGGCAACGCTGACAGGCATAAGTCATTGAAAACTCTGACACTTTTCTGACATTTTTTACAGTTATTTTGTTTCTTCCATTATCTCCTAAACAACCACTTTTAAGACCCTTGCAGTACACGAAAGCACATATACTACACAATAGTGGATAAACATTGCGAGTCAGTAACATTTACAACACAACACACATTTGGTACCATTAAATCGTTCACTTTCAAGATATGTATCATTAAATATTTGTGCTCTTCTTACAACTTGTCATTTTGCAGCTTATTATCTGTCAAATATTCTAAACATAGTTGTCAATGTGTCTCAAAGTCGCATAATAAAGCCAAAAATACTAATAAGAAGAGTAATGCAATTTCAGTACTCGAATTTGTTTCACGCTTAAAAGAGAAAAAAATATAAGGTTGATGATTGCCATTAAAACAAATTTCTCGCATGTATTTATGTTTAAAGAGGACGATTTTATAAGCTTTTATTTAACTTTCAATGTATGTATGTTTGTCGGGTGAAATCTTGCAATTCAATCTTGTAGCAGATATTTTCAACCGATTGAGCTAAGATTTTGTATATACGTTCAGTTTGGATGACAATTCACGTTTAACTGTTTGACTTCATTCTAAATCCACGCAACCACGAGATGGCGGACTAGCTACTTTTAATGCACTCGTACAACATGGATGTCAAACGAAAGGGCTTGATAAGAATAACTCGAAATATAAAGTAAAGTCACTCTAAATCCAATTTGGCGGACTTATAAAGCTTGAACCTCAATTTGAAGCATATACATATCTTCAACCGAGCTGAATTTTTTTATACACATTCGGTTTGGGTGACAATACATGATTAGCTGTGTGACGTTATTCTAAATCCAACATGGTGATACACCTAAGAAGGTCTCCTTATTGTAGAGCTAAACTGTTCGAAATTAACCGGCAAACAACCTTGCAACAATTATGAGTTGCATGAGATTAACAGACTGATAAAGATCATTACACAATTTATATGATATAAGAGCTTGTCGCGTGATTTACCTGTTAATTAGATAATTTGATGTGATTGATTTTACCTATTACAATTTTCAAAATCTCGCGACAAGCTTTAATATCATTTAAATTATGTAATGACGTTATAAGTTCATAGTTAGAGTTTTAAACTAAAAGTTTTTTTTTCTTTTTAGCGCATTTAAATAAAAGCGTTTTTTACGAGTACTTTTAATTTTCTTATTTTATACTCTTCACCGAAGGTAAAGGGCTATATATAAGTTTCTCGTTCCGTTTGTCATTTCCACAAAATTGATCTTAGACCCTATAAAGTATACATATTATGCGTCTTTATGCCTCTAATTTAAACCAAAAATCCCTTGTTGTTATTGTTCTTATTTTTATGTATATCTGGAGAACAGCATTAATAATGGGAATTAGTTTAAGGTTAAATATATATATATACTATATATATATATATATACTATATATATATATGTATATACTATATATATATATATACTATATATATATATATACTATATATATATATATATATACTATATATATACTATATATACTATATATACTATATATCTATATATATAAAAATGAAATTATGTGTGTTTGTATGTTTGTATGTTTGTCGATTTATAGACTCCGAAACTACTGAACCGATTTTCCTGAAATTTTTACAGTAACATCACGTGAGCCCTAAAAATAAAATAGGCTACTTATTTTTTCGATAGGGGCAGGGGAATTGGTACCCCCCATAGGATGCCAATGTTAATTATCGCACGATTTTCCTGAAATTTTTACAGTAACATCACGTGAGCCCTAAAAATAAAATAGGCTACTTATTTTTTCGATAGGGGCAGGGGAATTGGTACCCCCCATAGGATGCCAATATTAATTATCGCACGATTTTCCTGAAATTTTTACAGTAACATCACGTGAGCCCTAAAAATAAAATAGGCTACTTATTTTTTCGATAGGGGCAGGGGAATTGGTACCCCCCATAGGATGCCAATATTAATTATCGCACGATTTTCCTGAAATGTTTACAGTAACATCACGTGAGCCCTAAAAATAAAATAGGCTACTTATTTTTTCGATAGGGGCAGGGGAATTGGTACCCCCCATAGGATGCCAATATTAATTATCGCATATCTTAAGAGCCGCTGCACGCATTTTGCTGAACTTTTTGTAGTAGGATCTTCTGAGCCCCGGAATTGAAATAAAATAGCATCGGGGGTATAGGAATACCCCATAGGACGCCAATGTTTAACATCGCATATCTTAAGAACTGTAATAGTGAGAATGTTTAAACTTTCTAAAAGTCACTCTTATGGTATACTACACTTTTGAAAATAAAAATAAAGCGGGTAGGCGCAGGGGGGGAAATACCTCCCATAGGATGCATACATTAAATATCGCTCAACTGAAGAACTATTAAAGGGAGAGTCTTCAAACGTGGTTAAAGCTACTATTATAGTAAACTATAAATTTCAATATAAAAATGTGCGGGGTCAGTGTAGCGAAGCGCACCGGGTTAAGCTAGTCTATATATATAAAAATGGATTATGTATGTTTGTTTGTTTGTTTGTTTGTCGCTTTATAGACTCCGAAACTACTGAACCGATTTTCCTGAAATTTTTACAGTAACATCACGTGAGCCCTAAAAATAAAATAGGCTACTTATTTTTTCGATAGGGGCAGGGGAATTGGTACCCCCCATAGGATGCCAATGTTAATTATCGCACGATTTTCCTGAAATTTTTACAGTAACATCACGTGAGCCCTAAAAATAAAATAGGCTACTTATTTTTTTGATAGGGGCAGGGGAATTGGTACCCCCCATAGGATGCCAATATTAATTATCGCACGATTTTCCTGAAATTTTTACAGTAACATCACGTGAGCCCTAAAAATAAAATAGGCTACTTATTTTTTCGATAGGGGCAGGGGAATTGGTACCCCCCATAGGATGCCAATATTAATTATCGCACGATTTTCCTGAAATTTTTACAGTAACATCACGTGAGCCCTAAAAATAAAATAGGCTACTTATTTTTTCGATAGGGGCAGGGGAATTGGTACCCCCCATAGGATGCCAATATTAATTATCGCACGATTTTCCTGAAATTTTTACAGTAACACCACGTGAGCCCTAAAAATAAAATAGGCTACTTATTTTTTCGATAGGGGCATTGGAATTGGTACCCCCCATAGGATGCCAATATTAATTTTCGCATATCTTAAGAGCCGCTGCACGCATTTTGCTGAACTTTTTGTAGTAGGATCTTCTGAGCCCCGGAATTGAAATAAAATAGCAGCGGGGGTATAGGAATACCCCATAGGACGCCAATGTTTAACATCGCATATCTTAAGAACTGTAATAGTGAGAATGTTCAAACTTTCTAAAAGTCACTCTTATGGTATACTACACTTTTGAAAATAAAAATAAAGCGGGTAGGCGCAGGGGGGGAAATACCTCCCATAGGATGCATACATTAAATATCGCTCAACTGAAGAACTATTAAAGGGAGAGTCTTCAAACGTGGTTAAAGCTACTATTATAGTAAACTATAAATTTCAATATAAAAATGTGCGGGGTCAGTGTAGCGAAGCGCACCGGGTTAAGCTAGTATATATATATATATATATATATAATATATATATATAAAATTTGACATTTTCCCCAAACAGGTGTTTTTCTCATCCATGTAACTTATTATCTATTGGTATTAGCAAAATTTTTCCCAAACAAATTAGATTGCTATTTCTTCAATCTTTCGAAAAAATTTTTTTTTGTTTTTTTTTATTTTTTTTTAAATTTAAAATTTTATTTTTTTTAACGGGTTTTTTTTGCACAAAAGAAAGCTTAGGCCTTTTCCTTTACGGAAGTTCTGGTCGCTTTTTGGGCCGCGAGTAGGTTATGTATAAAAAAATAATTTCTCATGGCGAGGATTTTTCAATTTTTATCATATGCACTATTTTAAATTTTTCCTCTTTGTGTGTAAGTGTTTGTAAAATTTTAAAAATAAAGCTTATGCTGAGAAACTAGACAAATTAACCTTTCCGACGGTACATAACATACCTAACTACCATTTCAAACCCTCGATACTGTAATACCCCCAATATGTTAATCCCAGGACTAATAGCATTTTTCTGAATAACAAGTGTGTTCTCAGACAAGCAAGCGGTACACAGACGTTAGAAAATGAGTTTTTAAAATACACTTGTCTGAATTACGTCGTACGCTTTGCATTGTCAAATGATATTATTGCCATGGTGTAAATTTTGGTATTTCGTTTTATTTTATTCATGCAAAAACCCATTTTTTTCTTAATTTGAATGGCAACTTTGATTTTATTTACATATATATAAACATACAAAATTTTTTTAATTATTTTTAAAATTAAAGAAATACATATGTTTCCATCTCTTGAGCTATTCCTTACTAGTGATTCCAGCGATAACGATAGCGTGAATAATCGGGTAAGCCGCAGGAATATCAGAGATGCCTTAAATGTGTTGGATTTGCCGGAAGAGCAGTAAGCAAAAACAAAATACAACTTAACTTTTATTAATATTTTTTTATTGTAGTTTTATTGCAATATTTCGGATTTACAAGGAAGTGTTTTCAATGTTACTGAAATAAATAAGTCCCAAATTAAAAGCAGCGTACAAACAAACCCACATTCCGGCTCCTACGAAACTTGCAACATTTTTGACATATCTAGCTACTGGTGGCTATCAAGATTCCATAGGAAAATAATACGTTGCCTCGATGTCAAAGTCTCAAGTTTCTAAAACAATAAGTGAGTTGTTTTAGAGTTTTTTATTCCCGCACTTTTTAGATTCCCGGGAAAGCGGAAAATAAAAATCAAATTCCCGGGATCCCGGGATTCCCGCCCAAAATTTTTATTTATTTCTTTACTTATTTCTCCAATGAAACTAATATTTCCTACTGACTATTACGCTTAAAATAATTAAGTCTAGCATCTATTATATAACAAAAACGTAAAACATTTAAGATTAAAATTATTTTAAGATACTTAACACGTTAACTGTCCACAGCCCATATGTGGGCTGTTCATCCAAACAATTTTCAAGAGCTCTAGAATTGTGGACGTTGAGGGAACATCGTTTATTTGACATGGACTTCACAGGACAGACCATAAAAAAGAAAATATGTGCTGGGACATGTAGGAAATCTCGTTTATTTGACGTGGACCAGATTGTGTGGATTGATAGAAAAAAACAACAATATTGAAAAATAACATATTTATTGAAGAAAAAGACTACAATTATTATTGAATATTCTTATGAACTCTTTGGAAACATTGCAAACAATAGGGCTTAGTACAAATATTGCATATTTGTGAGACTTTTTTTGCTTTATTAGTTGCAGCTACTGCTGTCTCACCCATCAGTTTATATTCATTGTAACATCCTGCACATCTACATCTGGTTAGCTTTGCATCTTTTCTATCCAATTGTGTAAAAAAATGCTTGTTCGAGACAGTCGGCGGATCATTAGCTCTTTGGGAGATACTTGTAGTTGGGCCATTCTGTGGCGTAATTGGTTCCGGTAAATTGGCTGCCTGTACGCCCAATAGGTTTTTTACAATACCTGTTTGTGCCTGAAAAAGATTGCATTTTGTCTGCTGGTTCAATTTATTGTACAAATAAATGGCATTTGTTATGGCTACTCCAAAAATAACACCGACCGCAATTTTTTTGTACCATGTCAGACTCTTGCGAATTGGCGAATAGTAGCTTGATAATTCGTCAGATAAGTCGATACCTTTCTTACGATCATTGTATTCCAATATTATATTGGGTTTAAGACGTGGGTTTCGGCCCTTGGACATCGTTTGTTCATCTGCGTGGCATGTTAATATCATAAGGACATCCCTTTTGTCCTTCCATTTTAGGATAGTGACATGGCTTTT
Source organism: Pollenia amentaria (assembly GCA_943735925.1). Taxonomy (NCBI): domain Eukaryota; kingdom Metazoa; phylum Arthropoda; class Insecta; order Diptera; family Polleniidae; genus Pollenia; species Pollenia amentaria. The sequence goes on from OX031011.1 coordinate 15,187,288, forward strand.
TTGAGCACCAATCGATTTGATAGATTTATACACCTACGTCTTTAGGAAGAAATTTGCCATTTACTTTGGTAATAAAACTTGGACTCGGAAAGATCTACGGTTCCCGAAAATAGGTATTTTTATTAAAAAAAATTTTATTTTGGTAATAACTTTTTTGTATCTGAACCGATTTTTCCGAGTTTTTCAGCAAATATGTTCCGATCTTTTGATATATAAGACGTATCCATAGGTCATGTAACAGCTTTAAAAATTTAGTTTTTATAAAAATTTTGATGCTTTTTAGCCCATTTTTGGAGTATTTTGCTAATAACTTAACAATTTCTTAACCGATTTGGCAGATTTATATACCCACGTTTTAAGGAAGAAAAAACCATTTACTTAGATTATAAAACTTGGACTCGGGAAGATCTATTGTTTATTTATTAATTTTTATTTTGGGCATTACTCTTCCATTTTTGGGAGAAAGGTTTCAGGGTTTTCGGAAAATATATGCTGCTAAAAATTTCTGACATTTTGGTATATAAAACGTGTTCATATGTCATACTAGACCCCTAAAATTTAAAATTTTGAGTATTTTCAATAATGTCTTTGTACGGGAGGTACCACGCCTACTTTTCCAATCGCGCCCATATTTTGTGGGATACTGTGTATTGATAACCGATATGTTTGTACCTAATTTGGGAACTTTAGCTCGTTTCGTTCTCCAGATATACAGAAATGTATAACGTCTTTGTATGGGAGGTGCCACACCGACTTCTCCAATCCCGCCCATTTTTTTAGAGAGTTTGTGTATTTTCAAGCAACATGTTTGTACTAAATTTGAAAGCTGTAGCTCTTACCGCTCTCGAGATATGCAGAAAAAAAGAATTTAAAAAACAACAACAACATGGGATTTATGAAAAAAATTAGAGGTAGTCGTGGTTTTTTGCTCATATCTCACCATTTATGGACCGATCTTCCTGAATTTCAATAGCAAACAATTCCGGACTATATGTGACATAAATGTATAAAAACCTAGCCTCCATCATATCTGGGGTCTTCGGAAAACCCATTTCAACGGACGGACAACCGGACTTGAACTTCCCTTCTCATAAGAAGCCAGAATATATATACTTTATATGGTCTTAGATCCATATTGTAGAAATTACAAACGGAATGACAAAGTTATATATACCCTTTTACTTTCGGTGAAGTGTATAAAAAGTATATGTACTGTTTTTTATGCAATTGTACTGATTTTTTTCTGTTATGTACTGATTTCTCTGATTTCAAAACTGGCAACCCTAGTGGGATTGGAAAAGTGGGATTGGCACCTCCCATACAGATAGATTGTAGATACCGTTATATCTGGAGAAAGGCAAGGGCCCAACTTTCCAAATTAGAAACACGCATCTTGGTAGGCATTGCACGAAATCCGAAAATATTTGGGCACGGTTCAAGATGTTGGCGTGCCATAACATAAGTTTATTTATATCTTAAGAACGGTAAGAGAAAAATTGTCCAAATTTTGTACACATAGCGGGGCTATCGACACGTAATATCTGTCAAAAAGAAGGTGGGGGTGGATAACTGGGCGTGGTACCTCATCCAGAGAATGGTAATAGAAATAGTTTCCAAAGTTGGAACAAATAGATTCTTGGTCAGTACGTAACATCAGTCAAAAAGTGGTCGTGATTAGATAAGTGGGCGTGACACCAAAAAGAATCCCGTATATACATATGAAGAACAGTAAGTGAAAAAGTATCCAAATTTGGTACAATTGGAATGGTTACCAATATACAGAAAGCATCTGTAAAAAAATATGCGGGATTATAGAAGTTGGCGTGGATAAAACTAGATATCTGTATATCTAGAGAAAAGACACAGCTACAATTTACAAGTTTGGAACAAATAGCTAGGTTATAAATTAACAATATCTGCAAAACTCCCACTGACTTATTGTAGACATAAGCGGGAAAACTTCAATACAAATGCTATGTAGATTTCTGTGCAACTGGTGAGTGGCAACTGTAAGAATATTCAAACTTAATATAAGAATGCACGAGATTTGTTTTAAAATTATATATTGTATTTTAATAGGGGTAGCGAAGAGCACTGGGTTTAGCAAGTATATACATATATATATAAATATATACATATAATTAAGGGTATGTTTTAAAAGTTGCGAGAAAGTATATCCTGTCACGTACCAAAGAAGTGCGATGCGTTGACAATGAAAGATTTAAATACGTGATAATATTTGTGACAGATTGAGAGATATAAAGATGATAGTTCAACTGCTCAACTTAATAAATAAATCTATGAAAGAAAGATTTAACCACTAGAGCTATATAAAGTTTGAAATAATGTGTGTGCTTGTTTTTTAGTGGTTTTATAGCCAGCAATATCGTTCTCCACTTCACGTACAAAACTAAAAGGCATACTTATTTCGCCCGTTTATGCCACAAAAAACATTTGTTTATATGTACGTCAGACCGTACCTCAAAAAAAAGTTTCCCCGTATCACTTCTAATATGAAGTTATTATTTTTGCAAGGAGGTTTCGAACATTTTTTTTAACAGTTTTTGTTATATCCTAGGCATTTATAGTCCGATCTAAAAGTTTGATATATCAATGTGTTTGTCTAGAGAAGACCAATGTTTTGCCCTTAGGGACCATTGATCTCGTTTTAGTATTTAGCCACCAGATCTCTGTTCGTACCACCCTAATGTACACCCTAATGCCAGAAAATTAAAGCTCGCAAGAAACTATTAAACTTTTGCTAAGGAAGTAATTCGATAATTCCAGCAGAAACATTTTTAAATTTAATTAGAAAATTAAGGCTTGCTAAAAATCATTACAGTTTTGCCAAGGAAGAAATACTATTATTCCGGCTGGACAGTCAGCATTTACAGTCGGATTTTTAAATATTATGTAACGATATCGTGTCTTTTTGTCACCCCTCTTGCGTCTCTAACCCGTTCGCTTCCAAACAAAAGCAAATGTTATGCTTTTTTTTGCCTGTTTTTTTCAAGTAATTTAAAAATTTCCGTTTGGGCATTACCATTGAAACGACAATAAAAAACTAAAATTGGTTTTTAATTTCAATGTACTACATAAGTTCTGAAACGAAAATTTTTATTTTCATTTTCAAAAACAGGCAATTAAATTATTGTGCATCGGGTTTTTGAGCATTTAAGGATTTTCATACATGTTATGGCCTTTTACTGCCTAAGCGTGTGTGTTGCTTTTTAAACAATTTTTTTAAACAATTGTGCATGAAAATATATTGTTTAAGTAATTTTTACAGTCATTGATAAATTTTTATGCAGTTTTTGATATGGGTTATAAAAAACCCATGCCATTCACAAAACACCGAGCGTAATGTTCATGTAGTACAAGTTCAAGACGGTCACCGATGACCAACGCATGGGTCATATTTTTTCTAAGCAAGAGAGCCGCCAAATATACAACAAACTTGAATCACGACGCAATACTTATGACTGATCAATATTTCCAACTTTTTGCTTTATCTTAATTTTTTTAAATTATTTTTGTATAATAAAATTTAAAAATGTTTTTGCTGGTATTATTGAATTACTTCCTTAGCAAAAGTATATTAGTTTCTTACGTGCTTTAAATTTCTGACATTAGGGTGGTATAATAGGGTTGTACGAACAGAGATCTGGAAGATAAATACTAGAACTCAAAATACTAGAGGTCAATGGCCCCTAAAGGCAAAACATTGGTCTTCTCGAGACAAAAACATATATCATACTTTTAGATCGGACTGTAAATGCCTAAGATGTAACAAAAAATTTAAAAAGGCAAAAAAAAAAAGTTTCGAAACCTCCTTGCAAAAATACTTTATATTAGAGGTGGTACCAAAATTTCGCTGTAAAATAAAAAAGCATATATAGTAATTATCCAATAGAGACAAATTTTCGAGAGTGTACTTCATTTGGGACCCATGGACAGACCAGGCAGAACAAAATAGTGTTAGCCGGTTAAGTTTCATGTGAAAGTTCTTTGTGCCGAATATTATTTCGATATCTTCATCTGAGATTTGTTTGCCCTTAAGTGATTTTATGAAAGGGGCTTATATGGGACCTATGATTAATATAAGACCTACCATCACAACATTTTTCATGACATAGTAGCTATCGAAAAAGTTATTGTAGCTAATTTTCTTGCCAATACAACATATATAAGGAAGTTATGGCAGTAAAAGCTATTTCGGGGAGTAGAATTTTATAGGAGCTATCTATATTATATGGACCGGTTCCAATAAAACTAGGTAAGATGATCTGGATTGCAATAACATAAGTTTGGGCCAAATAAAATCTAAATACCAACATAATAAAATGATTTATAGACACAAACACTATATACATGTACTTTGCGCCCACGGTTACATGGACGAAAAATCAGCCAGCCTGCCAGTTTTCCAGCCACCTGGACTGAGGGATATTAAGTCGATCGGTGTACTAAGAGGTGGGTCTAAAACTAGTATTTTTAGTGTAACAAACATCAGCACAAACGCATAATACCCTATTCACAATTGTGGTGCGGGAATACAAATTAAGGAAGAAGCTTAAATTTCAAAGACAGCTAAAGGTATAGTCAGTGTCACCAAAACAATCGACAAAATTTGGAGACCTCAAAGAAATGATAAAACTGCGAGTGTTTTTTTTTTAATTGTACCAAAAAGAATAGATTGTACCAGTGTACCAATCAAGTTTCGATTGTACCAAATTTGGTACAATTGTACCGCAAAGCCCATCAGTGAAGTCCACATGTTTTTATTTAAAGGCTCCCACTAAAACAAAACGATGAAATATTTGGTTGCTTTTTATACAGCTTTGTAATATACAGCTGTGTAAACAAACTTAAAAAATAATAAGGTGTTTTTTGGTTGGGCTTAAAAAATGTTGACAAAACATTTTTTTGTAAATCAAGAAAAATCAAGAATGTCTGGCAAGCATCTGGCAGCTCTAATGCAAGTAATATATATAAACATCAGCGATTACAGAACGAATGGTGTGATTTTTTTTAATTATCTCAATTGTTATAATAGAACACATTTTATATGGTTGATAAAATCCTACCTTAGCTATCGGTAAGTTGTGAAAACGGGCCCTAGACTAGCAAAAGTGTAGGAGCTTAATGTATTGTTTAACTAATGTGAACTTGCACTTTTTTGCATAAAACAGGTAATGTTTATATTAAATCGTACATACTTTGTTTTATTGGTAAACTAATTTAAATGTTTTGAAAAAAATATTATTGCAGTTTATATAAAGATTGTCGGGTGTACCTATAAGTCTTAAATATGTTTGTATCGTACAGAACTACTCACAGCGAACTTAAAAAATTGATGTTCCTGAATCTTATACATAAACATTTTTGTACTTTTCTTCTGCCGACGTCATATTCTATGTTCGGTAACAAATATTGCGCGTTAAGACATGTGCATCCATTCCTTTTTTACTACAGTAATTGGTAGGTTTTGCTTTTTTTTATGCATAACCATTTTTTGCAAAGGGTAATGCACGGCGGATTCATGCTATCAAAGCTACTTTTTCGTTTTGTGTGTGCAATTTAGCCTCAAATGTGTAGCAGCGCCTAATGCACTGAGACTGGTATGGAACATAATGACTAATGTAGGATTTACCAGAAAAAAGAGGATAAACCGATAATTTTTTAATTTCTCTGTCAACGCCCCGGTCTGGGGGATACTGGAATAAGGTATTTGGGGATATCGTGATTTCTGTTCGGCAGGATCTGAACATAAACCATGTAGGGCTCACGTGATGTTACTGTAAAAATTTCAGGAAAATCGTGCGATAATTAATATTGGCATCCTATGGGGGGTACCAATTCCCCTGCCCCTATCGAAAAAATAAGTAGCCTATTTTATTTTTAGGGCTCACGTGATGTTACTGTAAAAATTTCAGGAAAATCGGTTCAGTAGTTTCGGAGTCTATAAAGCGACAAACAAACAAACATACATAATCCATTTTTATATATATAGATTTAACAACGTTCAATAGCCGTTGTATGTGCTGACGCTTGCAAATAGTGTCATTGCACTAGTGGTCATCATACTTGATTGAATTATGCTAATAAAAATTTTTTAAATTACATACAGAGTAGTACGTAAGTATACGTACACTACACACTTACCCTTTTAAGTTTGGGTATTATTAAAAAAAAATATATTTACAAAATTTTCATTAAAGATTATTATTACTTAGTTGTTCATATAATATTCAATTAAAGTGCCTATAATATTAAAGTATTTTACTTAGTATCTTAAGGTTAATTATTTGTTAAAAATATTGTTATTACATAATTATAGCGTATAAAGATATTTAAAGTAAATTTGTTTTTACAGTATTAAAAATAATATAATTACAATAAGAAGTTTTTATTATTTTGCAAAATGATTTTGTTATTATGAGTTTAAAATAATTTTATTACAAATTTTTATATATTTTTAACATATTCTTATGCAATGATTTTGTTTTTAAATTATATATTTCTATTGTTACATATAGATCATCTATGTCTAGTACCTTATATTTACCTTTATATGGAGGCTCATAATTTCTTGTATTTTCTATTCTAACTAAGACTAAGTCACCTTTTTTATGTCTATACTATTTTGTTTAGCTACAGAATCTAATTTCCCTTTTCTTTTTACTTTAAGAACTATTTCTCGTGCCATTTGCAGTGAGTGATGAAGCCTAATTTTTAGTTCGTTCAAGTAGTTATTAGTATTATACATTTTTCTAGAGTCATCTAAAGTGTCGCCTGGTAGTCTGGGTAGTCTACCAAAAATGAGTTCAAATGGTGAATAGTCCGCGTCGACATTTGGGGTTGTGTTGAAAGCAAAAGTAAAGTATGGTATCCACTCGTGCCAATTGCTGTCCTCTACGAAATTCAAGAAGTATTCATTTAGAAAGCGGAGATTTCGTTCGACTGTTACTACTGTCTCATGGTAGTAAGGAGTAGAAAAATGTTGTTTTATTTTTAATATTTCACAAATCTCTTTCATTAGTTTATTTGTACATTTTGTACCTCTGTCGGTTTTTAGAACCTTAAACAAACCATATTTTAAGGCAATATATGTTCTACTAAAGATTTTGCTACTGTTTTGGCATCTGTTGATTTAATCGGACAAGCAACGACATATTTTTTCAGTTCACACTGCATGGTAAGTATGTATCTAAAATTTCCAGATGGTATTAATGGACCAACTGTATCCATAACAACAGTTTTAAACCATGTTATGGATAAGGTTTCTTTTGTGTTTTTTACTTGCTTATTCCTTTGGCATATGTCACATGTTCTAACGAAGCTTTTCACCATTTTGTTCATATTCTTCAAAATAAATCGTTGTTTTAATTTTGATGTTTTCTTTACTCCAAAGTTTCTGCTGGTTGGTGAGTCATGAAATTCCTCTATCAATCTATATTGTTTTATACCATCGATTATTCTTCTTGGCATCCTATATATAATTATATCAACATCATTTTTATTTCATTTATTTTACTCTTCTTTTAATTTTTCGGCCGTTATATATTTAAAAATTTCTTCATTATCATATATTTCAATAAAAGTTTCTCCATACATGTTTCTAAAAACATAGGATTTTCGTTTTTATTGCATATTATTCTCGTTATTTTATCATTTATATAATTTGATGCGTGCTTTCATCGTGATTCTTTTATTATATATAATAATCTTTGAAGCCTCTTTACATCATTTATTGACTTGCTTTCCCACATATGGAGGTGATCAATCTCCTTTTGAGATATGCCGTTCTTATTGTTATTTTTATTGTGAACATTCATTTCAATACTTATTTTATTTTCATATCATTGTTAAACATACTTCGTGTTATTGCCAAGGATTTCTTTTCTTTTTCATAAATTTAGAGAAGACAAAGCGTATGCGTTGGTGTTTTTAGATCCCTATTTGTTAGGGAGATCGAACGGTTATTATTCGACCGGTTTTAACCGGTTATTTTAGCTTTGCCCAAGTCGGTTATTTTAAAATGCCCATTTTTCGAATATCGAATAAACCGGTTATTTTGGTATAATAAACCGGTTATTTAAGTTATGTGTAATTTATATACATTTTCCTTACTCTTGATGTAGATGCACCCGTAATTTAAGTATTTTCTAATTGAATATTGGCCAAACTTAAACTTTTAATAAAGAAGGTCAAAACAAAGTGTAACAAAGGTGAAAAAACCTTATGAACACTGTAAATACAAATCGCTTATAAAAGCGTGTGTTCTTGTAGAAAAAAAACCAAAAACTATTCAAAATACTACAAAAACGTGTGCAGTTAAAAAGTAAATAGTAATTTGTGCAAGAGCATTCTAAATGTTAAATATATTTTTATATAAAGGTTATCTCTAGATATTTTTCGAACGCGATTTAAAAGACAAAGATAGTTTCCTGAAGTGCCCTAAAATGATAAGTTGCAAAGGTTCTTCTATGTCACGACTTATTAATCACCTTTAATTAGTATACATGCTTTACATTAATGTGATCCAAATGAAACTTAACTCCGAAGTAGTTCTAAGGAGACAACAAATAATATTTTACTAAAATACGCTGCAAAAAATTAATCATTGAGTGAAATATTAGCCCGTTGTGTTGCCGAGGACAAAATGCCCGTTAAGGCACTAAAAACTCTTAAGTAGTTCTAATATTTTTCTGCTGAAAACTACAACATTACGGCGGAATCAACGATATGGGAAAAATTTCTACCAGTTTTCTATAATGCTGAAACAAATTAATTTGAAAAAGATAATCCTGGCGTTTAAAACTTTTGAAAAATATGGTTGATTTATATAGATACCTTAACCACCAACAAATTAAAAGCCATTTAAAATAAATTTTAGAGAATATTTCAAATAATAACTTTATAAAATTCCTATAATTTATTTGCTTTTGCAAAACGTTTGCCTAGATCAAATATCATTCAACAGTTTCTACATTACATTATACAAATATCTTCTTGCAAATAAATTTTGGAAAATCAATAAAAAATTGTTGAAAATTTAGCAAAAGTTTTATCAATTTACTGGTCCCACTTTTCTTGGATTTTATCGTAAAATATTTGTTAGGTCTGATCTAAGTCATATCATGTATTTTGTTGGTTCCTAACCTTTGCAAATTGTTTTGTTTTTTGTGTTTTTAAGTATCCGAATTAAAACCGGTTAACCGGTTATTTAAAAATTGCTTAACCGAAAACCGGGTTTTTTAAAATAGCAACTATTCGTAATATTCGAAAACCGGTTATTGAAAAAAGTCGAATAATCGATCTCCCTACTATTTGTATATAATGTCAAAATCATAATCAGCTAGTTCAAGTCTTATTCTTGTTAGTTATGATGACGGGGTTTTATGCGAAAATAAAGCTTTGAGGGGTCTGTGACGACTGTGAATTTTCTGCCATATAAGTGCGGTCTGAAGATTTGAATGCTCCAGTATATACCTAGTATTTCTTTTTCTATAACAAACTTATTTCATTCTTATTTTGGCAAAGATTTTGCTATTTCGTCTTGCGAAAGCACTGCTACTAATGCTGTGTGGTGTCTGTAGTTAAAATGAATGCGTTGTCGAAATTATGGTATTGAAGTATTAGTGGATGTATTAATTTTCTCTTAAAAGTTTCAAAACCTACTTGTCAATCGTCTGTCCATGGAAATTTTACTTTCTTCTTCAATAAATCGTATATATATGTAGCTATTTGTTCGAAGTTGGGAATAAATCTTCTGTAGTTGTTACATAAAGCTACAAACCTTCTAACATAATCTGTGTTCTCTGGAACCGGATCGTTTTCTATAACTCTGTGTTTTGCAGGGTCGGTTTTAATTCCGTCTTTTGTTATCAAATGTCCTAATTATAAGACTTCCGGTCTAAGAAAACAACTTTTTTCGGCGTTGAGTTTTAAGTTGTATCGCTCAAGCCTTTCAAAATTTTAACAAGATTTTCGACATATAAAAATGCGTCTGATTGTAAACCTGATAGAGCTATTGTTATTATCTTTGAAAGTTGTTGGATGCTATTTGGAGCCCGAGTTTGAGTCTTGTGTATTGATAATGTCCGCTTACGGTAGAAAATGCGGTTGACGTATCCAGTTCTATTTGGTGAAATGAACTCGTCATGTCAAGAGTGGAAAAATATTTTGCTCTACCTGATCTATCTAGTACGTCTTATAATCTGGTTAATGGAAATTTATCATTTAATATTTTATCATTTAATCGTCTGAAAACTACAACTAAATGTAATTTTTTACAGTCTTATTCCTTTTTGGTACTAATAATAAAAGTGATTTATATGGGCTTGTTGATGGCTAGATGACCTGTTCATTTGGTAGCCATTGTACTTGTCTATTTATTTCCTTTAATTTTGTCTGCGGTATGCGATAGTTTTGTATATATACTGGGGTGCTATCCTGTAATTCAATGTTTTGTATGTAAAAGTTGCTGGATGCCAATTGTTCGCCTTCGAGATTAAATATTATAACGCGTGTTTGTTTTTTTCTTCAAAATCATTGAATTTTATTGCCTTTAGTAAATGTTTTAATCTTTGTTCTGAATAATCTTCTTTATTTTGATGTGTTGCTCCGTTTACATTGTAACGTTGTAATGGCATTGTAGAGATTTAAAAAGTATTTAAAATTTTAACGTGACGTTACCATTTTTTTATTTTCGCATTTGCAACGAGAACTCCGTCTTCTATTTCCTTGTTACAAACAACGCTGTCTTCGTTTATTTCAATAGTGATTGGTATAATTATCTCACCTCTTGGTGGTATAATTATATTGGATATTTTTTTTATTAATATCTATTGGAAGTGTTTAATCAATTTTACAGTTATACTTGTAAAATAAATCCATTCCTAATATTCCGTCTGTATCAATTGGAAATTCATTGTCCACTAGGTGAATTTTGTGCATCGAAATTTTTTCTCCTAATTCAATTTCTATATTAGTCGATCCAATTGTTTCTGTATGTTCATTTGTTATGCCATTTAACCCTGCAGTACTAATGTTAGTCATTTTGACTAACACTGTTTTTATTTTTGCGTGTAACTTTTTTTTGCTGCTAAGAAAATATCTCATTTTTTTTGTAATCTCAGTTGATGGTACGCTCTTGCTTTGAAAGGTCACTTTGCTGCAGTAAGTAATGCTATTTTTGAGTTTTTGAAGTCATGCTAGTCAAAATGACTAACAATTTGATAACACAAATGTAAATAAAACTCTTAAAAAAATTTTTTTTTACCTTTTCAGTATTATTTGACATGTTTTCTAAATTACCAATGATTTTAAAATTTTTTATTTTTATTTTTCATTAAAAAATTTGTGTTTGCGAAAGTGTTCCTAGAAGAGCACATTTAATGAAATAAATGCAAAAATTAAATTATTTTGGAAAATTTTCATATTATTGTTTTTTTAGACACTGGACACAATAAGTTATCAAATTAAAAAAATATTAAAATTATTTCATGTGAAGCTTACAAAAAAAATCGGAGTTATATTCATGTTAGCCGATTTGACTAACAATTAGTATTAATGTAGAAAAAAATTATGTTAGTACTCTAGGGTTAATCGGCAAGTGTCATTAATATTTCTATAGTACAGTATAGTATTACATTCTCTTTACATAAAGATATTTCTGAGCCAGTACGCTTAGCTGTTGTTGCATCATTCTTACATTGGACTGGTGATTATTTTGACATCTTTTGTTATTTTTATGATGTGGCTGTATATAAGCTTGTTATTATAATTGGAATTGCTGTTATTGTTATTGCGACTAGAATTGCTATTGAATTTGTTATTGTTATTACGATTTGAATAACTTTTTCTATAGAGCTGATGCACTGTATTGTGGTGATCATTGTGCATTCTATCATTTTGAAAGTTTCTGGAGTTGTTTTTGTTATAATTTATATTCTTATTTCTCTTCTGATTATTCTTAATATGAAATATGTATGCAGTTTCTGATTGTTTCTTGGGTGATTGCAATTTCGTATGCCTGATTAAGAGATTGTAGATGTGCAGCTACTTTGGCATTTCTTATGTTTTCGCATAATCCTTCTTGCAAAATTTCTAACACAAATTTTTCGTTTAACATTTTTATTGTAGATAGGGTTGTCATTCGTACTGTTTTTATCAGTACATGTACTGTTGTTTGTTAAAAGTACTGATTTATGCATTACAAGAAAATCAGTACGTAAATGTACTGATTTTTTCGTTAATGTACTGTTTGGAATGCAAATATCTATATATAAATCGGCAAAGGCAAATCAGTTAAGAACACATAGGCAGTTTGTTTGCCAACCGATTTGAACAAAAAGTACACCATATGAAAGGCATTTACTTACAGTAGTGTACAATATATATTTTATTAAAATCTGCGGGGGTAAAAAGGGTAAAAATAATATAATGATAAAAAAAATTTAAGGGCCTGTTTAACGATTTCGTACATCAATTTTCGCATAGAAAATTATATTTAAAACAAAAACCAAATTTAAAAATTTTATTTTAACTAATTTTCTATGCGAACGTTAACGTTCGAAATCGAGGAACAGTCTGTAATACTTATCGTTGTGCTTTAGAAAAATAAGAGGACTTTTTTAAAATTCGGCCCTTTTGGTTACTAAACGGGTATAACCGGTATTTTGCAGCTTTTTGTCACCCCATTTAACTTTTAAACCAACAAACATAGAAATTAAGATTATACCGAATTCGTAACTTATCTAAAAATATAAATATGAATTTGGTACTTTTCCGAAATTTGAACGTTTTAGGTGTGAAAATCTTACATATTTTTGGCACTTTTTTACAACATATTTTCTTTATGTATTGACACATTCGTAATAAATTATGGAGTTCCACTACAATATTGAACTTTTTGGTACTTTTATGCGGAGAAAAAATCATCAAAAAGAGAAAATACGGGATATAATTTTCTTTTACTTTTCCGTGCTGCATGTGGTAATTTTTGAATTTTCTATAACATTGACCGTAGAAACAAATAATTATAGGAGTGAATGAGAACCTACAAGAAGACAAATGTGGGCACTTTTTTGCTCTTCAACAGATACTTTTTGTATTTTCATTAAAATTTGACCTAGAAACATAAAATTTAACATGCAGAGTGATTGAGAAACATTTTCTTAGGGAAGTATTTTTGTCCTTTTTGGTTTTTTAACTGGTAATTTCTGAATTTTTTTTATATTATTCTAATGTTAGTGGAAGAGAACATAAAGACTGGAGACTGGTCCCTCGCAAAACCGATCTACTAAGACGAATAAAAGACAAATGCTCAAAATATGTAAATTAATTTTTTCTTATATGTATGATTTCTTCATATCCGCATAAATAATTATGGTCGAATTTCGACCAGTGGGCAAACACTAGTTAATATAGATGTTCTTATCGATGAGTTGTTAACATTAAAGATTTTTGCCGAGTCAGTACGAAAGAAGAAGACGGTAGAAGAAAAATGGAAAGTTTTTCTAAATGGTGGTGCCTTTACGAATTTGAGGAAATGTGTAATTTTATGTCTTCCATTCCACATTCAAACGCTTTTACAGAACGAGTCTTAAGTTTTCAAAGTGGAGAAAAGAGAGAACACAGAAAAAAGTGTTTTATCAATTAAAAAAAATGGTTTAAAAAGTATTTTAATTTAATAAATGTGATATTTGAATCAATAATTTTTTTAGCTGAAAAAATTTAAAAATTTAATTTTGTTTTAATTAACATTTTAGTTGTTTTGAAATAAATTTTCAATTAAAATTTTAATTAAATAACAAAAAATCTTAATTGACTTTTTTCGTTTAAAATAAAATAATTTAAACATGTAGAATTGTTGTTGGGAATTGTCAATATTTATTTAAATAAATTAACACATTGTTTAAAATTTCAAAGATTTTTGATCACTTTTTTAATTAAAATTAAAAATATCATTTATTGAAAATATTTTTGCAAAATTTAAAAATTTTTAGTAATCAATATAATCATTTTGGTAATAGGTGCAAAATCAACAACTTGTTTGCTTGATATTATGAATTTAGAACAAATTTGGTGATAGGAGAAATTTAATAATTTTTTCTGTGAAACAGGCTCCTAATATAAAACCTAGAAAGTGAGTTGCAGATAACTTTGGTTATAGTTGTAATGAGTTTTACAATTTCTTGAAGACTGAAGACAGGAAATAAATTGTGGACAATGTACAAAAAGGCCATAAATATTTTTAACTTGTAACATTGTAAATATTTATGTCCATACATATGTAAATATATTATTTATAAAAATCTATAGTATAAGATCGTCTGAAAAACGATTGTGGCCTTTGCAATAATTACAATTATTAATAGTTATTAGTTGTAACTCACTTTTAAATAATTTTTTAAAATTATTTTGCAGATAAATACATAACAAGCTTTGTTATTTCAAGTGTTCGGCATGTCCCCTTAATTGTAAAATGGAATTAATTATGCTGGTAGATAAAGCAAAAAACTACTTTTATTAAATCTTATGTTGACCTATATTCCAAAAATATAATAAAATAAAGGAAATAAAATTTTAGTTCACATGTTGGTCACGTTTTTTTAGTCAAATATTTGCTAGGTATGACTGACCGTAGCAACAATTAACTCAAAACAGCAAAATATTTTCATTGGCCCTTTTAGTACCAAGCTTCAGACATAATGAACTCAAATTTTGCTCATAATAAAATTAATGTTTCTTTGAAAAATTTTAAGCCAAGTAGCTAACAAGAAAACAAGAACCGAATTTTAAGCAACTTGTTGTGTTTTAGATTTTTTTGTTATTCACTTTGTATTCCCGCTTTAAATATATAAAGGATTGAAATATTGTTTTGAAAAAAATTCAGTTTTATTAATTGAATTTTGTCACTGTTCAAATTATAGAGTGAATTCAAGTGAATTCAACGCTTTTTATGTTATTAATATGCAATTTTATATTAAAAAAGTATATGTACTGTTTTTTATGAAATTGTACTGATTTTTTTCTCTTATATACTGATTTCAAAACTAGCCACCCTAATTGTAGACGTCATTAGGACTGTCTCCTAAATCTGATATTTGAACTACAGTAAGTCCTGCTATTAATGAAGTTAATTTTTCCTTATAATTTGAAACATTACCATTCTGTTTCATACCTTGTATTTTTAAAATTTTTTAAGTTAATTAAATGTGGTAGGTAGTTTTTCTGTCATTAGTACATTCCTAACTTTGTCGTTCGATTTCATTGCAATAATAAATTTTTAAGTTAGTTTGTCCCTGTTCTTTAAGTTCATTGTAAAAAAAAATATATCTAAACTTTCATGTCGGAATTGTCTTCGAGGCTTTCTTGCTATCGAAGTTCGACATGGTTTTGCGATACAACGAGCTTCTTTCTTACTATTTCCTGAGTGTTCCATTAATATCCTAATTGCTATCTTTTTCAATTTTCTAAACTCGCTGAAATTTTCCTGTCTACACGGATTTTAAAGATGTCCTACTATTTCTCCGAATTTTTACCTAAACTGCTCAATTAGTTTTTTTTTTTTTTTTTTTTTTTTTTTTTTTTTTTTTGAATATTTACTATTTCTGGATTTTTTCGCATTTATTGTTAATTTTTGTAATTCTTCAATAATTTGTTTCATTACTTGTATAAAATTTCTTATGTTTTCATTTTCTTAATCCTATACATTCTGAACATTGTTTCTAGTTATTTGTAAAAAATTCATAATCCTTACAACATTATTAGTAGTAACAAAATAACTACTATTTATAATTGTTACTTCACTAGCATTTATTGCGTGTGCATTTGCATGCCCTTTTTTGGATATGCTATTCCCATATTGATGATTTCTTCTATGTTTCTTCTTCTATCGTCTTCTGTTATTCTAAACTTATGCATTTAACAAATAAATAAAAAATTAATTTTTTTGTTTTTTTTTCATCTGTCTTGTTTTAAGTGTTTAATTTATTTATCAGCTCTTATTTTTGTTTTCTTTTACTCATGTTAATTACTCTCTGTAGGTCTGGACATTCTTTCAGAAATGTTCTCTTTTTACCTCCTCTTTTCTTGGAATGATAAGGTAAAACTACTCTTACTCTATACTTCTCCTTGCTCTTTACTCCTCTATAGATATAGGCTTTGGACCTGCTGTTTTTGCTGTGGTGGTGGATCGCTGTTTTCAGAGACTGCTGGAATATATTTTTCCGTGGTAATAAATACCTTCATATCTTAAAAATTTCATCTATTATTCTTGGGTATTTAATTTCAAAGGTGTTTCTCAGTAAAAAAAATTTTTAGTTGATAGGATCAAAAAGAATTTTTATTGTGTAGGATCAATAAAAAAATGTATGTCAAAAAGGCTTTATGTAATGATTTCTGTTCTGTAGAATTAGACCATATACTATGTAGTAATTTTATTCTTACTTATAGTAAGTAGCCCGAGATATACATCGGAGTCTTACTGTTAATATTTGGTTCGTGTTGTAAAAGAGTTTTAAGTTTTCGTCATAGTACTTCTGCTGATATAAACGAGCATTAAATTGCCCTTTTGTGAGAAATAATATACAATCAAATTTGAATGCTAAATTTATTCTAAATTTTATTTACAAATTATACTAGCTTATATACTAAAAATCATTTATTGATCAGCATAATTAAATTAATTATTTTCCAACGTTTAACAACGTTCAATAGCCGTTGTATGTGCTGACGCTTGCACATAAAGCCATTGCACTAGTGGTCATCATAATTAATTGAATTATGCAGATATTTATTTAAAAAAATAAAAATATCTTAAATTACATACAGTGTAGTACGTAAGTATACGTCCACTACAGGGAGACCAGAATAACCCTGCTTAGATGTTCTATCTGAGGTAGGACTAAGTTCAGTCTTTTCAGTAGGGAAACTGGCTCAGAGTATCGCAAATGGACCAAAGTGAGCCGTGGTTGTATCGCCTTCCCATTGAACCTAACCTCAATATATATGCAGTTTTATTACTAAGCAGTAATTACTTCGAACTAATATGCTCTAGGATAAACATTATTTATTTAAAATACAGCTGATTTTAAGCTTTGCAATATAAGATTTGAAAAATACTTGGTGCAAGAGTTTATGGAAAAATAATTTTTTATATTCTTAAGATTTCACTATGTAGAACGTCATATTTATTTATTTATTTTTTTTTTTTTTGATAAAAACACTGAAATTTATTGTTGAGGGAAAGCTAGTTTCTATGCGCATTGGTTGCTTAGGCCAATAATAATTACACTGTGCAAGAAATTGACACTTTTTTTCGTGACAAGCTGGGCACCTGGCGTTTTAACATAATTCGGGTACGCTGAATCCAGTGGTGCCCGCGGTTTTTTAAGATTGGCTCTGGTTTTTGAGATATACCGTTATTTCGAAAATGGAGGAGGTTGCACAACATATGTTCGCGTAACTCAAAAACGCTTCAGCTCGTTGAAAAAACTTAAAAAACTTCTTTCTTATATCCGTAGTCGTTTTAGAAACATAAAAAATTGAAATTTTGTTAAAAAAATAATTGTTTTTAAAACGACTGCGGATATAAGAATGAAGTTTTACTTTTCTTAAAGGAAATTTTATAGCGGAATTTCGGTTTTTTAAGTTTTTTTCAATAAGCTGAAGCGTTTTTGAGTTACGCGAACATATGTTGTGCAACCTCCTCCATTTTCGAAATAACGGTATATCTCGAAAACCAGAGCCAATCTTAAAAAACCGCGGGCACCACTGGATTCAGCGTACCCGAATTATGTTAAAACGCCATGTGCTGAGCTTGTCTGTTTTTTCAATCAGCATAGTGTTATTAATAATAAATTTTGTATTCCCGAAAATAAATTTGTTTTTATATTCAAGTACTTGTGGCAAAATTTGTTCTGAAAGCAATCAAGATTTTTGTTGTTGTTTGTGAAACGAATCAAATCAAAGTTTTTGTTCATGTGAAAGTGTGTATGAATTCCTCCCCCTCGTCGTTCGCCGGAGATTATAATAAGTATACTGGAACAACTTACAACAGTTTGTTTCGGAATTAGTTAAACTGGAATTTTTAATCCTTACAGTTCCACTTTTTAAAAACAGACACAAAATACTTTAAATACACATGTTTGCACACACCTTTGTACACAATTACACATATACACTAACATATATTGAGAAATATTCTTTAACACGAACTGCTCAATAACCCAATTGTGGTAAGCCGCTATTTAATTTGATGCTTTCTATTGGTTCATTCATTCATCCGCCGTCTGTCGGTTTCCTTTTATTTTATCTTTTTGTTGTTATTTCGCTGCGGGCTTTTCACCCTTCAGGCACCAAGGGGAACACAAATGTGTTTTAATGACAGATAAACACATACACAACCGCAAATAAGACACATACCCAGCAGGGAGAGTAGCATGTTTTAGATTAATGAATATTTCGGGTACTAGGAGGTTGTTAAATAAATATAAAAGCATCATTGCAAGAGATTAACCGACTTCTTCTGCACAAGTTTTTAAGGAGTTATACTGTTGTAGCAAAGGAAGTTGGCCGGATGGTGCCTTAAGAACTGCTGGGCTTTATGAAACCAAATACGCTGATACAATTATAGATAAAAGATAAGTCGTGATCATTCATGTAACAACAGTAACACATGACTCATTTTATACTTTATTGTTTTACTGAAAAAAAAAAAAAAAATAACAGCGGTTTTCACTCTTGGTAGTAAAGTATCTACCCTTGTAGAACTTGTCTTATTAATGTAGTTAACGTACTTACATTTAACACCGCAACAACAAAAAGTATTAAACTTTTATTTAGTACATGTGGTTGAGAAATCACACAAAAAGTTGTAGTGTTTAATCTATAGCCTAGTACTCTGTTCAACATTTCACGTGAAATGCTGTCAAAACTCATATGAAAAAAACTTGAGCGGAATTTTTATGAAAAAATGTTGATAGAGTTGTACTCTGTTTAATTGTCAAAAAGTTGCGAAATGTTTCTAGCAACATTTTTTTTACAACTGCGAAATAATATAAGCTGCACTTATTTCACGTGGAATTTTAAGCAAATGAAAAAAGTTTACACTTAATATTAAAATGAGAACTGCAAAACATAAATAACACAACCGGTAACAGGTTTTCATCAATTTTTAATTTTATTTTTACTTAATTTTTTATTTAAAAAATACTTTTTAGTAAAATCAATGTCGCATACTTTGAAAGATTAAAAACGTCAAATTGTGCAAACTCTCGATATAGGTAACATTGATACATGTCAAATTTTTCGCATGAAATAATAGATGTTGCTGAACATTTTTCACAAATTGGAACAGAGTACTAGGCTTATCAGAATAAAACAGTTGCCGAAACTTTTTCTCACACACAGCAGATTCATTAATTGCTCACGCTTTGTGGTATAAAATCGTATTAAATAAAACAGCGTTGTACACTTAACGCAAAGGGTGAAAGCTGCTAATGATAAAATTTAGTATCCGCTGCAAAAACAAAAACTTATAACATGTAGCTTGCATTTAAGGTTCAAGTTTTTCTTGCTATACAAACATCCTTTATACGTACCCAAACAATATAAAAATATTTGAGTATTATAAAACATTTTTATAGATCAAAACTCTAACACTTTAATTTGTTTGTCTTCCATTAAAAAGCTTTTTGTCCACGAACAATTTTATAATTTTTTTCTATATGTATTTATAATCAATATTTGGGTAAGAATTAGTATATGAGGCATTGTTCGTGAAGCGGACAACCCAAAATATAATATTTCCTTTATATTTGGCACACTTTGTCACTAGTAGATATGGTCGCCTTATAGTGTAAAAACGCTACCCAACTTCTAGCAAATTTTACAGGGCAGACAAAAAACTTCTTATGTTTTCTATTTCTACCTTAAGAACCAAACTAGAGTTTGTTCCCGGGATTTCTCGTCCCGGGAATTCCCGGGATTTTCAGTTCTTTTCAATTCCCGTTTTCCCGGGAATTTATTGCGGGATTCCCGGGAAATTTTGAGGAAAACCTTTTTTTAAAACTTTAGTAAATTTATTTCAGATTTGTGTCTTTAGTTGTTTTATCCAACTTAATTTCACCACAATATTTAAATTTTCTACAGTTTAAGGCTTTTAAACAAATTTTTGAGCTTTATATTGGGCCTGTGGGCTTTATATTTGGCCTATGATAAATTATAGACCTATCATCGCGAAATTTTATTTCTTGTCCTTGCAAACTGAAGTGTAAATTTTACAACATTATTATAAAGCTTTGCGGTTAAGGGCGCAGTAAATTGTTTTCGTAGATTGTGTTTGATATGCGACGTTTCAAGTGATTTTGGGTCTTATAAAAGTAGAAATTTGTGTGCATTTCATCACAAATTTATGTTAGTTTTAGTCCATTTTCTAGGGAGGTAGTTCCACATTTGGGTGCATAACTCTTTTCCTACTGAAGCGATTCTGCTGGAATTCAATCCCAAACAGCCTAGAAGATCTAGAAACAATTTGACGTCCAAATGGAATGCCCAACTTACTGATTACGGGTTATACAATTTTAAAAAATATGTTATGAAATATATGTATGTAGTAAATAAAATTTCTGCTGAATTTGTTAAACGGTAAAATTGTTTCAGAATTCTTATTTCGTAATATTGAGCTTTTAGCTCCTAATCACTCTTCGAGAATTTTTATTCCCGTAAGACTAATACTTTCATTCTAATTATGCAAATAAGCTCTGAATTTGACAATGTGTATACGTATATTGATTTCTATTATCCTATTGGAATCAATATAACCTCTTAAGTGTCGTAAAATAATTTTAATCTTAAATTTTTACTCTGTCTGTCGCGGTCGTTGAAGATAGACGTGTTTTCTAAACTCGGCATACGGTTTATTTTTTTTTGAACAAATAAAGTATAAAAAAAGTAAATACAAGAAAAAGAAAAAAAAAAAAAAAAATTACATGTATGTACATACATACATAAACACACATTTTTTCATTATCGGTGTTGATAAACTTATTATCAAAGTTGTTTGTGGGAATACTATTATTTATTAAAAGATTTTGTTTGTTGTGCTTAATTCCCTTTTTAAATAATTGATAAAAAGTACTGAAATTTATTGTTGGAGGATAAGCTGTTCCTATGCGCATTTCACTGGTTGCTTAGGCCAGATCATCAGGAAACGTTCTCCTAAATAATTTTAGAAAAGCCAAAGCTATCAGCAAACAAAACTACAGAGGGAATGAGAATTACCTACAAACACTCAAAAAGTCTTGTTTGCAACGATATCAAAGCTTAAACAAAATACCAAACAATAAATCAGTGTTGAGTTTTTATCTTTTTTACATTTCCCGCTACAATTAGTTAGAATTCTCCCAACATTAATTGTAGTTGTAAATGGGTAAAGAAAAAACATATTAAAAACAAAAACAAAGTGCTTTTATTGTTTTCGCAAGAAATCAAAATAAAAACAATTTGCCAGTTCAGTTTTTTATGCACGTGCACTTGCTAAAATTTATTATCAAAGTTGTTTGTGGGAATACTATTATTTATTAAAAGATTTTGTTTGTTGTGCTTAATTCCCTTTTTAAATAATTGATAAAAAGTACTGAAATTTATTGTTGGAGGATAAGCTGTTCCTATGCGCATTTCACTGGTTGCTTAGGCCAGATCATCAGGAAACGTTCTCCTAAATAATTTTAGAAAAGCCAAAGCTATCAGCAAACAAAACTACAGAGGGAATGAGAATTACCTACAAACACTCAAAAAGTCTTGTTTGCAACGATATCAAAGCTTAAACAAAATACCAAACAATAAATCAGTGTTGAGTTTTTATCTTTTTTACATTTCCCGCTACAATTAGTTAGAATTCTCCCAACATTAATTGTAGTTGTAAATGGGTAAAGAAAAAACATATTAAAAACAAAAACAAAGTGCTTTTATTGTTTTCGCAAGAAATCAAAATAAAAACAATTTGCCAGTTCAGTTTTTTATGCACGTGCACTTGCTAAAATTTATTATCAAAGTTGTTTGTGGGAATACTATTATTTATTAAAAGATTTTGTTTGTTGTGCTTAATTCCCTTTTTAAATAATTGATAAAAAGTACTGAAATTTATTGTTGGAGGATAAGCTGTTCCTATGCGCATTTCACTGGTTGCTTAGGCCAGATCATCAGGAAACGTTCTCCTAAATAATTTTAGAAAAGCCAAAGCTATCAGCAAACAAAACTACAGAGGGAATGAGAATTACCTACAAACACTCAAAAAGTCTTGTTTGCAACGATATCAAAGCTTAAACAAAATACCAAACAATAAATCAGTGTTGAGTTTTTATCTTTTTTACATTTCCCGCTACAATTAGTTAGAATTCTCCCAACATTAATTGTAGTTGTAAATGGGTAAAGAAAAAACATATTAAAAACAAAAACAAAGTGCTTTTATTGTTTTCGCAAGAAATCAAAATAAAAACAATTTGCCAGTTCAGTTTTTTATGCACGTGCACTTGCTAAAATTTATTATCAAAGTTGTTTGTGGGAATACTATTATTTATTAAAAGATTTTGTTTGTTGTGCTTAATTCCCTTTTTAAATAATTGATAAAAAGTACTGAAATTTATTGTTGGAGGATAAGCTGTTCCTATGCGCATTTCACTGGTTGCTTAGGCCAGATCATCAGGAAACGTTCTCCTAAATAATTTTAGAAAAGCCAAAGCTATCAGCAAACAAAACTACAGAGGGAATGAGAATTACCTACAAACACTCAAAAAGTCTTGTTTGCAACGATATCAAAGCTTAAACAAAATACCAAACAATAAATCAGTGTTGAGTTTTTATCTTTTTTACATTTCCCGCTACAATTAGTTAGAATTCTCCCAACATTAATTGTAGTTGTAAATGGGTAAAGAAAAAACATATTAAAAACAAAAACAAAGTGCTTTTATTGTTTTCGCAAGAAATCAAAATAAAAACAATTTGCCAGTTCAGTTTTTTATGCACGTGCACTTGCTAAAATTTATTATCAAAGTTGTTTGTGGGAATACTATTATTTATTAAAAGATTTTGTTTGTTGTGCTTAATTCCCTTTTTAAATAATTGATAAAAAGTACTGAAATTTATTGTTGGAGGATAAGCTGTTCCTATGCGCATTTCACTGGTTGCTTAGGCCAGATCATCAGGAAACGTTCTCCTAAATAATTTTAGAAAAGCCAAAGCTATCAGCAAACAAAACTACAGAGGGAATGAGAATTACCTACAAACACTCAAAAAGTCTTGTTTGCAACGATATCAAAGCTTAAACAAAATACCAAACAATAAATCAGTGTTGAGTTTTTATCTTTTTTACATTTCCCGCTACAATTAGTTAGAATTCTCCCAACATTAATTGTAGTTGTAAATGGGTAAAGAAAAAACATATTAAAAACAAAAACAAAGTGCTTTTATTGTTTTCGCAAGAAATCAAAATAAAAACAATTTGCCAGTTCAGTTTTTTATGCACGTGCACTTGCTAAAATTTATTATCAAAGTTGTTTGTGGGAATACTATTATTTATTAAAAGCTTTTGTTTGTTGTGCTTAATTCCCTTTTTAAATAATTGATAAAAAGTACTGAAATTTATTGTTGGAGGATAAGCTGTTCCTATGCGCATTTCACTGGTTGCTTAGGCCAGATCATCAGGAAACGTTCTCCTAAATAATTTTAGAAAAGCCAAAGCTATCAGCAAACAAAACTACAGAGGGAATGAGAATTACCTACAAACACTCAAAAAGTCTTGTTTGCAACGATATCAAAGCTTAAACAAAATACCAAACAATAAATCAGTGTTGAGTTTTTATCTTTTTTACATTTCCCGCTACAATTAGTTAGAATTCTCCCAACATTAATTGTAGTTGTAAATGGGTAAAGAAAAAACATATTAAAAACAAAAACAAAGTGCTTTTATTGTTTTCGCAAGAAATCAAAATAAAAACAATTTGCCAGTTCAGTTTTTTATGCACGTGCACTTGCTAAAATTTATTATCAAAGTTGTTTGTGGGAATACTATTATTTATTAAAAGATTTTGTTTGTTGTGCTTAATTCCCTTTTTAAATAATTGATAAAAAGTACTGAAATTTATTGTTGGAGGATAAGCTGTTCCTATGCGCATTTCACTGGTTGCTTAGGCAACTCAAAACTCAACACTGATTTATTGTTTGGTATTTTGTTTAAGCTTTGATATCGTTGCAAACAAGACTTTTTGAGTGTTTGTAGGTAATTCTCATTCCCTCTGTAGTTTTGTTTGCTGATAGCTTTGGCTTTTCTAAAATTATTTAGGAGAACGTTTCCTGATGATCTGGCCTAAGCAACCAGTGAAATGCGCATAGGAACAGCTTATCCTCCAACAATAAATTTCAGTACTTTTTATCAATTATTTAAAAAGGGAATTAAGCACAACAAACAAAATCTTTTAATAAATAATAGTATTCCCACAAACAACTTTGATAATAAATTTTAGCAAGTGCACGTGCATAAAAAACTGAACTGGCAAATTGTTTTTATTTTGATTTCTTGCGAAAACAATAAAAGCACTTTGTTTTTGTTTTTAATATGTTTTTTCTTTACCCATTTACAACTACAATTAATGTTGGGAGAATTCTAACTAATTGTAGCGGGAAATGTAAAAAAGATAAAAACTCAACACTGATTTATTGTTTGGTATTTTGTTTAAGCTTTGATATCGTTGCAAACAAGACTTTTTGAGTGTTTGTAGGTAATTCTCATTCCCTCTGTAGTTTTGTTTGCTGATAGCTTTGGCTTTTCTAAAATTATTTAGGAGAACGTTTCCTGATGATCTGGCCTAAGCAACCAGTGAAATGCGCATAGGAACAGCTTATCCTCCAACAATAAATTTCAGTACTTTTTATCAATTATTTAAAAAGGGAATTAAGCACAACAAACAAAATCTTTTAATAAATAATAGTATTCCCACAAACAACTTTGATAATAAATTTTAGCAAGTGCACGTGCATAAAAAACTGAACTGGCAAATTGTTTTTATTTTGATTTCTTGCGAAAACAATAAAAGCACTTTGTTTTTGTTTTTAATATGTTTTTTCTTTACCCATTTACAACTACAATTAATGTTGGGAGAATTCTTACTAATTGTAGCGGGAAATGTAAAAAAGATAAAAACTCAACACTGATTTATTGTTTGGTATTTTGTTTAAGCTTTGATATCGTTGCAAACAAGACTTTTTGAGTGTTTGTAGGTAATTCTCATTCCCTCTGTAGTTTTGTTTGCTGATAGCTTTGGCTTTTCTAAAATTATTTAGGAGAACGTTTCCTGATGATCTGGCCTAAGCAACCAGTGAAATGCGCATAGGAACAGCTTATCCTCCAACAATAAATTTCAGTACTTTTTATCAATTATTTAAAAAGGGAATTAAGCACAACAAACAAAATCTTTTAATAAATAATAGTATTCCCACAAACAACTTTGATAATAAATTTTAGCAAGTGCACGTGCATAACAAACTGAACTGGCAAATTGTTTTTATTTTGATTTCTTGCGAAAACAATAAAAGCACTTTGTTTTTGTTTTTAATATGTTTTTTCTTTACCCATTTACAACTACAATTAATGTTGGGAGAATTCTAACTAATTGTAGCGGGAAATGTAAAAAAGATAAAAACTCAACACTGATTTATTGTTTGGTATTTTGTTTAAGCTTTGATATCGTTGCAAACAAGACTTTTTGAGTGTTTGTAGGTAATTCTCATTCCCTCTGTAGTTTTGTTTGCTGATAGCTTTGGCTTTTCTAAAATTATTTAGGAGAACGTTTCCTGATGATCTGGCCTAAGCAACCAGTGAAATGCGCATAGGAACAGCTTATCCTCCAACAATAAATTTCAGTACTTTTTATCAATTATTTAAAAAAGGTGTTGATAAACAATAACAAATAAGAAGAGCACAACTGTAAACAGTAAAAGAAAAAAAAAAAAAACTCTTATGAGTGCAAACAGTAGAAATGCATATATAACAGTGAGTGTTAGCGAAAAAAATACAGAAATAAAAAAAAGAATCGATGATAGCAAATACCTAACGGCTAAACCTATTACTCGTACGCGATCCCTCTCGCCGTCTGTATTTAATAACACGGTTGATACAATAACAAATACAAAACCTGCTAGCGTTGCCTCAACAGCAAAAACAATTTTAATAAGTGATGTAAATATTAACCCCCAATCAGGCATAATAGAAAAGTCAGTATCACCTTCGGTGTCTAATAATACGGTTGATATTAATACAATAAAACATATAAAACCTGCAAGCGGTGCCTCAGCGGCAAAAACGATTTTAATAAGTGATGAAAATATTACCCTCAAATCAGGCATGATGGAAAACTCAGCTCCACAAGTAAAAAGTGGTCAAAAGCCTCAAGTACAAGTTGGTATGGACAGGTACATAACAGTGCTTAAACGGGGTCGCAGCCCTACCTCTGCAGCAGTTGCTTCGGCCTCAAAAGTACCATCTTTTGATAAAATAAATTCTCAAAATCGATTTGCAATTCTGGAGGATGAATCCTCTGAAGCACCAAACGTCATAAAATCGTCCAAGCCTCCCCCGATATATCTTAGGGAGCAAAACTCAAATGAGCTCATAAAGAGTTTGATATCGGTGATAGGTGAAAATTCGTTTTACGTAGCTGCTATCAAGCGTGGTAGTATAAACGAGACAAAAATACAAGTCAATAATGAGAATGATTTTCGCAAAATTATAAACAAATTTGAAGTACTTAAAAAAAACTTTTATACATACCAACTGAAAAGCAGTAAAGGTCTCCAGGTAGTGATTAAGGGAATTGACTCATGTGTAGACCCAGAAGAGGTAAAAACATTCCTCGAAGAAAAAGGCTTCAAAATAAAACATGTAGTAAATATAAAAAATAGAGAAAAAAACCCCCAACCACTTTTTCGAGTGGAGTTTGAACCCGGCGACGTAAAGCTTAAAAAAAATGAAACGCACCCTATTTACAATTTGAAATATATTCTCTATAGAAGAGTAACTATAGAAGAGCCACACAAAAGAAATGGTCCCGTTCAGTGTTTAAACTGTCAAGAATATGGTCATACTAAGGCATATTGCTATTTACCCCCTGTTTGCGTAGTATGTGGTGAATTACATGGTACAGATCTTTGCGATAAGTCTAAAACCGACCCCAACGTAAAAAAATGTAGCAACTGTGGCGGTAATCACACTGCCAATTATAGAGGATGCCCTGTATATACCATCGTCAAGCAGTCAGTTGGACCGAAAACTAATCCCCCTCAAATGCAGGTAACAAATCAAGTAAGCACTGGTGACATTCAGGCCCCGCAGCCTAGTTATAACAGAACCTCTTATGCTAACGTCGTAAAATCAAACCATGCGCCAACGCAAGGTGCTGCGCCAAGTAATGATGAAACTCCAGTTTCAAATTTAAGTCGTCTGGAAAAAACCATGGAAACATTAGTGCAAACAGTAACTAATTTTACGAACACAATGGGTAATATGATGCAGGAAATTCTTAGAATGCAATCGATGTTATTGCAATCTGTACTTAACAGGCCATGAACTGTTTAAAAATCTGTTTTTGGAACGCGAACGGCATCCGCCAACATAAAAATGAATTAGAATACTTTCTTAAAAATAAACAAATTGATGTCATGATGGTTTCTGAATCTCATTTGACCTCAAGAAATACGTTTAACATCAATGGTTATATACTATATGATACCAAGGACCCTCGAGATAGAGCTTGTGGTGGTTCTGCCATTTTGATAAAAAATCGAGTCAAACACTACCTAATGTGTGATCATCGTGAGGATTATCTCCAAGCAACGAACATTTGTGTTGAAGAGCTGAATCGTAGCATTGTAATCTCATCTTTATACTCTCCACCTAGATTTTCAATATCAGAAAGCCAATATTGTGAATATTATAAATCACTAGGACCCTGTTTCCTGGCCGCTGGCGATTATAACGCTAAACATACCTTCTGGGGGTCACGACTAATAACACCAAAGGTCGTGTTTTGTTTAATACAATCTCTAAAATGAATTTAAATGTTGTCGCGAGCGGCCAACCAACATATTGGCCTGCTGACCCGCAAAAAATTCCAGATGTCATCGATTTTGGCGTGGTTAAAAACATCCCCACAGAAACGATTCACGTTGAAGCTTCCCTAGAATTATCTTCCGACCACACACCTACAATTGTTACTATAATGAACCCCAATAGAATTGTATCTCCGACTGGTTACCTAGCGACGTCAGCCACACAAATAAATTGGTTAAAATATAAAAAATATCTCAGTGCCCATTGCACAGAAAATATTCCGCTCAGTACACCGGAGTATGTAGATCGCTCTATTGATAAATTTGACAGTTTTCTGAAACTAGCTGTTCAACATTCCAATATTGCCCCCAAAAAAACAAAAACTATTAAAATATATTCCACAGATGTCGAGCGTCTCTTGTCTGAAAAAAGGAGGGCACGAAGAGAGTGGCAATTGCACAGATCTCCTCAACTTAAGAACTTGCTAAAAGAGTGTACAAAAAGATTAAGAAAGTTATTGCAGACTCAGAAAACGGCTTCTCTGGAAAAATATCTTAAGGAACTTGATGCAACTCCACAATCGGACTACTCATTATGGCGTGCAGCTAGAAACCTCAAAAGGCCAGTTGTCTCTAAACCACCATTAAGAAACTTGAATGGAAGTTGGGCAAGAAATGATGTTGAAAAAGGAAATCTGTTTGTAAGTCACTTGAAAAACGTATTTACACCTAATATATCTCACAATATTGCGGTCGATTTACCACCTGTTGCTGCTAGAGCAGCTATTCCCCTAAGATTTGAGATGAGAGAAATCGAAAAGGTTATATGTGACTTAAACACTAAGAAGGCACCTGGCATTGATAAGATCAGCAATAAAATGCTATTAGAGCTACCTCGCGTAGCAAAGAAAATTATTCTTTTTATTTTTAATGCTATTTTACGCCTTGAATACTTTCCTCAAAAATGG
Source organism: Pollenia amentaria (assembly GCA_943735925.1). NCBI lineage: Eukaryota > Metazoa > Arthropoda > Insecta > Diptera > Polleniidae > Pollenia > Pollenia amentaria. Next base: position 15,216,372 of record OX031011.1, read on the forward strand.
AAGGTTTCCTTAGTTACCATGATACCAAAGCCAGGTAAAGATCATACGAAAGTTGAGTCTTATAGGCCTATTAGCTTATTGTCAAATATGTCAAAGCTATTTGAGAAATTATTAGTTTCAAAATTAACACCGATTTTAAGTGAAAATAGATGTATTCCAAACCATCAATTCGGATTTAGAAGAAAACACAGCACAATTGAACAAACTCATCGAATAGTAAATGTCATAAGAAAAACATTTGAAGAAAAAAAATATTGCTCAGCACTCTTCATCGATGTTTCGCAAGCTTTTGACAAAGTCTGGCATGAAGGCTTATTACACAAATTGAAGCAAAATTTACCAGCAAACACACACAAACTGTTAGAAAGCTACTTAGTCGGTCGTCAATTTATTATTAAAGAAGGAAATTTCTTAAGTTCACCTCAGCCGATTGGCGCTGGAGTCCCACAGGGCAGCATCCTGGGCCCTCTATTATACTTAATTTATACTTCGGACATGCCAACAAACAACTACACCCAAACTTCAACATTTGCAGACGACACAGCTTTTCTAAGCGTCCACGAAAACCGTTATGAAGCATCTCGTTACCTACAGCATCATATATTTCAACTAGAAATATGGCTAAGACAATGGAGGATAATGGTCAATGAGCAAAAATGCGTACATATAACATTCACCCTGCGCCGGGAATCTTGCCCCTCTATTACAATCAATAATCAAATTATTCCTCAACATTCGCATGTAAAATATCTCGGTATACATCTGGATCGGCGATTAACGTGGAAATGCCATATAGAGGCAAAATTAACTCAAATGAAACTAAAAGCCATCCAAATTCATTGGCTTATTGGAAGAAATTCTGTTCTTAGACTCGATTGCAAGATTCTACTTTACAACTCTATCTTAAAGCCTATCTGGTGCTACGGTATTCAACTATGGGGCACTGCCTCGGCCTCTAATATCGAAAAAATTCAAAGGCGCCAAAATAAACTTCTTCGTATAATCACAGCCGCCCCCTGGTATGTTAAAAACTCAAACATTCATAAGGATCTCAACGTGCCATTAGTAAAAACTATGATTACAAAATATGCAGTAAAATATTTAAAAAGACTTGAACAACACCCAAATCCTTTAGCTCGAAATATTTTAAATCATGGCGGCCACACTCGCTTAAGGAGAAGAGACACTGCAGCACTTACCCAACTAGATGAGAGATAAACACCTATATAAGTGAACAGAACCCGTGATGAAGAACATTTTTGTCTGGCACTGGCAGGACATAAATAAAGTATTAGGTTAAGATTTGATAAATTATTGTTAGTTCATATTAAATATATGAAGATTCAATAAATAAATAACGAAAAGAAAAAAAAAAAAAATTTTTTACGTTTTTGTTATAAAATAGATACTAGATTTAATTCTTTTAAACGTAATACAAAATTTTGGGCGGGAATCCCGGGATCCCGGGAATTTGATTTTTATTTCCCGCTTTCCCGGGAATCCAAAAAGTGCGGGAATAAAAAAACTCTAAACCAAACCTATATATATAGTTGGTTTATTTTCTTATGTTCTATTGAGTCCCAAATTGAAGTAAATGTTTTTCCAAATCGATGAATGTGCGTTCCAAATATTTTTTTCTGTGTTGCCGTTTTTTTTATCAAAATTAGCAAATGGTGTCGTCATTACTGTAAAAGTTTAAGAATGTTTTTTTTTTTAATTTTTTAAATTTAAATTTTTTAAACACTGAAAGCTGTAGGACTTCAATAAAATTTTTCTAACTGAGACGCAATATTTTTATTTTTTCCAGTTTTAGTAATGCAATTGATGGAAAACTATATGTGATATTGGTATTGGGAAGACCAAAAATAAAAACATTACTGGTAAATATAGAGCAAATGTACTTAATGATACTTTTACAAGAATACCAATTCCAGCTCTTGCACAACTATAATTTTGAAAATAACCCGAACCATCGTGACATTTTCAAATTTTGCCGGGTAAATAAGTCCGAGGTTTTAAAAAATATTCTTGCTATTAAGTCTAATTCTATTGGCTACGATAACATCAGCACAAAATTTTTTAATATTCTTCTTCCTCACCTGTTGCCATTCATCACTGGCTGTGAGCAAAATGACCCCAGGAAATATGACCCCAAAAAGAAAATGAAGATTGGCCCAAAAATTTTGCATGAGACACAACAACACGTAATTTTTGGGCAATTTTTTTTTTTTTTTTGTGGAGCTGTTGCATTTTTTCGTTGGGGTGTTTTTGCATTTCAAGTGAAACGAAATGCAAATAAAATCAAAATTTTTTTCTTTGGGGCTATTTATTATTAACTAATATAAATTGTAAATTTTAAGAAATGAAAAATGACCGCAAAAAATTTTATATAAAATTTTGTAAAAGAATGCAGTATTATTACAATAAAACAAGTCCTAGAACTAAATTTAAGAACCAAATTTCAGAAAGTCCCAAAAAAATGTGTCGCACTACCGGTACTATAATTAATTACTTATTCTACCTTTTGGTTCGTCATATACCAGTTAAATGATTGGATCTGATTTCACTGGTCATGAGTTATTTCTTTTTGTAATTGTTCTATTTTCACAAATTCCCGGACCAGTCTGTTGAAACAAATTTCCCGCATGGAAGTTTGTGTTAGCATATACATAACCAGATAAGTGATCACTTAACTCAATATAATCTGCTTACCATCACGAAATCCGGATTTCGAGATAAACACAGTTGCATCACAGATTTAATTGATGTTTCTGAAGATAAGTAGTATGTTTGTATCAATCCGGGCACCATTTTTCCAATCAAGTTTGGGACCATGCCATTAGGGTTGTTCACCATATGTGAACTCCTTTTTCATATGCCGGTCCGGCGCCACTTTTTCCATACAAATTTGGGATCATGCCATTAGGGTGGTTCACAATATGTGAACTCCTTTTTCATATGCCGGTCCGGCGCCACTTTTTCCACACAAATTTGGGACCATGCCACAACCCAGCAACCAATTCAATTGCTTTAAATTTAATCCATGCACAATTTTCCAATCAAATTTGGGATCATGCCTGGATGGGAGTATGTGATCATTGCATATAAGAAGTGGTAAAAATTTGATATAATTTAATCAAAATTGATCCCAAAATTGAGCGTGGATTGGTACCCATCCGGGCACCATTTTTCCATATAAATTTGGGATCATGCAGAGCTGGGAAGTATGTAATCACTTCAAATAGGAAGCGGTAAAATCCTTGGCCAAAATATGTGATCCATGGTTTGGTACCAATCCGGGCACACTTTTCCCATATACCACAGAGGGAGCATTTTGCTTTTCATTTAAAGCAGCAATTTAAAGCAGCAAAAAATCTGGTTTTTTTTTGCTCCCAATGTATTTTTCCATAAGGAGGAGTTTTGAATATAAATAAAATAAAGAATTTTTTGAGTAGTTTTACGAGTAAATATAAATTAGATTAATATTAAGCTGATCATATTATATTTTCTTCAATGAAGAAAAATTTTAAAAATGCTTTAATATGTATAAAGGTATGTTTGAGTAGTATAAATTAAGAGAGAGTAATATGTAATATAGTTTAAATATTCAATATATGTAAGTATATAAATAAACTCAATTTGTACTCTAACTTAAGCAAGTATGCCAATAATATAAAAAGGCTAAGGGAGTATATTCCACATTATTTTCCTTATTGCCACTTTAAAGGAAACTTAATAAAAATGGTAAGTAATTCCTGTATAATAATATAGGAATTTAAATTAAGAATAAAAAATTGTTTTATATGAAAAAAAATTAAAATCTGACGGCAATAAAATGCTTATGTAAGTTAACACCGTACCAATGACAACAGCAAATATTGCACATACAACGTGCCAACAAATCTAAGAAGTTCAATAACAAAACGTGCCAACAACAAAACTGCAGCACTAGCAATTTCAAACCATGTAACTTGAGTCCACACGAGCCGCAACATTTCATCGACTGTTCGATGGGAAAATACTAACTCAGCAACTGCGTTACACGCGCAACCACAAGTAAATTAATTGATGGGAAAATGCGGGATCGGCAAATTATTTTAAGAAAGTAGGTTTCATTATAAGAAAAAATTGTAAAGTCTTTGCAGTCAGTTTTGGAATTTAAATTAATAAAGAACATTACTATTAATCCGTCTGATTAATAGTAATAAAAAAAAATATTTTTTTAATAAAAATTAAATACCGAATTTTAATTGGCGCCCGAGAAGGGACCCTAGGAAAAGAAGGGTCCTTTGTCGTAAAGTAACAGGTGTGATAGATCGCGGAAATAGTGCGCCTTAGTAGTCTCTAAAAAGACAAAAGGGAGGTCCTCTTAAGGATCAGCGGCCGCGACATAAAAATATAAGGATATACAAAAATAAGGATATCAAAAAAATAAGGATATTAAAATATAAAAATACAAAAGTGTAAAAGTATAAGATATAAAAATATTAATATATAAAGATATTAAAAAATAAAAATACAAAACTGTAAAAATATAAGATATAATAATATTAAAAAATAAAGATATTAAAATATAAAAAATACAAAAGTGTAAAAATATAAAAATATGAATATATAAAAAGATAGAATATAAAAAGAATGGAACAATTAGAAATAAGTGAACGTTGAATAAAATTTAAAAAAGAGAATTGTAACATTTTAAGTAAAAGCTTTAAACACTGAACAAAAGTTCTAAAAAGTAAACAAATGAACTTGAATAAAATTTTAGTTAACAAAAATAATTAAGTGCCAAGTAAAGAATATTAATAAATGATTAAAAGTAAAATAAAAAATAAACAAAGTAAATAATGAATATGAAAATTTTTTTTTATAAGTGAGCAGAAAATACTAATAACCTAATTAAGGATTAAATAAAAAAAAAAAATTTTTTTAAATGATCGTGCAAAATGTTTTTTAATTTAAACAAATAAGTGAACAGTAACAGGAATATTTTTTAAAAAAATTTTTTAAAATAAACTAAAATTTTTATGATACCAACTGCAATGTGAAAGGAAAACCAAGAACTAATAATTCTAGAAAGTGAACAATAAACAAAAAAGAACTATAGGAAAATTAATATTTCTTAAACAAACTGAAAATACGTTACAACCGAAAATAAAAGAAACTAAAGAAACTCCAGCAATCAACATATTCAACAATCAACATATTCAACAAACCAACAGGAAAAGATTTCAACATTTGTGCAGATATTTATGTAAGAAATAGTTTTAAGTACTTATAAGAAACTAAAACATCCTCAATAAAATAAAAGATTTTCTTTCTAAATTTTAATAAAATCAAATTTATAACTTTGACAAGCCATCTCATTCTAATATAAAAGTATATTCGGAATCTTTTAGCAAATAATCTTAGAAAAATTTTCCTAATAATATTGAATTCATACATTGAAATTTTAACTCAAAAGTTATTCGAAATTTCCGGGAAAGATTCTAATATAAAAATTTTTTTTTTTTTGGAAGTTCATTAATACTTAATTATAATATTTAAAAATTACAAGCGAAATGCCAGACGAGACAATAGAAGAACTTACTGGTAGACTGAACAGATCTTTGAACATGTCGACAGTTAGGACAGATATTCCGCAGGGATTAAATGACACACAAAAAAGGCAAATAAGGGAAATAGTGAATGAGGTTTTAGGCACGCGACAAGATCCTATAGTCAATGAAGAAATAGATCAACCTATTGGCGATATTTCAAGGCTAGAAGAAGTGGAAAAAATTCCCGACATCGGGATTTTTCGGGGCAACCGGAAGAATTCAGCTCCTGGCGGAAGTCCGTTGATAGGGTTATGGAGCTTTTTAAATCCCTTCAAGAGACAGGGAGATACTATGCAATATTTCATACAATTAGAACAAAAATAATAGGAGACGCAGATACCGCGTTAGAATCTTATCGAACACCATTAGATTGGGGCAGAATAAAAAAATGCCTCATGATGCACTACTCTGACAAAAGAGACATTGGTACATTAGAGTACCAAATGACAACACTTTGTCAGGGCTACCAACATCTTTCTCTAATACTAGATAAAGTTGCTTGTCTAGATATCGATGAGGGCAGCTTGAGAATAATGACGAACACTTACAGGGATAAGGCCCTGGATACTTTTGTCAGGGCTCTAAATGGAGACCTACCTCGCTTGCTGAGCGTTCGCGAACCGACATCTCTTCCTCAAGCACTACATATCTGCTTAAAACATGACGTTTCGCATGAACCATGCACATGGACAGATATCTAGAAGTAGGGATAGAATTGGTGCAAGTTATCCATCCTCAGGAAACGGACGAAAGTTTTATCCTGAGCTGGTACACGTAGGTGGTACAGAGGAAGTTAGGCCACAATTACTACCTCGAAACCCTTTACTAAATTTTAATAGAAACTCTCCCATTCAGACGGCCCCAAGCTACGGTTTTAGGCCCCAGAATAATTAATGGAACCAAAATGGGTTCAGGTCACAGCACGCAAATTTTAGCTTTCAGAGACCAATTACCCAACATCAAAACCAAAATCCAGGGTATCCAAGGCCAACGCCGAGAATCGAACCAATGGATGTCGATCGATCTACCCAATCCAAACAAATCAATCACACGAATAGGTCACAAGCCTATCAACAACCGAAGAGACCGGCGGGAACATCCTTTCAAGGACCAGTCAACAAATTTCAAAGGAACTTCCATGTTGTGACTGAAGGCGAAGCAACCCAGGAAATTAATCAAGCTTCACAATATCATGAATACGGTCCTGAAGAAGGCGCAGTTGGCGGAGCAACGGCCATGGATGAATATTATAGGGAACTTAACAATAGTGGGATTGATGCAGTAGACCTTACACCCATCACATATGAAATTGGAAAATTAGAATAGAACATCTTTCAAGAAATCAAAAGACTTCCCTCGAAAATATTGTGGGCCGCCACAGGGATTTATTTGCAGACCCAGATGAACGACTCACTTATACAACAGAGGTTGTAGGTGACATTCGTACATCAACTGATGTACCAACGTATACCAGGAATTATCCTTATCCAATGGCTATGAAGGGTATTGTCGAGGATGAAATCAATAAGTTATTGGCGGATGGGATAATAAGACCATCACGTTCCCCCTATAATTCACCTATTTGGATTGTTCCAAAGAAACAAGATGCATCCGGGACACAAAAATATCGATTGGTCATAGACTTTAGGAAATTGAATTCCATCACAATACCCGACAGGTACCCCATTCCCGAAATAAGCGAGGTATTGGCTCAACTTGGAGGCAACCAATATTTTACGGTAATAGATTTAAAGAGTGGGTTCCACCAGATACCACTGAAGGAGGAAGACATAGAAAAAACGGCCTTCTCCGTTAATAACGGTAAATATGAGTTTACACGACTCCCCTTTGGCCTGAAAAATGCTCCTGCGATATTTCAGAGGGCATTAGATGATATCCTTAGGGAACATATTGGCAAGATTTGCTGCGTCTATATAGACGACATTATCATTTTTAGCAAAGATGAAAAGTCCCATCTGGAACACCTAAATAAGGATTCATCGTTTCAAATAAGGGAGTCAAAGCTAATCCAAAAAAAGTTGATTTCATAATAAATTTTCCATACCCCACTACATTGAAGGAACTTCGCTCCTTTCTCGGTCTTTCTGGATATTATAGGAGGTTCTTAAAAGGATATGCCGATTTAGCAAAACCCTTAACTAGGCTACTACGAGGAGATGGGGGAATTATTTCCAAGTCCAAATCGAACCGTAGAAGAATTAATATGGATGCCGAGGCTAGGAATGCAATAGATTCATTAAAGAATGCCCTGATATCACGTGAGGTTATTCTTGCATACCCAGACTTCAAGAAAGAGTTTCAATTGACGACTGATGCCTCAAATGTAGCCCTTGGTGCTGTATTTAGCCAAAACGACCGGCCAATAGCATTTATATCCAGGACTTTATCAGAGGCGGAAGAAAATTATGCCGCTAATGAGAAAGAAATGCTGGCTATAATTTGGGCACTTGAGAATCTACGAAACTATTTGTATGGAACTGCCAAAGTCATTATCTACACGGATCACCAACCACTAACATTTGCACTTAGCACGAAAAACAACAATAGCAAAATGAAAAGATGGAAAGCTATCTTAGAGGAATACAACTACGAGATGAAATATAAACCCGGAAAGAGTAACGTGGTAGCAGACGCACTTTCTAGGCCACCAACAACGAACGTTAATTCCTTAACGGGCACAGTTCATAGTAGTGATAGCTCTCCACAAGATCTTATACCAAGTGTAGAAGTCCCGATAAACGCATTTAAGAACCAAATCTTTCTCAACATAGGCGAACCATCTAATTACCAATTTAAAGTCATATTTCCAGGATACAACAGACACATTTTTACGGAATCTGATTACGACCCAAAGAAACTGATATCAATTTTAAAAGAAAATTTAAATCCTTCCGTTGTAAACTGTATAAAAACACCAGAATTCATAATGGGGAGGATTCAGGAAATATATCCTAATCATTTTAGCTCTTATAAGGTACGTTTTACACAAAATTTTGTCGAAGATATTATGTCGGAATCTGATCAGGAAACATTAATTATAGAAACTCATAGCCGCGCACATAGGAACGCAGTTGAAAACCGATCCCAGATATTAGAAAAAGCCTATTTTCCTAGTATGTTCTCCAAAATTAAGAGAATATTGAAACTTTGCTCAATATGCAAGAAAAACAAATACGAAAGGCATCCTAACCAACCAAAATTAAACGCTACACCAATACCAAGCTATCCTGGTCAAGTCATTCACATTGACATTTTTACTACCGATAAAAAAATAGTTCTTACAGCACTCGATAAATTTTCAAAGTATGTACAGACCAAAATTTTACAGGGAAAATAGATAGAAGATATTAGAAGACCGTTAAGGGAGATTCTTTTCTCTTACGGAATCCCCAAAATCGTTGTCATGGATAACGAGAAGTCCTTCAATCTGCTTCAATTCTCTTTATGATGAAAGATGAACTAGGAATAGAAGTATTTACCACACCACCCTATAGAAGCGAGGCCAACGGACAAATCGAAAGATTTCATTCAACCCTAGCCGAGATCATGAGATGTTTGAAGGACGAGGGTGTTTGTAGGGATTTTGAAGAGCTTCTAGAGCGAGCAGTTAACGAATATAATTATTCCATTCATACAACAATAGGAAAACGGCCTGTCGATATATTTTTTGGAAGAACGGTAGACTTTTCACCAGGTAGTTACGAACGAACAAGGGAGGACAACATGACAAGACTGAAAAAGAAACAGGAAAAGGATTAAGAATACCACAACAAGAACAAAAAGAAGATAAAACAATACATACCAGGACAGGAAATTTTCGTAAGAGTAAACAAAAGACTTGGTACTAAATTGACTCAGAGATTTAAACGGGAATTGGTGAAGGAAAATAGACACACAACAATATTTACAGAAAGCGGGAGATTAATACACAAAAAACACATAAGAAACTAAATTTTAAAACACCTTGTTACAGGCTTACTTGGATGTTCACATTTTCTGTGGGTGAGTTCCAGATAATGGAGTACACAAATTCCAGACTCGTTGTAATTAATACAGGATCAGCAAAAATTCAAACAGGCGTATTCAAACTTATCCATACAATTGACTTGGAGAAATACGAAGAGCTTATAAATAGCTTGGAAGTGACTTTAATAAGAATACTGATAATCAACTATTACCCTATCTATCCTATTCCATATCCCAAATGAAATCCTGTTTATACAGATTAAAATCCAAGACAAAGACGAAAAGGTCCCTGGACTTTATTGGCAGCGCTTGGAAATGGTTGGCCGGTAATCCAGACCACCAAGACTTTGAAATAATAGAAAATAAAATGAATAATGTCTTAAAAATAACAATAATCCAATTGTAATTAATCAATTAACAATAGGAAAACTTAACAAACTGTCAAATGTAACCAACAACATTTCTAAATTGGTAGAGAATAGGTTTAACGAGGAAAAATTGTTAGACTTTAAGTATAAATTGGAAATTGTTAAAGACGAGTTATCTAATATAGAATATGCTATCCATTGGGCTTAAGCAAATATTGTTAACTCATTTATCTTTTCTAATATCGAAATTGACGTTTTGAGAGACATTTTTTATAACGATAACATTCCATTTGGAAATATAGATGAATTGCTGAATTTTTCTAAGATTAAAATTGCATCAAATGATAAAGAAATTGTCTACATAGTAAATATTCCGACAACGAGTAATGAAAATTGTGATAATTTTTCGATTAGACCTGTAAAAAGAAATAATATTGTAATTAAGACAAATTTTAAAACCATTTTGAAATGTTATGATAAAATATTTGGTATTAAGAATGACTGCAAAAACTATAATAAACTAAGTATTTGTGAAACAGATAATATTATAGACATAAGTGAAACAGATTGCATCCCAAACCTTTTGAAGAGTAAACCATTTCGCTGCACAACATCAAATAATGAGCATGTGGCACAAGTAGAGAAAATAGATGATAGCATGGTACTGCTGAACGAATTCGAAGGACAAGTCGAAATAGACGTTGTAAATAAACGGCACTTTTATAATTCACCACCTAAATTCTACGGTACGAATTGGAAACAAAACTTATTTAACAACACAAGCTACCCTTACAAAGCCATTACCTGCATTGTTACAACCATGTAACATAAGTTTCCAGGAACAAGTAAAAATGCTGGAAAGGATGGAGGCTGTAAATGTCAACAATTCTCACTTAATCGAAAAATTACAAGTGGAGAATAAAATCAACCTATTCACTAATTTTGGATTACTGGTCACCATTGTCTGCATAATGAAAAGAAACAAAAAGGTAGTTACTAAACCGAGAATAAACCATTTGAAAAAGGCAACCAGTCACCGAAAGAAGGAGGAAGAGAAGACACTGTAGTGGAGGCTAATTTATGCGCTAGTCCGGAAGTTTCCTTAGCATTATCATCTAAAAAGGGACAAAACCAAAGAATTCATAACCTTCCGTTTTTTTAGTAAATCATACGAGGACGTATGAACCTAAAGGGGGAGGAGTTAACACCGTACCAATGATAACAACAAATATTGCACATACAACGTGCCAACAAATCTAAGAAGTTCAATAACAAAACGTGCCAACAGCAAAACTGCAGTACTAGCAATTTCAAACCATGTAACTTGAGTCCACACGAGCCGCAACATTTCATTGACTGTTCGATGGGAAAATACAAATTCAGCAACTGCGTTACACGCGCAACCACAAGTAAATTAATTGATGGGAAAATGCGGGATCGGCAAATTATTTTAAGAAAGTAGGTTTCATTATAAGAAAAAATTGTAAAATCCTTGCAGTCAGTTTTGGAATTAAAATTAATAAAGAACATTACTATTAATCCGTCTGATTAATAGTAATAAAAAAAAAATATTTTTTTAATAAAAATTAAATACCGAATTTTAATTTGTATAGGTAGGTGGAGAGGCTAGTGTAAAGTCTCCTTCACACCTTCACCCAGAGATCAAAAAAAGAAGTTTGTGGATTTTTAAAGACAGTTTTTAGAATTAACGCAACAGTCAAAATATTTAAATATAGTTTTTTTTTTGTATTAAGAAATATTGTATTTCCCTTTATGATGCCATTATGTTATTCTTATTTGCGGTTTGTTTTCTTTCCCAATACAATGTGTCCTAATAAGATTAGAATTAGAATTAGAATTTGTATTTGTATTTTGTAATAATATGCTGACGATATGTCTGCTTGTTTATTTTAACATTAATCTGAAGAAGAAACCTTTTTGTTGTATTTAAGAACCATAAACATGAGTGAGCATGTTAGAATGTGTAATTTGTTTAGAATGTAGCATTCGAAATGTGGCTCTGCATCGTTAAAATCACCAACACCAAAGTCCTCATTTTCATCCATTATCGTTAAAAAAATATTGTATGCACTCCCTGTGCTCAAACATTAAAACATCCTGAAATGTTTTGAAAAAATTATTTACAAATTCTTTTAAGGCACACATGTTTTTTATCTTCTTTGTTTGGTTTCCTTTTTGTAATTGTTTCTCGTTTTTAAATTTCTAGAACAACATTTCCCTCTATAACTGGAGAAAACTATATTTATTTTCTCAATGCTATTCAGTAATTTGTTCTGTATTGATTCTTATTTATGTGGAAGTGTCCAACTATAACATGCTTAAGTTGGCTTGAGCAACTGATCGAATACATGTAAATCATGTGTCAAATCATATTGTACTTAAGGAAACTTTTAGTTAAGTTTTATGAATCTGTCATTTGCTTAAGCAAAGTGTGAAACTAATCGCACTTTCCGTACGGATTTAAATGTTTTTTGATTTTGTTTTTGTGTTTTCAAATGTTGTTAATTACATTTTACATTTGGGCCTTTATTCGATATTTATATATACTAATTTCTTTGTTTAGAGTAAAGGGAAGAAATGTACATATATCTTCATCTCTTTCTTTCACATCATTATATTATAAATTACTACTTTCTAAATTAATAAAATATACTAAGATCGATTTAGAAATTGATTTAATCTCAGTTGAATAAAAGAAACTAACGTGATCGGTTGTGTAAAATGGAACCCTCGAAAAACTTAATAAATAAATGTAACACTCTGAGCTGTAGCAAATCGTTAATTCACATTAAGGATCTTGTGATGTCATCTAAACACATTATTATAAGTGCAATAAGAGTGAAAACAAAATATGGGAGGATAATGTGTTGTTTTTGCCATATCGCTACAATACGCTAACTGACGAAGATTTGAAGAATTTATCATCTGAAACGTATCTTATATCCAGGGAAGGGGAGAAAAACTTGCAATTGAAACCATTCGAGGATGATGATATCTTTGTAGCCAATTCTAAATACCCCATATACGCCAACTTTAACAGTTTTTAAATTTTATTTTAATGATAAAAATAGCAATATGTATCTACACCGCTATAATAAGAATAAAGTTAACACTAAAAATAATTAAATAAAAAAATTAATCGTTTTCTTTTTTTATTTAATTTTAATTGTTTTATTTATTTATTTCTTTTTTCAGCTATTTTATACAAAAATTCAAAACTTAAATGTCCACAATTAAATGAATCATAGTTTTGATGTTGATTGTAGTTATATTTCATATCTCCTACTAGATATTCAACTAGTTCCAATGGTGGTTGTAAATTTCCAAAACTATCATAATATTCTATTTGCTTATTGTTTTTATAGTAAGCTACCTAATGTATACTACTACCTATTGTATACATGATAACATGAATATTCCTCTAAAGTGAGGAATATTTTTTGAGAATTTTCGTATATCTACATCTGTTAATGGTCGATTAGGAAAGTTACTTAAAAGTTTTTTGAAGCTGGTCTATAACAAAGTCCAATATGTAAACAACTTAAAAGGAATTAGAACATTTAGCAACAACACATCTGCTTTACCTGATGTAAAAAGAAAGAAAAATAATTTGAAAATTTTGCAATCAACAAAAACAACAACACCATCAAAATCCATATTATAATTAGATTTGTTTTCTTCATAGGTTAGGTTAGGTTAAGAAGGGTTATGCGCCCAAGGGCGCAACTCCACTCGGAGACCAATGAGGTCCATTGTGAATCCCTTCAGTAGAGGAGAAAAAAGTAAAAAGAGAAAAAAGAGAAGAAAAGAAGAATAATAGAAAATAGACCTAAGGTTCGGTATATTTTTAGAAGCGCAGGACAAATTCCCCCCTACGGCCCCCCCAACTGAAACAGCCGTCCTACTTCCCTGACAAACCCCAGCAGATCGGTTGGATTACATCCAGCGATACACCCCAGTTCGTCGTGAAACCTAGCCCCTAGCCATTTCTCCCTGGGGCCGTGCATCCTAGGACAGTGGCACAGTACATGCTCGAGCTCCTCGGCATCTCCGCACAACCTGCAGAAGTCCGGTCTCCCAATGTCCCATTTACCCATAAACGCCCTAACAGAACAATGCCCCGTCAGGAACCCTATCAGAGTCCTGAGACTACTCCTATCCAATCCTAATAGAACCCTGGTTGCACCTGCGTCCAATCCGGGCCATAAGGCCCTTGACACCCTGCAATCCGTTCTATCCCTCCAGGACCGGTTAACGGCATCACGAAATCTTTCCCGCAACACCCCATAGTAGTGACATAAGGGGGGTTTTACCCCTCTGTCCCTTACCTCTAAGTCCAGATTCGAACCCCCTCTCGCGAGTTCGTCCGCCACCTCGTTGCCATCCACCTTGCAGTGTCCTGGTACCCAACACAGCCTTATTGTGAATGCCAACATGAGCTCTCTCAGAGCATTCCTACACCGAGCAACCAGGCACGATCGCACCGTGTGATTTGTCAATGCCCTTAGCGCAGCCTGACTATCGACGTAGATTGTCACAACAGATCCCCCCACGATGTGATCCAATATCACTTCCGTAGCCCTCCAGATCGCTAGGATCTCAGCCTGGAAGACACTGCACTCATCCGGGAGTCTGAATGACCTTTTCACGTCAGTGTCAGCAATAAAAACACCAGCACCAGTGCCAGTGTCCATCTTGGACCCGTCCGTATATACTGCCCACCCCTCAAACAGTCCGTTGGATCCACGCCAAACTTCCCTATCCGGGAACTCCACCGGTGGTGTAACACCGAAGTCCAAGGTCATACTCCTATGATCCGAGATTCCCCCCGGAACCCTTTCCTGATCAAGCAGACCCGCTTCGTATAGAATCCTTGTGTGGTCATCTCGCCTAGGTCTAATCAACGAAGACTCGTAGAGTCTAAGTAAGTTCCTGGCAGCCACACTTTTCGCATAATGTTCAATGGGGGACAAATGTAGTAGGATGTCCAACGCCGCCTGCGGCGTGCTTCTCCCACCAAACAGTGCATCCATAAAACCTCACCAAACTAGATACATTATCAATAGCATCATTATAATAATCCATATTGGAATTAGATCTATTTTCTTCATTAAAGTCAGCAAAACTATATATATTATTAATAGCAGCATCATCATAATCCATATTGGAATTAAATCTATTTTCTTCATTAAAACTAATAAAACTATCTTCATTATTATCATCAACATTATCTATATAAGAATGAATATTACTAGAAATGTTATCCTGATTTAAATTAGATCTATGTAGGGATGGAGATAATGATGTATATAATGATTGATGTGATGGCGATCGTAATGTTTCAGTAGATATTTTTGAAATAAAAAACAACATTTTAACGTTTTCTTTTTTCATAATTTTTCTTATCATCTAAAAAAAACCTTAAAATTAATTAAAAATCTATATTTACATTGAGAAGAATGTCATCATCCTCTTCCATAAGTTCAGAATAGTAATTTATTCTTTAATGACCCCATGCAAAAGTATCAACGCCATTTTCTCTAATAAATCTCTTATCATCTAAATAACTTAATGGTAGTTTACTTATATTTTGAGTCTAAATTTGATGTATCTTAGATCTAAATATATACACTGAATCATAATATATTTTTTTTTTTTTTTTAATATAAATTTTCTAAAGTCATTTATACTTAATTTACTAGTTACACAATGCTTAACCCCCTTAATTTTTTTAATTTCCTGACCTACCTGTCAATTTTCACTGAATAAATTTTAGCTCTTAATCCAATGAATTCCTTAATAATTTTTCCATTACACTCATCCTTCATCATCCCTAAAACTTTTTTATTAAGAAGTGGGATATTGTAGACATTAGGTGCGTTCGTTTACCTCAAAATTTGCACAAATTTGTGCAAGTTTTTACTGAAATGCGTTCGCTTACACAAAAATTTGCAAAAGAGAGCATCTACTGAGAGAGTAAAGTGACAGTTGTAAGCAAAGAGTCTGCAAATTTTTACTGAACAAATTTTTACCAGTAAAAACCAGTAGAAAACAAAAACATATGTTTCATTTAAGTAAACAAACAAAAGTAAGCAAACAAAAAGCATACAATTTGTAATAAAAACATTTAAAAGAACAAAAGCTAAATTAAAAGTGCAACAAAAACCAAAAATATTTATTACATCCTAAACAATTTTACTTACCACTTTGTACCTTCCCAAATGTTCCGGGAGACCATGAAATATTAAGTTTTCCTTTTGGCATCCATGGTAAAATTTGTGTTAATTGTTCAATATTATTTATTTTTGTTTTTGTTTACATTAATATAAAGCTAATGAATATATGATTACTTCTTATTGCATATTATTGAGGGTACCAAATATCAAAAATCAAATATTGATGTAGTTTCGTATGTAATTCAACTAGAAACAAAATTAAAAGTCATGTACAAAATAAACAAGTCTTAAAACTTGCACAGAAGCTCATTTAATAAATAAATTTGCTACGAATTTATAATCATTACAATGCATTTCATCAAGTACCAAAAACATTATGTACTGGGTAGTCTAAACAACACATATATATATTTTACAACACTTAGCTTTTTAGCGATCAGCTGTTTGAATTAACCTGCAAGTTTTTGCAATTTTTCCGTTCGTTTACTTTTTTGTGCAAGAGCCATTTTTGAGAGTAAAATTTTCATATTGCCCAAAATTTACTCAACTACTGGATTTTACTGAAAAGTAAACAAACGCACCTATTATCTATCGGATATGCAGATGTATCAAAATAAGTATTTATATCATTTTTAATATCTCTGTATAGATCATCTGTGTTAATGTCATAAATAAAGGAATCAGTATCCATATAATTAAGTTCAATGTTTTCACGATATTTAGGCTTTATGTAATCATAATGAAAACTATAGATTTTCCATTTCGATATTTCTAAAACTGAAAATCCAATATAAATAGGTTTTTTGTATTCAGTTTTAATTCGATTTATTTGGATAGCATGCATATTGTCATTAATTTGAAGTGAACTATGGAAATTTGGTTTAGCTATATGAGCTCGAGCTCCTAAGCGTTTACCTCTATTCTCCCATTGACATACTATTTGAATGTCTTTCCTCTTATCAACATTTTCCATAGTTTTCCCGTATACTGAATTATTCAACAATTTGAAAAAATGTTGTTCAAATGAATTTTTAGCTAGTGTTCTGCGATGGTTATTTAAATCGATATATTTTTGTAACCAATTTGATTGATCAAATTGAAGAATTCTATGTATTTTCTTTAAAATTAAACCATGTTGAATACATTGCTGAAGATTTCGATAATGTATTATGTAATTAGATTTACTATTTAAATGAGTTATTAGTTTCTTTTGTTTCATTGTTTCACTTTTCTTATTCTCAGCACAAAATGGTAAATCATTATGAAAGTCATGTAATGTAGATGGATATTCTAGATCTACTTCTAATATATATCCTAATGGAGAATCTTCTGCTTTATTAATAACGTTGAAATGTTTACAATTTTCAACCCATTTAAAATTTTTATAGGGGAGGTTTTGTGACATTGCATAACCATACAAGTTATTAACATCTAAATATATTAAGTAATTTGATTCTTTCTTAGAATCGTAATCACTAATATATTTATTGTTAGCAATTGAAAGTCGATCAGAACATTGAACAATACCTCCCCTGATACCTCGTATAACAAAATTATATATATTAATATCAGTCAACAACTCCAATTCTATTTCAGTTGTCTTCAACATTGCATCCCAGGATAAACCTGGGGTAGCATAATACTGATATGGATCTAAATTATAAATGCTTGCACAAACTTTACGGAAATTTTCAAATATATCACAAAGTAAAAGAATATCTACTTTTAAATATAAAAGTAAATAATCCTTTAGCGTTGCACATTTAAATGTTTTCCTTACTTTTTGTGCATGTTCATAATTCTCTACAATACACGACTCATTATTTAATTTATTGAAAAATACTGAACTGAATTTCTTTAAGACGGTTCATTGAATCTAAATAGTCATACGGAAAGACACCTTTACGTTTCATCAAATTGAATTCTTCATCATTTGGATAGCTTGATTTTACTACCGTTAAATCACTGACGGACAAATCGAGTATACACTCAAAATCTGCCTTAACTACAAAAGGCACATCCATTTGCTTTTTAAGAACATAATAATAAGAGCACAACTGTAAACAGTAAAAAAAAAAAAAAAAAACTCTTATGAGTGCAAACAGTAGAAATGCATATATCACAGTGAGTGTTAATGAAACAAATGCAGAAATAAAAAAAAGAATCGATGATAGCAAATACCTAACGGCTAAACCTATTACTCGCACGCGATGCCTCTCGCCGTCTGTATTTGGTAACACGGTTGATACAATAACAAATATTAAACCTGCTAGCGTTGCCTCAACAACAAAAACAATTTTAATAAGTGATGTAAATATTAACCCCCAATCAGGCATAATAGAAAACTCAGTATCACCTTCGGTGTCTAATAATACGGTTGATATTAATACAATAAAAAATATAAAACCTGCAAGCGGTGCCTCAGCGGCAAAAACGATTGTAATAAGTGATGAAAATATTACCCCCAAATCAGGCATGATGGAAAACTCAGCTCCACAAGTAAAAAGTGGTCAAAAGCCTCCAGTACAAGTAGGTATTGATAGGTACATAACAGTGCTTAAACGGGGTCGCAGCCCAACCTCTTCAGCAGTTGCTTCGGTCTCAAAAGTCTTAAAAGATGGTACAGCTGATAAAACAAGTTCTCAAAATCGTTTTGCAATTCTGGATGAGGAATCTCCGGAAGCAGAAAACGTTATCAAATCTTCTAAGCCACCGCCGATATATCTTAGAGAGCAGAACTCAAATGAACTAATAAAGAATTTGATCTCGGTAATAGGTGAAAATTCTTTTTATGTAGTTGCAATTAAGCGGGGTAGTATAAATGAGACAAAAATACAAGTTAATCGTGAAGATGACTTTCGTAAGGTAATTACGAAATTAGAGGCACTAAAAAAAAACTTTTATACATACCAACTGAAGAGCAGTAAAGGTCTCCAGGTAGTGATAAAGGGCATTGATTCATGCGTAGACCCAAGTGAGATAAAAACATTTTTAGAAGAGAAGGGCTTCAAAATAAAAAACGTAATAAATATTAAAAATAGAGAAAAAATCCCCAGCCACTATTTCGAGTGGAGTTAGAACCCGGCGACGTTAAGCTTAAAAAAAACGAAACGCATCCCATTTACAGTCTGAAATATATCCTGTATAGGAAAATAACGATAGAGGAGCCGCACAAAAGGAACGGTCCCGTGCAATGTTTAAACTGCCAAGAATTTGGTCACACTAAGGCATACTGCCATTTAACCCCTGTTTGCGTTGTATGTGGAGAGTTGCATGGTACAGCTCTCTGCGATAAGTCTAAAAACGACCCCAATGTAAAAAAATGCAGCAACTGTGGTGGTAATCACACTGCCAACTATAGAGGATGCCCTGTATACTCTATAGTCAAGCGCTCGGTTGGACCGAAACCTAATCCCCCTCAAATGCAGGTATCACATCAAGTTAACACTAATGACATTCAAGTGCCGCAGCCTAGTAATAACAGAACATCCTACGCAAACGTCCTAAAATCAAACCATATTCCAATTCAAGGTGATTTGCCAAATAATGATGAGACTCCAGTTTCTAATTTAAGTCGTCTAGAAAAAACCATGGAAACACTAGTGCAAACAGTAACTAACTTTACGAACACAATGGGTAATATGATGCAGGAAATGTTAAGAATGCAATCGATGTTATTGCAGGCTGTACTAAACAAGCCATGAATTGTTAAAAAATTTGTTTTTGGAACGCAAACGGCATTCGCCAACATAAAAATGAACTAGAATACTTTCTTAAAAGTAAACAAATTGATGTAATGATGGTTTCTGAAACTCATTTGACCTCAAGAAATACGTTTAAAATTAATGGTTATATATTATATGATACCAAGGACCCTCGAGATAGAGCTTGTGGAGGCTCTGTTTTTTTGATAAAAGCCCGAATCAAACACTACTTAATGTGTGATTATCGTGAAGATTATCTGCAAGCAACGAACATTTGTGTTGAAGAGCTAAATCGAAACTTAGTACTTTCATCATTATACTCTCCACCTAGATTTTCAATATCAGAAAGCCAATATTATAAATATTTTAAATCATTAGGACCCTGTTTCCTAGCCGCTGGCGATTACAACGCTAAACATACCTTCTGGGGGTCACGGCTCATAACACCAAAGGGTCGTGTTTTGTACAATACAATGTCTAAAATGGATTTAAATGTGGTCGCGAGTGGTCAACCAACTTATTGGCATACTGATCAGCAAAAAATTCCAGATGTCATCGATTTTGGCGTGGTTAAAAACATCCCCGCAGAAACGATTCATGTTGAAGCTTCTTTAGAATTATCTTCTGATCACACACCTACACTTCTAACTATAGCAAACCCTAATAGAATTGTATCTCCGTGTAGATACTTAGTGACGTCAGCAACACAAATAAATTGGTTAAAATATAAAAAATATCTCAGTACCCACTGCACTGAAAATATTCCGCTTAGAACACCGGAGAATGTGAATCTTTCTATTGTAAATTTTGACAATTATCTCAAACTTGCTGTTCAACATTCTAGCATAGCCCGCAAAAACATCAAATATAGTAAAATATATTCTACAGATGTCGAGCGTCTCTTGACTGAAAAAAGGAGAGCTCGAAGGGAGTGGCAATTGCACAGATCCCCTCAACTTAAAAATTTACTAAAAGAGTGCACAAAAAGGCTAAGAATCTTACTGCAGTCTCAAAAAACGGCTTCTCTGGAAAAATATCTTAAGGAACTTGATGCAACTCCTCAATCTGACTACTCATTATGGCGTGCAGCTAGAAATCTAAAAAGACCAGTTGTCACTAAACCGCCATTAAGAAACTTAAATGGAAGTTGGGCACGAAATGATATAGAAAAAGGAAATATTTTTGTTAATCATTTGAAAACCGTATTTACCCCTAATACATCTTTCGATACTGCGGTCGAGTTACCACCTTTTGTTGTTAGATCAGCTTTTCCACTAAGATTTGAGATAAGAGAAATCGAAAAGGCTATTCATGATTTAAACCCCAAGAAAGTCCCTGGTTTTGATAACATCAGTAACAAAATGCTTTTGGAGCTACCCCGCATAGCAAAGAAAATTATTCTACTAATTTTTAATGCTATTTTACGCCTTGAATACTACCCACAAGAGTGGAAAGTATCTTTAGTTACCATGATACCTAAACCAGGAAAGGATCCCACAAAAGTTGAGTCATATAGACCTATAAGCCTATTGTCTAATATATCAAAGCTATTTGAGAAACTACTAGTGTCAAAATTAACGCCGATTTTAAATGAAAACAGATGTATTCCCAATCATCAATTCGGTTTTAGAAGAAAACACAGCACAATTGAACAAACTCATCGAATAGTAAATGTCATAAGAAAAGCCTTTGAAGAAAAAAAATATTGCTCTGCACTCTTCATCGATGTGTCTCAAGCTTTTGATAAAGTCTGGCATAAAGGGTTACTACTGAAGTTGGAGCAAAACTTACCAGCAAACATACACAAGCTGTTAGAAAGCTACTTAGTCGGGCGTCATTTTATTATTAAAGAAGGCGATTTTTTAAGTTCTCCTCAGCCAATTAACGCCGGAGTCCCACAAGGCAGCATCCTGGACCCTCTATTATACTTAATTTATACTTCGGACTTGCCAACAAACAGCTATACCCATACCTCAACATTTGCGGACGATACAGCTTTTCTAAGCGTACACGCAAACTGTCAAGAAGCATCTCGTTACTTACAGGATCACATATTTGAACTGGAAAGGTGGTTAAAACAATGGAGGATAAAGATCAATGAGCAAAAATGCGCACATATAACATTCACATTGCGTCGGGAAACATGCCCCCCTATTAAAATCAATAATCAAATAATACCCCAACACTCGCATGTAAAATACCTCGGTATACATCTAGATCGGCGTTTAACGTGGAAATGGCATATAGAAGCTAAATTAACTCAAATGAAACTAAAAGCAATTCAAATAAATTGGCTTATTGGAAGAAATTCTGTTCTCAGCCTCGATTGCAAACTTCTACTTTACAACTCTATCTTAAAGCCAATTTGGTGCTACGGTATTCAGTTATGGGGCACTGCCTCGGCTTCTAACATCGAAAAAATTCAAAGGCGCCAAAATAAACTTCTTCGAATAATCACAGCCGCACCCTGGTACGTCAAAAACTCAAATATCCACAAGGATCTCAATGCGCCATTAGTAAAAACTATGATAACGAAATATGCAGTAAAATATTTAAATAGGCTGGAACTGCACCCAAACCCATTAGCACGAAATATTTTAAATTATGGCGGCCACACTCGATTAAGAAGAAGAGACACTACAGCACTCACCCAATCAGATGAGCGGTAAACACCTACACATGTGAACAGAAACCGTGATGACGAAATCTTTTTTGTCCGGCACTGGCAGGACATAAATCAAATATTAGGTTAAGATTTGATTAATTATTGTTAGTTCATATTTAGTATATGAAGATTCAATAAATAAATACTGAGAAAAAAAAAATCCATTTGCTTTTTGAAATTTTTAAAGCTAAGCTAACTTTAACTATACTAGGCGTTTTGGTAACAATTTTGTTACATTCCTTCTTATGTTGTTTCAACGATGTCTCCTTGTGAACAGATATTGCATACATATATTTTATGTCCATCTTTTGTTAATTGATTACTTATTAATTTCGATATATATTTTATCCATACATAATGGGACCTTTCTCCATTCTCTAGCAGCATTAAGTTGATGTGTTTGGACTTTGATTTTTTGGTGAAGTTATATGGTCCCACTATGATATCACCTTCTAGTCCAAATACATTCACACTAATTTCAGGATTCATTAGTTAAAAATCTCTTATTTTGTTAACAGCTAGAGGGAAATTTAAATTGATGAAATTTAATTTAATTCCATTATCCATCACTATTACGTCGTCTTTTATATTTTTAATATTATATGATGAGCATCTGTTGCTATTTAGATAAACTGGATATAGTGCTGATATTATAGCCCATTTAAAACAATACTCGTCATTGTTTTGAACATTGATACATGCAAACTTTCTTTGTATTTTGCGTGGCAATGGAATGTATTGAGAACCTTTGATGCACCTTTGTATAATGATTAATATTCATCTCCAAACGTGTTATTTCAATTAATGTCCAACCACTATCACGCTCCTGAAATTCGCGCATCTTTTTAATTATAACATTTCATTGCTCGTTGTAAATATTAAGAATATCATCTCTTGTTGAATACATACTAAGAATGTTCATTTTAGTTTGATGGGATTTTATATCAACTATACAAGAATCTTTATCTTCCTTTATCAGTACATATTCGCAAAACAGTTCCATGTTAAATTTAATGTTTTCATGTTTTTGTATGTTGTCTGTTCATAATTTTATTGATTTCTCTCCTTTTTCCGTTAAAAAGTTTTCAGGTATTAAACTATTTTTATTATTGTTTTCAATTAAATATGTAATAATTCTTTTATTTAATGATGATATTATACATTTAACATCACCATCATTATCTGATTTCTTAGCACAGTTAAATTTATGTCCATTTGTTCCATTATTGTAGTGCCGATTTCTGTTTGTTATATATTTTTTACAATATTTACAATAAATATTAGTTTCATTATCATTGATATCATCTTTTGTATTAGAGTGTCGATGCCAATCCAAACGATCCGAAAACATTATATTACATGTTTGACATTTAAACGATGAGGATGGTCCATCATGATGTAATCGAATATGTCTTCTTAAATTTGTATTAATAGTGAATACTTTTCTACAAAATTCAAAAATAAAACTGCCAACCTTTTTACTTTTTTTTAATATAAAACCCAATGATTTAACTATCAGAACAAGAATGGTTCTGTGTCCCTGTGTTTAAATTTCTATATTATTTTATTTCATACTAGCTGACCCGGTCCGCGTTGCTGGCCCTAAGCAAACATTAGTGTTGTATTACCAGACGATTTAAATTGATCTTTAAACGAAATTTACGGCCTTTAAATAAAAATCCATGAAATACCTATCATAAAGTTTTTTTTACAGAATAACTTACATATGGTGTAGATATGGGTTCAATGAAAAAAGAAACACATGTATTTAAGGCATATTGGAAATTATATTTATTAATTACTTCATCTTAAGGCTAGCGGATAGACAATGATTTTTGTTTTTTTATTAGTGTAAAAACGTATAAATTTTTTGGGATGCCAACTCGGGAGCAAGCCACATACAACTGGCCGTGTGAAAAACATGAATTTTACAAAATTAAGCCAGCAATAGTCAATGATTGGCCTTGTAATATTATAAATTAAAATGTTGTTCATATACATATGTTTGATTTACATTTGATTTGAAAATACATATGGTTGTATGTATGTATATATATGCTGTGAATCTTACGAAAAAAGTGAGCGTAAAAGTGGGCGGGGCAACATTTTTTTTCCGCAAAACCTAAGTTAGACCATGGTGATCATTTTAAAGAAAAAATCGTCCAAATCGGTCAAGCCGTTCTCCAGTTATGCGCTTAATAGAAAAAGTGGACGTAAAAGTAGGCGTGGTAAATTTTTCTTTCGATGCAAACTTAAAGTTGATTAATACGAACATTTGAAGGAAAAATTAGTCAACTCGATGGAGCCGTTTTCTGATTTTAGGTAAATCGAAAAAAAGTGGGCCGGGCAAAATTTTCTTTCCGTAAATTTTAAAAATTTTAAATGGCGATAATTTTAAAGAAAAAATCATTCAAATCGGTCAAGCCGTTCTCAAGTTATGGATTTTGCCACGCCCCTCCGCCGAAAATCAGAAATCAATACACACATCCTATTTTATATATATAGAATAGATAATCAAAAACCGCAGCATCAGCTCAACTATTACTCAAATTTCTTTGTTTTTTTCAAGAAATCTTAACATCTGCAAATGCATAACTTTTAGTTTTTTCCAAGAATTTTTTGGATTAGGAATGTTACAAAAAAAGTTTTATATTTCATAAATATTTATCACGTATGTAGAATACATTCGAAAAATAAAAAATTTTTAATATTATAAAAAAGTAATTTATGAAAAGTCGTTGTCAGTCGGTCGTGCTCGATGAGAAAAGACGTGTTTCTTTTAACTCCGCATACGGTTCTTTTTTTTAACATAAATTAGTTAATAATATCAGTTTAACAAGCGAATTTGGACGCTCAATATAAAAGTGAACAATAGAATAACTATAAAAAAAATTAAGAAAAAAAAAAAAATACAAGTAAAAAAAATATACCTACATATGTATGTATGTACGCACATACATACTTGCAAATAATCTGTGCAAAAAAATATTTATTCTTTTTTCTTTTATTATCTCGGTGTAACACATTATACATAATAAAAAGAGCACAGTCAACAAAAAAAAATAAAAAAAAATAAAAAAACGGTGAAAAAAACAAAAACAACTCTATATGAGTAATAACAATGAAACAACAACAAAAGTAAATGATATTCATGCTAGTGAAAGAAATGTGGAAATAAACACAACAACAGAAAACAATACAAGCATTACCACTGATACCATAATCCCAAACATAGACGCAATGGTAAACAAACAAGAAAAAAGTTGTCAAAAACCACAAGTGCAAGTTGGTATGGATAGGTATATAACAGTGATTAAACGTGGTCGCAGCCCTGCCTCTTCAGCTGTTGCCTCTGCCTCGAAAGTTCCATCTTTTGATAGAATAAACTCGCAAAATCGTTTTGCAATTCTGGAGGATGAATCTTCTGAAACACCCAACGTCATAAAATCGTCGAAGCCACCCCCGATATATCTAAGAGAGCAAAACTCAAGTGAGCTAATAAAAAGTTTAATATCGGTGATAGCTGAAATTTCGTTTTACGTAGCTGCAATCAAGCGTGGTAATATTAACGAAACAAAAATACAGATTAATAATGAGAATGATTTTCGTAAATTAATTAATAAGTTTGAAGCACTTAAAAAAAGCTTCTATACTTACCAGCTGAAAAGCAGCAAAGGTCTGCAGGTTGTGATAAAGGGCATTGACTCATGCGTGGACCCAGACGAAATAAAAACATTTTTAGAAGAAAAGGGTTTCAAAATTAAAAATGTTACAAATATTAAAAATAGGGAAAAAAATCCCCAACCACTATTTCGAGTGGAGTTAGAGCCCAGCGACGTTAAGCTAAAAAAAAAAATGAAACGCATCCCATTTACAGTTTAAAATACATCCTGTACAGGAAAATAACGATAGAAGAGCCGCACAAAAGAAATGGGCCCGTTCAGTGTTTAAGCTGCCAAGAATTTGGTCATACTAGGGAATACTGCTATTTACCCCCTGTTTGTGTCGTATGTGGAGAACTAAATGGAACCATCCAGTGTGATAAGTCAAAAAATGACCCTAATGTAAAAAAATGTAGCAACTGTGGTGGTAATCACCCTGCCAACTATAGAGGATGTCCGGTATATTCTATTGTCAAGCGTTCTGTTGGACAGAAACTTAATCCCCCTCAAACGCAGGCAACTTATCAAGAAAACACTAACGGCGTTCAAATACCGCAGCCAAATAATAACAGAACCTCGTACGCTAATGTCTTAAAATCTAATCATATGCCATTGCAAGGTGATTTACCAAATAATGACGAAATTCCCACTTCTAATTTAACTCGGCTAGAAAAAACCATGGAAACATTAGTGCAAACCGTTAACAATTTTACCAACACAATGGGTAACATGATGCAAGAAATGTTAAGAATGCAATCGATGTTATTGCAAGCTGTACTAAATAAGCCATGAACTGTTTAAAAATTTGATTTTGGAACGCAAATGGCATCCGCCAACATAAAAATGAACTATAATACTTCCTTAAAAATAAACAAATCGATGTTATGATGGTTTCTGAAACTCATCTGACCTCGAGAAATACGTTTAAAATCAATGGTTATATATTATATGATACCAAGGACCCTCGAGGTAGAGCTTGTGGAGGTTCTGCCATTTTGATAAAAAACCGAGTAAAACACTACTTAATTTGCGATCATCGTGAAGATTATCTCCAAGCAACGAGCATTTGCGTTGAGGAATTAAATCGAAACCTAGTTATTTCATCAATATATTCACCACCTAGATTTTCAATATCAGAGAGCCAATATAATAAATACTTCAAATCATAAGGACCCTGCTTCCTGGCTGCTGGCGATTATAACGCTAAACATACTTTCTGGGGGTCACGACTTATTACGACTAAGGGTCGTGTTTTGTTTAACACAATTCGTAAAATGGATCTAAATGTGGTCGCGAGCGGTGAACCAACATATTGGCATACTGATCTGCAAAAAGTTCCAGATGTCGTAGATTTTGGAGTGGTTAAAAACATCCCCGCAGAAACGATTTATGTTGAGGCTTCCTTAGAATTATCTTCCGACCACACACCTACAATTGTTACTATAATGATTCCAAATAGAATCGTATCGCCGTCTGGGTACTTATCGAAATCACCCTCACAAATAAATTGGTTAAAATATAAAAAATATCTTAGTGCCCATTGCACAGAAAATATTCCGCTTAGCACACCGGAGAGCATGGATCTCGCTATTGTTAATTTTGACAGTTATCTCAAACTAGCTGTTCAACATTCCAGCACAACCCTCAAAATAACCAAAAACAATATCATATATTCTGTAGATGTCGAGCGTCTATTGACTGAAAAAAGGAGAGTTCGAAGAGAGTGGCAATTGCACAGATCCCCCCAACTTAAGACTTTATTAAAAGAGTGCACAAAAAGGCTAAGAAAGTTACTGCAGTCCCAAAAAACTGCATCCTTTGAAAAATATCTTAAGGAACTTGATGCAACTCCACAATCAGACTACTCATTATGGCGTGCAGCTAGAAATCTTAAAAGACCAGTTATCACTAAACCACCATTAAGAAACTTAAACGGAAGTTGGGCAAGAAATGATATAGAAAAAGGAAATCTTTTTGTTAATCATTTGAAAACCGTATTTACCGCTCACACATCTCTCGATATGGCGGTCGAGTTACCACCTGTTGCTGTTAGAGCAGCTGTTCCACTAAGATTTGAGATAAGAGAAATCGAAAAGGCTATTCATGATTTAAACCCGAAGAAAGCCCCTGGTTTTGATAAGATCAGTAACAAAATGCTTTTGGAGCTACCCAGCATAGCAAAGAAAATTATTCTCTTTATTTTTAATGCTATTTTACGCCTTGAATACTACCCTCAGGAATGGAAAGTATCATTAGTTACCATGATACCTAAATCAGGAAAGGATCCTACAAAAGTTGAGTCATATAGACCTATAAGCTTATTGTCTAATATATCAAAGCTGTTTGAGAAGCTGTTAGTGTCAAAATTAACCCCAATTTTAAATGTAAATAGATGTATTCCAAACCATCAATTCGGCTTTAGAAGAGAACATAGCACAATTGAACAAACCCATCGTATAGTAAACGCCATAAGAAAAACCTTTGAAGAAAAAAAATATTGTTCCGCCCTCTTCATCGATGTTTCTCAAGCTTTTGATAAAGTCTGGCATGAAGGCTTACTACATAAATTGAAGCTAAATTTACCAGTAAACACAAACAAGCTGTTAGAAAGCTACTTAGTCGGTCGAAAGTTTATTATTAAAAAAAGGTGCTTTTATAAGTTCTCCTCAGCCAATTGACGCTGGAGTCCATCAGGGAAGCATCATGGGCCCACTGTTATACCTAATATATACCTCAGACATGCCAACAAACAACCACACCCTAACTTCAACATTTGCTGATGGTACAGCTTTTTTAAGCGTGCACGAAAACTGTCATGAAGCTTCTCGTTACTTGCAGGATCATATATTTGAACTGGAAAAGTGGTTAAAACAA
This sequence comes from Pollenia amentaria, assembly GCA_943735925.1. Classification (NCBI taxonomy): domain Eukaryota; kingdom Metazoa; phylum Arthropoda; class Insecta; order Diptera; family Polleniidae; genus Pollenia; species Pollenia amentaria. The sequence continues at coordinate 15,245,429 of OX031011.1, forward strand.
TGGAGGATAAAGGTTAATGAGCAAAAATGCGTACATATAACATTCACTAAAAGCAATTCAACTTAATTGGCTTATTGGAAGAAAATAAAACCAATTTGGTGCTACGGTATTCAGTTATGGGGCACTGCCTCGGCTTCTAATATCGAAAAAATTCAAAGGCGACAAAATAAACTTCTTCGAATAATCACAGCCGCTCCCTGGTATGTTAAAAACTCAAATATTCACAAGGATCTCAATGTGCCGTTAGTAAAAACTATTATTACGAACTATGCAGTAAAATATTTAAAAAGACTTGAGTCGCACCCAAATCCACTAGCTCGAAATATTTTAAATTACAGCGGCCACTCTAGATTAAGGAGAAGAGATACAGTAGGACTCATCAGACAAGAAGAGCGCTAAACATCTACATATGTGAACAGAAACCGTGAAGAGAAAAATTTTCGTCTAGCATTGGCAGGACAAAAATAAAGTATTAGTATAAGATTTGATTAATTATTGTTAGTTCATATTTAATATATGAAGATTCAATAAATACATAATGAGAAAAAAAAATGAAAAGGAACAATTAGCAGATTTATTATTTAATTGGTATAACCGACTTTAAGTTTATGTTATACAAAAGCATGGGTGCCGGGTCATTGCAACATAAACGACAATGAGGTGGCTTATGAATTACGGGTGGGTGAGGGGGTTCATACAAATTGCACTGCGGTTTGTGGGCGAGGGAACATATACAACAGTAATTAACCATAACGATAACCGTAATAGTGGTAGGACAAAATATATAACAGTAATAATAACGTTGGCATATATTAAAGTGTAATTGCAACCATCAAAGCCGTAACCATAACAACAAAATTTTCTGTTTTACGCGCGGGAAGGGGTTCATTCAAATAATACTAGGGTTTGTGGGCGAAGAGTTGTGAGTGAGGGGTTATGTGTGTGTCTGTCCGTTGTGTAGTAGAATTACAAAAAATAAAATATAATGCATATAAATTTTAACAACAGAAAGCAGTCAAAATATTTTTCTGAAAAACTAAGAGCTGTAAAAATTTTTTTTTTTGTTATTGAAAAATTACGAGCTGTAAAAATAGTTTTGTTGTTGTCTTGGAAAAAGTACGAGATGTAAAAAATATTTTTGTTGTTGTCTTTGAAAAAGTACGAGCTGGAAAAAAAATATTTTTGTACGAGCCGAAAAAATATTTTTGTTGTTGTCTTTGAAAAAGTACGAGCTGTGAAAAATATTTTGTTGTTGTCTTTGAAAAAGTACGAGCTGTAAAAAAAATATTTTTGTACGAGCAGAAAAAATATTTTTGTTGTTGTATTTGAAAAAGAACGAGCTGTAAAAAATATTTTTGTACGAGCCGAAAAAATATTTTTGTTATTGTCATTGAAAAATTGCGTTAATTCTAAAAACGGTCTTTAAAAATCCACACCGGGCGCAAAAGTGTGCGGATTAAATTTAAAGCAATTTAATTGGTTGCTGGGTTATGCATGTCCCAAATTTGTATGGAAAAATGGTGCCCGGATGGGTACAAACATACTATGTTCTATTCATGGTGAAAATTTAACACTTTTGGTTCTGCTAGATTACTCTAAAGCTTCTAATTCTGTTGATCATTTCCTACTTTGTTCAAAACTGTATCATCAATTCTCATTCCGCGATACATCAGGATCATTAATTAAATCGTATCTTGGACATCGTTCTCAAGCCGTGTTCTTAATTGACTCTTATTCTGGAGCTTTATCTGTTACCCGAGGAGTACCACAGGGTTCAATTCTGGCTCCACTTTTATTTTCTTTTTTACCTTATAATGTATCAAAAATTAAAACTTATTTATGTGCTGATGATATACAACCACACACCGCCTGTTCGCCTCAGTTAACAATTAAAAAATCCCATCCCAGATGTCAATCAAACTTACACCTTATATGCAGTCAACCACTGATTTGTTGTCATCTTTCTTATTATTCTGAAAATCTGTCTTGAGTGGAATAATTGTGCGCAACAGCTAGAAGCCTAAATTTCATATAAATATAAATAAACTTAAAGTATCTATGGACATATTTAACATTTGTAAACCCTAAACTTAAGTAAAGTGAAAGAATAAAAATTGAATTTAAAAGACTAAGCCTAAACTTACATTGGAATTCTAAATATATACGAATACCTAATTAACTTAACCTAAAAATGAAAGCGTTTCTTATTTACTCCCTAAAGTAAATTGATTGCACTTCCCATTAGAAATTAAAGAAAGGTTTGTTGACCCTTACGTACATATGTACTATTATCTGTGTATATAGCTACGTAAGATTTTACCCTACAATCTATCCTTCCCTGTCTAACCCATATAAACATCGCTTAAAACTTTAAATGAAATTATATGTAAGCTTAGGTGCCTATTATGTACTTAATTCGATTTTCGACAGCAGTCGAATTAGTTGATCGAACGAATTTTCATTTGCTATTATGGCACACATTCGATAAAAAAAAGTACTATTGTGATTTATTTTATTCACAGTAGTACATTTTCTATCAGCTGTCACTTTAAATAAAAAATTTTTGTTAACAAATTTAAAAAATTAAACTAATATAAATCATGACTATGACGGAATTATGGTACGATGATTCATCTGATGAAGATAAACGATTACTGGAACTGGCCTGTACCTGTAGCCTAAACTTTTGTAAAACTTCCTTTTGCCAACAAAGGATTTTGTTTCCAACTGCTGCTTACTACTGTCGAATTTACCCCTGCATAAAATAACCGAAAATAATTAAGAATCTGGAATTTGCACACCAAAACTAATCAATTAACAAAAACTCACATTTTCGGATACAATTCCAATCTTTGATGGGAAACATAAAAATCTTCAAACATTTTTATCCATGGTAGAATTAGTATCTAGCGAATTCAATGAACAGGGAAAACCCAACTTAATTAAATATGTAGTAGCTTTGAAACTAAGTGAAAGAGTTAGGAACGTTTTGATAACAGAAAATATACCAACCACATTGAATGAACTTAAAGCAACGCTTTGAAAAAATTTTAAATCTACGAAAACAGCAAGTGCCCTACATTCTGAAATTAGAAATACAAAACAAAGAGGCAATGTCGAAAACTACAAAGAAAAATTGACTACATTAATTGCAGAATTGACAATAACACAAATGACAGACTTAGGAGAAAATCCTAATAAAATAGCACGTTCTACTATCAAAATGATAAATGAGAAACTGGCATTAGAAATTTTCAGGAAGGACTGTACGAAGGAAAAAGAACAGCAGTTGTTGCAGCGCAACCTAAATATTTGGCGCAAGCATATGAAATTGCCTGCACGCAAGAACGGCTACTAAAAATTACAGACAATTTAAATATATTACATATAAACAAGTATCACAACAAGAACAATGATAGGAGATATAATAATGGCAATAATTCATATTACAATAATAAACGTTTCAACAACTCACAAAGAACAAACCACAATATAAATAAGAATTATAGCAACAACAATAATTCCAATGACAGAAGCAACAGAGATTATAACTTTAGAAGACATAATAATAATAACACCAATTTCAATAATAGAACAAATGACAATCACAATATAAATAGAAGACATCAGAATTCAAACGTATATACCATACATGGACAGGGAAACGCGCAAACCCTGGAGACTCAAAACGATTCTCCAATAAGGGAAATTAACCCAAATTGTCCGGACGCACCCATATGGTATTGCAAAAATACGATACAATTAAGGCTACATAGCAATGTTTATGTTAAAAATTTTAACAGAAAATCACTGGCATTACATGATATAAACGCCTGTTAATAATTTTAACAGCTTTGCAGATCATTTGTGTTTTGTGTTTCTTAGCGAGAGATCGTTTAAATAAAATTGAAAAAAAATTAGGAAATTAGAAAAATAGTGAAAAATTAATTACATGAAAAAGTAAGTTATAATTTTTTTTTACTTTTATTGTGCTTAGGAGAAATATTTTTTTAGAAGTTTATAACATAATAGTGATATTTAATTTTGTTCTAAATCAAAATATTAAATAATATATATCTCTTGTATTTTTCGAGCATTATATATTTGCGTTACCATATGGGTGCATCAGGCGCTACATAGATTTTTTTTTGTTATTCTTTACTTTGTCAATTTTCTGAGAATGAACATTTATTTGTTATACGATTTTTGTTTGCTTAGAAAACTTACACTTACTGAAGCATTAGACTTCCTAGATGAAATTGATAGTGATAATGACGAAAGTATTTCAAAAATTTTTATTGACCCCCCTGAGAATGATGGCGATATTAGCGGTGAGGACGATGCTAGAGAAAATGAAGGTGGAGTTCCTGATAATGTATGTCCCGCGCAGCTTAAATCCGACTGTGAAGTCGTTTTTACAAGTGGAAGACGTCTGAGTTTTGACGCGGATAGCAATGATGTATCTGATTGCGATGAAGCCATAGCAGATGTTATTAATAACTCTGACGCAAACATATCTATTGATTTGCTTATTAGCAGCATACATTCCGAATCTATGTCTCATTTAAAAAAAATAAAACCCACAATTGTAAATTATGTATTTCCGCAAGATAATAGACATACGAAGTATACTTGGGAAACCAAAAGCTCTACAAGCTCAACTACAATATTTCCGCATGCAAATTATGAGGACTGTAGCTCTCTCCAGCCACATGAGCAGTTAGAAAACGATGCTTTAATCCAACATATTGCTGAAAAGTCAAATGAATATGCTGTCTTGCTAGGCAACAAAAACCCAATGATATCGAAAGAAGAGTTAAGGGTTTATATAGGAATTCTTTTAGTCACTGGATATAGTGGTCCAACAAGATATCGAGATATGTGGTCTGCTGATAGTGATTTGAAAGTTGATCTTGTATTCAACAGCATGCGTCGCGACCGCTTTATAGAGATATGCAGTTCTCTTCATTTTGTAGACGCCGGAGCACAAAATGCTGATGAAGACAAAATGTGGAAGCTCAGACCAGTAACAGACCATTTGAAGTACAATATGATAAGAAACTTCCATGCAGAGCAAAACCTTTCATACGACGAGAGTATGATTTCGTACTTTGGAAACCATAAATGTAAGCAATATATAAAAGGAAAGCCTTTAAGATTTGGATATAAGGTGTGGTCCTTATGTACGCCAAGTGGATATCTTATCAATTTTGAAATTTATTAAGGAAAAAATCCACGAGTAAATAGCAAATATGAGCAATGTTTTGGAAAATGTGCTAGTCCCTTGATCAATATGATTGATAATTTTCCTGGAGAAACACACAATTTACCATTTGCTTTTTATTTCGATAATTTATTCATCAGTTTTCCTCTCCTGCAATATCTAAAAACCCGTGGATATACAGCCACTGGAACTATCCGGGAAAACCGTATACCAAAAACTTGTCCCTTGACTTGTAAGAAAATTATTAATAAAAAAGAAAAAAGAGGATTTTGCGCCTCTTTTTCTGCCAATGATTTTGGAATACATGTGACAAAATGGAACGACAACTCGGTTGTCTCCATTGCTTCTACCGCTCATGGCGTCCATCCAATATCCAACGCCTTGAGATATTCAAAAGTGGAAAAGAAAAAAATACAAGTGAAACGGCCGCATGTTGTAACTCAATACAACCGGTATATGGCAGGTGTTGATCGTTTGGATCAGAATGTAAGCCTTTATCGCATTGGATATAAGGGGAAGAAATGGTGGAGCAGTATTTGGGCGAAAAGCCCAAAAGAAGTGGTTGCACTCCAATTCTCAAACGAGAACATGAAAGCTCTGTACGTAGCACATTACGTTTTGACGGGAAAGATCATCTTGTTGTACCTACTATTAAAAGAAGACGTTGCGCTGGTGAACTATGCAAAACGAGCGGTCGAACTGCGTGCATTAAATTTGATGTTGGTCTATGCGTCAAATGTTTTGCTGAGTACCACACAAAGAATCGTGTAAAAACATACTTTTTAAGCATGTTGGCATTAAAATTAACATTTAACAAAATTTATTATTTTATTTTTGTTAAGTAATGGCATGTACAAATGCATAGTTTTCTAATATATGTGTATATATTACAATAAAAACATGATTTCTTATAAAACCTAAAAATTTTCTGTGAACAAAAAAAATTCTGTGTAGGGTCGGATGTGACCATATGGTAACGGCCTACTATGCCCGACCCATAGGCCGCATAAAAATTCTAGGTACTAGGTAAATTTTCTTGGGTCCTATATTCATAAATTATATAACTTTTATTTAAATTCAAAACAAAAAACATTCCCGGACAATTTGGGTTAATGGTTTATGCAATAAATACTAATACATCAAATTTTATTTTCTTAAAAATTAGAGATATAAAACAAAAATTAACATTCTTAATAGACACAGGTTCAGAGTTATCCATATGTAAAGAAGAATCAATAGTTAGTAATAATAAAGATTGTAAAGATATTTGCAAATTAAATAGGTTCGACCGATTTGGAAATAGAAATTGATGACAACATCTTAAAACATAAATTTAATTAAGTGACAAACGAATTCCCTATTAAAACAGATGGAATTTTAGGAATGGATTTTTTCTATAAAAATAGTTGCAGAATCAGTTATAATATGTTAAATATAGATATGGTAATAAAAGAGGATATAACGACAATTCCAATAGAAATTGATACAGCAGAAATATACAATATAATAATACCCCCAAGAAGTGAAAAAATAGTTCTAATCAATATTAAAATAAATGAAGATAGCGTCGTTTGTAACAAGGAAATAGAAAACGGTGTTTTTGTTGCAAATACTATTATACCTAAAGATGGTTACCGTCATGTTAAAATCTTAAATACATTAGAAATACCTATACAACTACAAAAGTTGCATATCACCACAATACCACTACAATATTATAACGTATATAACACCACTAGACAACATATCAAATATTCAGAACAAAGATTTCAAAAATTATTAGAGGAAGTCAAATTTGAAGATTTTGACGAAGAAAACAAAATAGCTTTAAACGACATTTTTTATTTTTATTTATTTATTTAAGTCTATGGATTTAAATCCGTACAGACTAAATTAAAATACGAACAATATTATTAGCTTATGTATTTAAAAACAAGATAATACTACGTTTAATGACACTGGCACTTAAAGAAAAGTCAACTAAATCATACATTTCATTAAAATCTTTACATATTCTCCGAAAAGGATCAGAATTTGCATAGTTTGTGTGAAAGGCCTGAAGATATAATGGTATGTAATTGCGAGTTGATCGCTGAGGAACGTTGAGTTTAACATTATTAAGCAGGAATTCCGAACTAACGTTACCATTAAGCAAATTAACTAAAAACGCAATGTTAAGCATTTTTCTTCGGCTTACTAGTGATGGTAATTTAGCGCGTGCAAGTCTTACAGAGTAAGAAGGAAGTACTTCAGAAGGATTCCAAGTTGAGTTTCCTAAGCAGAACAATAAAAATTGTTTTTGGACAGATTCTATTCGGTTTATGTAAACATCATAATCAGGATCCCAGATAATAGAGCCATATTCAATGATAGGTCTTACCAAAGATGTATATAACAGCTTCGTAATCATAGGATCAGTGAACTCCTTAGCCCAACGTTTTATAAAGGCAAGTACACCACGAGCTTTATTTATCGTTGATGTAATGTGTTTTATAAAATCTAATTTTGGATCAAGTAAAACACCAAGATCCAAAATCTCTTTAACTATTTCAAGTTGGCAGTCACCCAAAGTATAGACACCCAGAGGATTCCATTTTCTACAAAATCGCATATGCTTACATTTTGTTAAATTGAGAAACATGATGTTGATATTGCACCAGTTATAAAAATTATCCAAATCATGTTGAAGATTGAGCATGTCCGATGATTTTTTGTAGCTTAAAAAGATTTTTACATCGTCGGCATACATTAACACATTACAATTGTGTATTGCATTCGGCAGATCATTTATAAAAAGTGAAAATAAGATTGGGCCAAGGTGGCTTCCTTGCGGTACTCCAGAATTGACGATGATGCTCTTTGATGTTGTATTATTAAAACGAACACTTTGTTTCCTATAAGTAAGGTATGACTCAAGCCAGCGAAGACTGTTGTTAGTAAAACCCATTATGGAAAGTTTTTTAAGAAGAAGGCTATGGTTGACTTTATCAAAAGCTTTACTGAAGTCTGTGTATATAACGTCCGTTATTTGGGTATTATTGAATCCATTATGAATAATAGTGGTTAGTTGTAGTAGGTTGGTAATTGCTGAGCAACCTTTTCTAAAACCATGTTGGAAAGGTGATAGTAATGAAGATGCTTGACGAGAGAGAGAATCAGTTATGCACTTTTCAAAGAGTTTAGGAATAGCACTTAGTTTGGCTATACCTCTATAATTTGATACATTTGATTTGTTTCCTGACTTAAATAATGGAATTATGTAAGATTCTTTCCAAAGTTGAGGGAAGTAGCCATATGTAATTGAATGGTTAAATATTATTGATAAAGGTGTGGCAAAAGCATAAGCACAGTTAGTTAAAATGCAGCTTGGAATACCATCCGGTCCACTAAAGAAAGATGATTTTACGCTTTTTAGACTGGTTACTATTTGGGAAGTTATAATTGGAGAAAACGATATTGACTGGTGTTCATCAATCACGTAAGGGTAATTATTGGAATTGTTGTATTGCGCATCAGAATATGTAGTTGCAAAAAAGTCGGCAAACATGTTACTTATTGTCAAATCATCACTGGACTCATTATTTAAATACTTCATTATAGTTGGATAGCCTGTAGATTTACGTTTAGAATTTACGAATTTATAAAATGACTTAGGATCATGTTTAAATTTATTTTTCATTTCGTTTAAGTAATTTTTATATAGATTCATGTTTAGTAAATTATATTCAGCACGAGATACAGAATATTTACCATAAGTACAAAATGATCCGGATTCTTTATATATTTTGTAATATTTATTTTTTATGTTTTTAAGTCTAGACAGCTGTCTTGAGCCCCAGGGAGGACCTGAATGCTTAAACACAGTGATTTTCGGAACACATTCGTTTAAATATTCAAAAATAGTTTTATAGAATGTATCAATCATAGTATCGAAGGAAGATGCTGTGCCATTTAAAATAGATAACTTATCAAGCCAATTTGTATTATTTAGAAGAAAATTTAACTCGTTGTAACTTGTTCGTTTAAAACAGTAGACTTTATTGTTATTGACCATAGCTTTACGTTTAACAAATGGAGTGTTACAGGAAATTGCAATAGTAGGATGATCTTCAGGTTTTGAAATTGGAAAAGCACGAGTTAATGAACAGTCAGCAGGCTCATTCACAAACACCAAATCTAATAGTTTCCCGTATTCGTTGTAAACACCGTTAAATTGGAAAAGGCACAAGTCAAATAGATTATTAAAAAATACATCCATATAGTCGTTGCAATTTGTGGGAGTATAGTAAAATGAATCTGGTAAGAGTCTCCAAGAAACTGCGGGCAAGTTAATGTCGCCAAAAACGAATATTGAATCATCTGGCTGGGCACACGATACGACGGATTTAATGTTCTCATAATGTTGATTATAAGTTAGAGCATCAGAATTCGGTTGAATATAGGAACAGGTTAGGTATATATGTTTGTGTTTAAGTTTAATACGAACGGCAATAAATTATATTTTATGAGGAGTGTTAGTTTTAATTTCCTCGGATGAGAAAAGACAAGAAACAGCAATTAAGACACCACCACCAATTGTAGTAGTTTCTCTATCGAGTCGGTATACGTTGTATCCATTACAAAAAATTTCAGTATCTAAGGTCTTTTTATTTAACCAGGTTTCAGTTAAAACAATAATTTGTTGATCAAAAGTGAAGCTATCTATAAACAGATTAGAAAGCTTAGTATTGAGACCACGAACGTTTTGGTAAGCAATATACAGTTGGTTATCAGAAGAGATAGTTAGTTTTTTTGACCGGATGTTGAAGGTAAGCGTGTAATATTATTATTTCTCTGATTTTCTTTGTACCTGTATTCGCGAACCAGTGTGTTATCAGGCCAGAAACATGGATCAATCAATTTCACATACATTTCAGCTGAAACTGTTATTTTAAAAGATGCAATACTTCTGGGTTGTGCATATGAAAATTTATAAGTTGAAATTTCAGCATTTGAATTCAACTTAGTAGTTATATAGTAATTTATATCTTCAATTGTAGTTTCGGAGGCAAGACGGGATATGAAGATTGATTTCGGACGAGGTATTGCACGTAATTCTCTGTGAACAATTACGTTATCATCAGGAATAGTGGTACTTTCAGTAATATTTGGGGGAAGAGCAGTAGAAGTTAAGACCTGGGCATAATTAAGAGGAACCTCGGGATTATTTATTGGTTTATCGATAATATTTGAAGCTGTTATTGTTGGATTTGTGTTTGATGGAATTTTTACAGATGAAGTTAGTGAAATACCAGGAGTAATCGAAGTTGAAGGACTATTAAATGGAGTAATAGAAGTTGAAGGATTGTTAAGAGAAGGAGTTTTCGTAAACGGGATTAAAGAATTAGTAGATAAGGCAGAATCATCAGGTTTATCTTTATTCTTTCTGTTCGGTTTACGTCGTTTTGGCGACGACTGTGGCGGAGATTTAAGCGTATCAAGCGACTTAAAATCATCAAATAGTTTACCATAGACAGCTACACGTTCTGAAAGCTGGGCAGCTTCATTTTGAATTTCAAGAAAATTATCCTTTGTTCCCTTGAAAAAGCGATAAAAGCTTACACCTATTTGTCTACAGTTGGGGCAACACCAATGTAGGCCCTTATACTTAGAAATAGATTCAGCAACTGTTGCGGTAAGACCACTACATTTAAAGTGACAAAGTTCATGACATAACCAGCAACATCTCATTCTTTCATAATCACTTTCAATTGTACAACCTTTAGTTAAACAAGCCATAGTATAAGATTTGCAAGTTAAAAAACGGGATTTATTATGCTTAAAATCGGGCTAAAAAATTTACAGTATCTGGTAGCACTGTTTGAGTAAATAAAATTAATTGGTTTATGACAATGTGTATTTGTAATAAAAGAGTTACTATTGTTATTATTGTTTTTTTTAAAAAAGAAGAGAGATCAAGCACTTGTTTGTTTTGTTTATTATTATTTTGTTTCTGTTGTTATTGATGTACAAATATGTATGCAAGAGTAGAATATTTTATTTTCAAAGGTTTGTTGTTATTGTTGAATCTACTGATTATGTTTTGTTAATTTTCTGTTTATTTTGCTTTTAAGAGAATTTTTGTTTGTGATTCGTGATTTTAATTTAGTTTGTTGTGCAGTTATTTATAATTATTTTTTTAGATTTTTACAAGTTTTTATCTGTCTGTAATTGAGTATAAAACCGGTTGTATTAATACAATGTAAATTTTAATTTTAATTATGTTGTTTTATTTATTTAACGAAACTTTTTATATATAACTAGCTTAACCCGGTGCGCTTCGCTACACTGACCCCGCACATTTTTATATTGAAATTTATAGTTTACTATAATAGTAGCTTTTACCACGTTTGAAGACTCTCCCTTTAATAGTTCTTCAGTTGAGCGATATTTAATGTATGCATCCTATGGGAGGTATTTTTCCCCCCCTGCGCCTACCCGCTTTATTTTTATTTTCAAAAGTGTAGTATACCATAAGAGTGACTTTTAGAAAGTTTGAACATTCTCACTATTACAGTTCTTAAGATATGCGATGTTAAACATTGGCGTCCTATGGGGTATTCCTATACCCCCGCTGCTATTTTATTTCAATTCCGGGGCTCAGAAGATCCTACTACAAAAAGTTCAGCAAAATGCGTGCAGCGGTTCTTAAGATATGCGATAATTAATATTGGCATCCTATGGGGGGTACCAATTCCCCTGCCCCTATCGAAAAAATAAGTAGCCTATTTTATTTTTAGGGCTCACGTGATGTTACTGTAAAAATTTCAGGAAAATCGGTTCGATAATTAATATTGGCATCCTATGGGGGGTACCAATTCCCCTGCCCCTATCGAAAAAATAAGTAGCCTATTTTATTTTTAGGGCTCACGTGATGTTACTGTAAAAATTTCAGGAAAATCGGTTCGATAATTAATATTGGCATCCTATGGGGGGTACCAATTCCCCTGCCCCTATCGAAAAAATAAGAAGCCTATTTTATTTTTAGGGCTCACGTGATGTTACTGTAAAAATTTCAGGAAAATCGGTTCGATAATTAATATTGGCATCCTATGGGGGGTACCAATTCCCCTGCCCCTATCGAAAAAATAAGTAGCCTATTTTATTTTTAGGGCTCACGTGATGTTACTGTAAAAATTTCAGGAAAATCGGTTCAGTAGTTTCGGAGTCTATAAAGCGACAAACCTACAAACATACAAACATACAAACATACATAATTCATTTTTATATATATAGATAGATAGAAGAAGATAGATAGATAGATAGATTGCAAAAAAAAAATTGTGGAGCTCAATAAAAACACGTCCGTTTACTTCAATTGTTATCACTTTGACAATATCAAGAAATATTTCATCTAGAGGGAGAATCCTTAACAACTAATAATTTGTACAAACAAACCATAGAACTAATCGATAATACCCCAGTATACATAAAAAATTATCGTTTATCACAATTGAATGAAATAGACAGACAAGTACAGAAACTATTACAAGAAAATATAATAGAACCGTCAATTAGTCCATACAACTCTCCTTTATTACTGGTCCCTAAAAAAGGACAAGATGATATAAAGAAATGGCGTCTAGTTGTAGATTACCCCTAACAAGACTAGAAGATGTTTTAGGCAAACTAGGACGGGCAAAATATTTCTCAACTCTTGATATGACAAGCTCTTTTCATCAAATAGAACTCGATTCAGCATCAAGACCAATGACAGCATTTTCCACTATCAGTACAATAGACTACCTTTTGGACTAAAAATATCATCAAACAGTTTTCAGAGAATGCTAACCATAGCATTGGCTGCTTTGGAATCTGAAGCATGATATAATTATTTTCGGATGCAACCTTAAGCACCACAATGAAAATCTCATAAAAGTATTTGAAAGACTAAAACAGTATAATTTAAAATTAAATGCAGAAAAATGTTGCATTTTAAATCCAGAAATCTTATATGTAGGTCATCTTATTACAAAAGACGGTATTAAAACAGATCCAACAAAATATGAAATTATTGAACAGTATCCTATTCCAAAAAATTCGGATGAAGTTAGAAGATTTATAGCCTTCTGTAATTACTATAGAAGATTCATTCCGGATTTTGCTAAAACAGCAAACTGCCTAAACAACTTATTGAAGAAGAAAGTCAAATTTGAATGGACTGAAAATTGCCAAAAAGCATTTGACACATTAAGAGATAGACTAAAGAACCCACCAATACCCTGATTTTGATAAACCATTTGTACTGACCACAGACGCCTCAAACATAGCTCTAGGAGCAATACTCTCACAAGGCGAAATTGGTAACGACTTGCCTATATCATATGCAAGCAAATCTTTAAATAAACATGAAAGAAACAAGTCAGTCATTGAGAAAGAACTGCTAGGAATTTACTGGGGAATACAATTTTTTAGACCTTACCTTTACGGAAGAAAATTTACTGTAATCACAGATCACAGACCACTTATCGCTTTATTTACACATAAAACTCCATCCTCAAAACTGACCAGAATTCGACTAGAACTATCAGACTATGACTATATATATAAAAATGAAATTATGTGTGTTTGTATGTTTGTCGCTTTATAGACTCCGAAACTACTGAACCGATTTTCCTGAAATTTTTACAGTAACATCACGTGAGCCCTAAAAATAAAATAGGCTACTTATTTTTTCGATAGGGGCAGGGGAATCGGTACCCCCCATAGGATGCCAATATTATACTGAACCGATTTTCCTGAAATTTTTACAGTAACATCACGTGAGCCCTAAAAATAAAATAGGCTACTTATTTTTTCGATAGGGGCAGGGGAATTGGTACCCCCATAGGATGCCAATATTATACTGAACCGATTTTCCTGAAATTTTTACAGTTACATCACGTGAGCCCTAAAAATAAAATAGGCTACTTATTTTTTCGATAGGGGCAGGGGAATTGGTACCCCCCATAGGATGCCAATATTAATTATCGCATATCTTAAGAGCCGCTGCACGCATTTTGCTGAACTTTTTGTAGTAGAATCTTCTGAGCCCCGGAATTGAAATAAAATAGCAGCGGGGGTATAGGAATACCCCATAGGACGCCAATGTTTAACATCGCATATCTTAAGAACTGTAATAGTGAGAATGTTCAAACTTTCTAAAAGTCACTCTTATGGTATACTACACTTTTGAAAATAAAAATAAAGCGGGTAGGCGCAGGGGGGGAAATACCTCCCATAGGATGCCAGTGTAGCGAAGCGCACCGGGTTAAGCTAGTTATATATAAAAAAGGAGTAAATAACACTAACGCAGACGCGTTATCTCGTATTGAAATGAACTCAAAAATATTAAAAGAAATGATTCCACTCTGTATTGATGAAAAAGAAAGAAAAACTCTGGCAATAACACGTAGCATACTTAATAAAAATAAAGAAGATAAAATTTAAATAAAGAACAAGAAAAAGAATTACATAGCTCAACAGGAGATTGATCACCTCCATATGTGGGAATGTATATCAATAAATGATATAAAGAAGCTTCAAAGAATACAATTTATATATGAGAATAATGATAATAGTAATCTGCAGAATGAATATAATGATAAAATTACACGCGTGGTATGCAATAGAAATCCAATGTTTTCAGAAACATTTATGGAGAAACTTTTATTGAAAATAAAGAAATTGAAAAATAAAAAGTACGTACTATATGATAATGATGACATTTTTAAATATATACCGGTAGAGAAATTGAAAGAAGAATATAATAAATTAAAAAACAATGACGTCGATATAATTATATACAAAATGCCAAAAAGAGTAAACAACAATATAAAACAATACAGATTAATTGAAGAATTCCATGATTCACCAACTAGTGGACATTTTGGAATTAGAAAAACTTTGTCAAAGTTAAAACAAAGATTTATTTGGAAGAATATGAACAGAATGGTCAAAGACTATATTAGAACATTTAATTTATGCCAAAAGAACAAACAGACTAAACATACGAAATAACCTTTTACTATAACAGACACTCCATCAAATAGTTTCGATATTGTAGTAGTAGACACTGTTGGTCCCTTAAGACCATCAAATAATTTTTGATATATACTCACTGCACAATGTGAGTTAACAAAATATGTAATTGCAACTCCAATTTAATCAAAAGATGCCAAAACAGTAGCAAAAGCCTTGGTAGAAGAAGTCATTCTAAAATATGGTTTAGGTAATGTTATCAAAACAGACAAAAGCACAGAATTCACTAACAGCCTGCTGAAAGAGGTTTGTGAATTATTAAAAATAAAACAAAACTTTTCAACCCCTTATCACCACGAGACAGTAGGGACAATAGAGCGAAACCACCGTGTTCTAAATGAATATTTTCTAAATTTCGTGGAAGATAAATAATTGGTATAAATGGATACCATACTTCGCTTTTGCTTTTAACACAACTCCAAACGTAGATACTGATTATTCACCCTTTGAATTGGTATATGGAAAACTTCCTAGGCTACCAGGTGACGAACTGAGCGACCCTAAAGAAAATTACAACATAGACAATTATCTGAATGATATTAAGATTAGGCTTCGTTAACCACTACAAAAAGCAAGAGATATAATTTTAGAAGTAAAAAATAAAAGAAAACTAGAATCAGAAAATAAAAAACATAATATAGATCTTAAAATAGGTGATTTAGTTTTATTAAAGGTAGAAAATAGAAAAAAATATGAACCTCCATACAAAGGTCCATATAAGATTGTAGATATAGATGATTTAAATGTATTAATAGAAATTGAATATTTTAAAATAAAAAGTGTCCATAAAAATAATTAAAAAAATTTTAAAACCTAACACAAAATTGTATAAATTAGTAAATAATAAGATAATACATGATAATATAATTATAAGTACTCTAAGAAAGACTTCAAGTAATATTATTTCTTTTGTTTCATTTTTAATAATACCCAAAACCAAAAAGGGTAAGGATGTAGTGAGTGTGCTATTTTTATGCACACCACTATTTAGTTTGTAATTAAAGAACATTGTTTATTTTAAGTATTTTTATTTTTCATTGTCACAAGCCAAATTTGTAAAAACAAAAAAAAAAGCAACATCAGCATTTCCCACGGTTTAAAAAATTTAAGTTCAATTAATGTAAACAAAATCAATTTGGGTAAATGCTGATGATAGGTAAAATTTAGTATATAAGCCATTGATTAATTTTAATAAACTCAGAAATAATTTAGCATTCATAATATTTGATTGTATATTTTCTTTCTCAACAAAAAGGGCATTTTGATGCCAGGATAATGCGGCAGAAGTGCTCAGCAAATACTTAAACTTTTTTTTTGAAACAAACTTACACTAGATCACCTCCATATATACATAAACCCACTTTACAGTTTAATAGTATGTAAAACGTACTCAACGCTTCGTACTCTGCGGGCAACACACTTTTGCACTCCAGTTCACATAAGAATGCTAATTGCTAAAACTTATTTCGTCCCAATTCATACGTTGTAAGTCTTACTTATCACATTTTCTTCTTCGAATAATTCTTGGATACATTCTTGGTACAGGTAATACTACAAATAAAATGTTTAAAAGCGAAGGGACTGACATCTACAATTTATATATCCAAATGAAAAAATTAAAAAGAATATAAATGAGCAACTTTTTAAAACAAGATTTGAAACAAAATGATAAAATCTAATCTGTAGATTACAAAACTCCAAGAATTTCCTAAATTATGAAAGTGTTTATCTCGGAATTTATGCAGCTAAAACACTTTTAAATAAAAGTTTGTCTCCCTTTGAAAAAAAAAAACAATGATTGTGTCAAATTTGACATTGAGTTAGTTATTGGATCAAGTTTTGAAAAGGTTCGATTTTAAAAATTAAATTTAGGCTCTTAAAGTTATTAGAACAAATTTAATAATAAGTAGTAACTCTAGTTCAATTTTCAAAATTGCGGAATATTTTTCACATCTGTTTAAAGAAAATGAAAGATGAGATCCGGTTTCTGAGTTTAGAGAACTAAAACTGTCCAATTTCAACAATATCTTAAATAATGAAGAAAAATTTAATGAAAAAAATTTAAAATATTTTTTAGAAACAAATCTGAAATCAAACGTGCTGTGCTGGTTTTGCCACATTCATCGCAAACGTTGAGAGAATATTTTGTCAGGTGAATCTAAATACAACAAAAGTTTAAAATCGTTTGGAAAATAAAGCCCTAGTCGGAATATTGCTTACAAAAATCATTTATCATCTGTGATAAGTTTTTTTGAAAGATCAAAAAGATTATCAAGATCAAACGATTTACCATAATATTCATGTATCTGAATTTTTTTGTTTTAAGTTCCAAACCATCTTTAAAAAAAACAATTTTTCAAAAGCGCCTACACTTTACCAACGGATAACTCGAAAAATAAACAAACTGTTTCTACACCCTTCCTCGAAGGTAAAAGGGTATAATCGTATATAACTTTGTCATTCCGCTTGTAGTGTCTACAATACTGATCTTACACCCTTTAACGTATATATATTCTGGCTACTTATGAGAAGAAAATTTTCAAATCCGGTTGTCCTTATATCCGTCCGTCTGTTGAAATGGATTTTCCGAAGAACCCAGATATGATGACAAAGAGAAATTTACAAACAAGAATGTGTGAACACAAAAATGACATAGATAAACATAATGAATCAACAGCTTTGTCAAAACATATGATTGGCGAAAAGCATGAACCTGACTTTGACACAATAAGAATATTAGACGTAGAAGCAAAACAAAAAAAACGTTTCACAATAGAAAGTTTACGTATACAACAAAATATTGACAGAACAATGAATTTTAAAAAAGCCACAAATAATATAAGTTTTAGCTACAGAGTTGCAATAAAATGGAAAAGATAAACCGTGATATTAATTTTAGTTCTGTGTTTAACTTAATTATATGTTAAATGTTTTATGTAAGCTGTGTAACATTCAATGTATAATTTAATGTGAAAAACTACTTAGTAATTGTAAGTTTATTTATTTTGTTGTTTTCTAATTTTGTATTAATCAATTGTTTTTTAAAAAAATATTAAATAGACAACCCCTGAAGATGTCAACAAATAATTGACGAAACGTTGGGAAAAACATGTAAGAAAGGTTTTTTATTTACATTAATGAGTACAATAGGCCCAATTAGCTTAACAAAAACCTATATATAATGATGAGGACTTGGTTGGTATATATTTATGTCAGATATGCTCATTATAATTCTGTTTTTGAAATTCATATCATTGAAATCCATATTGATCCATAAATGGCTGAGTTATGAGCAAAAAACCACGACTACCTCAAAATGTTTCCATAAATCCCATGCTGTTGTTGTTTTTTTATTTCTTTTTCTGTATATCTAGTGGGTGCCGCAAAAAATAGATTTATTTATATACAAAGATAAAAAAAAGGTTGTGGCCAACATATACAATTTTTTTAAGAAACCCCATTTTCGGAAACCATAGATCTTTCCGGGTCAAAAATTTATAATCCAAGTAAATGGTTAATTTGTTCTTTAACACGTTGGCTTATTAATCTTCCAAATCGGTTAAAAAATTATTTAAATATAAGCAAAAGATTCCAAAAATGGGCTAAAAAGCATCATCATTTAAAACAAATTTTGTATTTTAGGACCATTATTTGACGTCTCAAAAACGTCTTATATATCAAGAAATCGGAAATCTTTAGTTGAAAGGATGTGTTGAAATACTCGGAAAAATTGGCTCAGAAACAAAAGAGTTATTACCAAAATTTAATTTTTTTAAATACCTATTTTCGAGAACGCTATGACCAAAATACTGAAATCCCAAATATTACTATTTTTTATTATTAAGATATTGTTAAGTTTCTCATTACGTTAATGTATTTCTTCAATCCCCACTCCTTTTTCCTTTTCTTTGTTGACATACACCATCATCATGCCCAATATGACTTTCGTTATCACTCTGCTTTTGAAATGTTATCTATTTAACGAAAGAATGTTAAAAAAAATTGAGACGAGAATTGTTGTATCTTAAAAACTGGCAACAACAGATTAATCTATACTACGAAAACAAACAATGCAAGCAGTATTGATCGTTGTGTAATATGATCTCTTTTTATATTTAAACAACCAAAAATATTCTTGTCGGCAATAATGCGAGCAATGAATGTTACGCATGCTACAGTTATGCCAAATACTCGTATACAGAAATGCCGGCAAAATATTTTTTTGGGTTATCCGCTCCACGAATAGTGCCCCATATATGATTAATAGTGTCCGACCTAACGTTCGGGTTCGGTTACGGAGTTCGGCAAAAAATTATGGTTTTTTATGAAATTACATAGCTAATATCATGTGTGTTAATGAAAATAACACGAAATCACCACATGTAGAACTCCGAGAAGAATGGTACAAACATTTTGTTGAAAAAGAAATTAATATGAATCCTCCAAATACAAATATATTTTGATAATGGAACTAAATGATAAGGCCGGGATCAGAAAGAACCTTTCAGTTATTAAGTGCTGCTGGAAAACTTTATTCAGACCGAAATATAATCTACATAGCATAAAAGCAATAAAATGGCTTTTTAGCCATTACAATTATTAATAATTAAATATTAAATTTTGATTACTAATATGTATTCTGTATTGAAGTCCTGCACTGTAGTACCATAGTTTTTCTCCGTATATTGAACTTTTTTTATATTTTCTAATTTTTTAACTTTAAGTAGTTTCACTACTTTAGTCCTATGCTCACACTTGGGTTTTTAAATGCGTTTAAGCAAAATGTTGCTTAAAGATGCCCGTAGACGACATGTTTTTTACATCTGACTTGTCAACTTTTCAAGTCATATGTAATTGTGAGTGTCTGTCAAAATTGCTGTTTTACAGAAGGTTAATAACATTTGGTCACAAACGTACCTGTAATTTGCTTCTGACATTGTCTATGTTTTTTGTCTGTAGTTATGGAATAAACCAAAGTAGTTCTTGGTTTCAAAATTGCGTGCTGCCGCCACAAAAATTTTTATTTGCGCCGTAAAAAAGTTCAGCCATCTAAACATTTTTTTTTTTCTTTAAATTCGAATATACCAATTTAGGATATTATAATGATGCGTTTTTATTTATATATGTACATTATTTCTATTCAATGGTGAAATTATTATACATATATCGGTATTGTAAAATATTAACTTAAGCCGGCTAATGATTCCGTCAACAATGCACCGCCGCTGCGGGTTCCTTTCCGGCAAAGATTTCTGACACAGTTGATGTCAGATGGTTTGTCAGAAGAAAATAGAGCACGCTCTAATTGAAATTTTGTCAGATGACTTTGCGTCTGACTTTTACAGATGCAATGCTTTAAAGGTAACACACGACATGTATGTCTTTTGCAGTGGGAAATTTGACAAGACAAATGTAAAAAACATATCGTGTACATGCAACTTAAGTTAAACAAAGCCGTTCACATTACATATGAGATGATTCATATGACAGTTGATTAATAAATACAACACAACAAACAACTTTATATGTCTTTAAAGTATTAAAAATTAATAAAATTCTTTAATACCGTTGTCAGAAGAATATTTTAAACATATTATTGATGAAGTTGGGAACAATTGTGGATTATTTAAAAAACATTACGGGAAAATCGTGGTCGGTTGTACACGTGCGAGGAACGTTTATTATGACCGATCCTACATTATATTCAGTTTGAGGTATGTTCAGAGGATTCTGTGTGATTAATGAAATGACTTAGTTTTAAATATGTAATTTTAAAGTGATTGATAAATCACTTAAACATATCGTTACTCATCTCGACATTGAAGTGATTAGAGCTTAATCACGTTCGAGGTACTTAAACACGTTTAAAAACTCAAGTTAAAAGCAACTTATCTTTTTATTTTGCATATGATATCCTAAAATTTTATTTTATTTAAATATATAAATTAAAGAAACTATTATTGTTCAGATTTAATAACGAACGTTTCGGGTTCGGCCGAACTTTGCAAAATTTAACGAAATTCGGCTTCTGTCTGAAAAAGTGCGTTCGGTCGGACACTTATGGTATATCTAAATAAATATTTCTACAAAATTGTAAATGAACCAAAATATATGCACTGAACATTTTCCATGTTAAATAATTTGTATACCGTACACAAGTGTAGGTGAGAAGCGTTTTATGGGTTGGGTTGCCGATTCAAAATGTTCTATTCGGCAAAAATTGTCTATAAAGCTACCGAAAATTGGGAATGGATTGTATCGCTGGCGACTGGCGTTTATTCATCGATGGTTCAGTTACAAGTTTGAAGGCTGTGCTATTGCACAAAACGAACCGAAAACCGTTCATTCCATTGGGATTCAGCACAACTATGAAGGAAACGTATAAAACATTCGGCGAAATTTTTGAGAAAATCAACTACAATGTACACAAATGGAAGATTTGTTGCGATCTAAAGGTTGTCAACATAAAACAAGGCATTGTATTAAAGGGCGGTTTTTGAAAATACTTCTGCTTCCTTTGTAATTGGGATTCACGATACACAAGAAATCAATATCAATGTAAAGATTGGAAAGCAAGAACTCCCGAGCTCGAGAAATAATTAAAATTACGGAAACAACCTTTGATAAAGGATCTAGATATATTTTTCCACATGAAATTAGGAATAGCTGGGAAATTCGTCGAAGTGGTAGTCAAAGATATTGATGACGCCTATGACTGTTTAAAATCCATCTTTCCAAAACTCAGTGAAGCTAAAATTAGAAAAGGTACGTATCCTTGTCAGTATTTTAATATTGTCATATTTAAATTTTTTCACTTCTATATATTCGCATTACCAATAATTTTTTCGTAAATGTTTTTTTTTTTATATTTCAAACAGGTATTCTTAATGGACCGAATATACTAAAATTAATGAAAAGCGAATCTTTCAAAAATATACTTTCGAACCATTATAACCACCTATGTGCATGGGACGCATTGAAACAAGTCATATGTATATATATACATATGTATATATATATACTTAAATATAAAAAATAAAAACGAGTACTTTTTAGGATTTTAGTGTTTTGGTTACAAATCAGATTGATATATGTAGATATATTTTTCAATAAAAAAAAACGGCAACACTTACAAAAAGAATGGGAGACAAACTAAGTAATTTTTCACATATCCATGTGCATACACCATATATACATATTTACAATACCAAAATCACTTAAAACAATTTTATACATACTTATGTTCGGGCGAAAATAATTCTGTCATTGTTTTCATCAGTATGAATTAAATTAAAAACGCAAAAACTGCTAAATATTTTTTAAATCATTTTACGACATAAAAAAAAAATTATTTGGAAGATTTATATACCGATGAGTTAATGGCAGAACTGACAGTTATGACAGAGACGGACAGACGTACACCGTCTCGTACAGAGGCATTGGAAAGACTCGGTGACATAACTCTGGGCTCTGATGATGAGCACGAAATTACAATGATTTCGGCTCATGATGAGGACCATAGGGCTGGGCCATCGGCTCCCAGAGTCACACTCGGGATGGAGAGCGGATTGACAAGTGTATCAAAACTCGTTGTTCGGCAAGATGCGACAGAACAGGTCACATCAGATAGTCGAACGAGCTACGAAAAAGCCAAGAGTGGTGTGAGAGTCTCTTTAGCCTTTCTAGAAAAGATAGCTAAGAAAGACTCCTCACTGCACGATGGGCAGGATAGGCATCTGCTGAGGAAGCACCGAAACAACGTTGCTAGATTCAAACGAATCCACGGTTCTGTCGGTGCTATCCTAGGGCTTTCCTATCCTGCGGAATACACAGCAAAGACTGCTAAGGAAACAAATGTTGGCAGTAAAGACAACAAATCCCCAGCACCCCCTGCTGATGAATCCTCTAATAAAACACCTGGCCCTCTTAATCGTGACAGTATGGTCACAGTTAAGGGAGCTAGGCCTGTGAACGATTAACCCAATACTAGTCCCGCGATGAGGACTGGAAATGTCTTGATAAGTTCCGATAGTCACTCCCAAAAATGAGTCACTAAAGGAAGGGTTACCGGGACAAACTAGTCAACATCTGCAAGAAAATCGGATGATCACCGACAGAGCTCTGTTAAAGGCCCCGATAACGGGAGTGAGGTCTGGTAATGACCAGAAATCCCCCTCGGCTAAGAGGACTGGTCAGACTGTGGTTAGCTCTCTTAAAGATCCCCGTAAAGAGATCACTAAGAGGACTGGCTCCAGAGAGGACCAACCATCCACGTCAAAGAAACTAAAGGAGTCGTCAAGTAAGGACGGTATTCTGGCGGCTGTCATTGATCGTATGGCTCCTGATGGAAGGATCAGTGTCGAGAGATGGCAGGTGCTAGAGAACAAACTACTCGACGAAATCTTTAGTGCGTAAGGAAGGTCGGATGAAGTATTGTTCAAATGTACCAGAAGCATTCTTAGACTGAGGGAGCTAGGATTGATGGGGAATTTCGCGCAGGGTCACTTACGGATCCTGGTTGAGATTGAAGCTGGTGGTTATTGCCTTGGATCACCCGGCTCCACGGATAATGTGGGCACTAAGGTAAATTTTGGGCGGCTACCGAAGGTAGGACGCCTTCTAGGGATAGTTAATCAGGAAGGAGCAGATTATATAGTGGATTTGCTATTTTCACTGATGGCTCGAAGATAAGAGGCACGGGAGCGGGGGTCTACATTGAGGATCTGGAAATCAGAATGTCATATAGGCTTCATGACGACTGCAGTGTTTTTCAGGCGGAGGTTCTGGGGGTCTTGACGGCCGTGGAACTGATGAGGGACAACATTGATAGGGGCTCGAAGGTCACTATATACGTGGACAGCCAGGCGACTTTTATGGCCGAAAGGGGCTGTTGTGTGAACTCCAAGATAGTTGATGGTTGTAGGAGGGCTCTGGAGGGAGCCTTGGGAGAGTATGCGTTGAGATTGTGCTGGGAATCGTAACTATATGGAGGCGGTTAGGCCTTCAATAGGCTTCTACTTTGGAAGGATCAGAGAATTGATTCTGTGCGCGACCAGTCGGGCCTGGTATCACGGACTGCCGGGTATCACGGACGCTGTGGCCAGTGCTTAGGAAGTCCGATTCGGAGTCGCTGCTGGGCAGAAGTAGGGTCTGCGTGAGGACCATGATAGGAATTATCACGGCCCATTGCATGATAGGCAGGATGAGGTTGGGATCGGACGTGTCGGATATGTGCGGGTTGTCTGAGGACCCGGAGGAGTTGGAGACGGTTGAACACATTTTGTACCACTGTACCAGGCTACAGGGCAGCAGGCTGAGGTGACTGGGCAGCAGATTCCTAGGCAAATTAGGGGATGTATCGGGCTGTGGACTCGATAGTCTGATAGGATTCGTAATGGGGATGGCCTGGCTGCGCAGCAGGAGACTGGAAGCTAGCCGCATATAGGGCGGATTTGTGTTGTTTTGAGTGAGGTTTTCTCTCGGGTTTGGTCCGATCTTCTTTTCTCATCTATCTTCTTTATCTTTTCTAATGCTTTCGCTGTTTATTTCACCTACTTTCCAGCTATCTATATCTAAACAAGCCATCACAATGGACCAGATTGGTCTCTGGGAAGGAGACTTCACACCAGCCTTTCTACCTACCTACCTACCGACGTTTTAAGGAAGAAATTTACCATTTACTTCGATTACAAAACTTGGTCTCAGGAAGATCAATGGTTCCCGAAAATGGGAATTTTTAAAAATACCAATCCCGCCCATGTTTTGTGGGATGCTGTGTATTGATAACCGATATGTTTGTTCCTTATTAGGGAACTTTAGCTCATTTCGCTTTCCGGATATAAAGAAATGTATAATGTCTTTGTATAGGAAGTGCCACACCCACTTCTCCAATCCCGTATATTTTTTTTTAGAGAATTGGCGTATTGGTAACCAAGATATTTGTACTAAATTTTAAAGCTCTTGTCGTTTTCCAGATATACAGAAAAAAAAATGAAAAAAACAATGGGATTTATGGGAAAAATTAGAGGTAGTCGTGGTTTTTTGCTCATATCTCAGTCATTTGTAGACCGATCGGAATTTTAATAGTAAAGTTATAATGATCATATCTGTCATAAATATATACAAACTGGAGTCTTCGGAAAACGCTGCAAAACAATAAAAAGCCAATGTTGCAAAACGAAGAATAATTTGTTGATTGCTTTTAATATAATTACGACGATGGCAGACTAGAGCACTGTATTTTAAAGGGATTTTTGTTAAAAAAAAGTCGTGAAATAGGATGAATTTAAAAAGTCTCACAAAATATGGCAGACCGTCAAAAACAGCAATTTTAGTCGACGAGCGATAAGATAAGAAGAATTTTAACTAGTGTGACCATTTTTGCAGCTAAATTTAGCTCTAAAAACTTAGATTTTGCTATAAAATATTCATTTGGCATACTATTTAGCTCTTTTAATAAATGTTTAAGCTTCTTTTGATTGATGTTAACAGTTAGGTAGAATTGTGTCAGCGATTAAAACAAATATTTTTTTATACATTATTATAAACTAGCTTTACCCATGTCTTCGTTAAAAACCGAATAATTTACATTTCATTGAAAATAAATGAATTTTACATTAATTTTTAAATTTTCATTTATTAAACAGCATATTCGGTAAAATGTAATAATTTTTACTTTTTAAAAATATATGTTAACCGACAAAAATCAAACAACATAGCAATATAAGTATGGAAATACATAATTTTTTGGTAGTTTGTTTTTTGAATAACAAACATAAATGTTAAATAATTAAGTTATTCGTAAAATAACAATATTTTATACAATTTTAACAGTACGAAAAACGAATTTAATAACCCACAGAAAGTTACTGAATTAATTTTATGAGTGTACTTATTTTAGTTTTGACTAGTTCTTTCTATAAGTAACGTTATGGAAATTATTATTTTTCGCCAACACATACATAAAAGTGTAGAACACTCGATGCTCTTGAGTAGCTAACCTTACCCATGGCCATGTGAAAAGCAAGGTGTGTCTAAGTATTTATATCACGGCAACTTTACGATATTTAATATGTAAACCAAATTTTTCTAAAAGAGAAAAAGTACCAAAGACCCACAGAAAGTATAATGTATGTTAATGTAGCCTTTAATCTGTATGAACATCCAATTTTATCCATTAAAAAGTATCAAAGGTACAAATTCTATAGCATGAATGTTTAGACATTGCATGTTTATCCAATCAATCAATGATAAAATTTTTTTTAATATATAAAAAATAAACTTGTATAAAAATCCTTTTATAAATTCTTTTCAATAGATGCAAAATATATATGAAACCTTGTATTTTGTTTGTATCAGAGGGTTGTGCAAATTCAAACTTAACCACCTACGCTATTTTAGCTGGCGATACACTATCATATTCAGTCGTACGATTTGTCAAAAAATCGTGTGTGCTCATATTGTACGAGTATTACAGTGTAGCTTAAAAATTGTGTGACAGATTTTCTTGACAAGTCTGTCCGACTAAATATTTAATTTTTGCCACTAAAAATTATTTAGATTAAAAAAATAATAATGAACTAATTTTAGCATTATTTCTAGTATTTTCAAAATCACTTTTAGCATTTTTTGGCCTTGTCTAATGCCGAAGTTAAATGTAAATTTAAAGTTCTGGTGTGACCATGTTTCTATGTCATGGTTTTCGTCAATAAAGTTAAACGAACTTATGTATATGTTTTTGGCTTGTTTATAATACATACGCAAATACACATTATTAAATTGTGGAATGTTTTGTTTTATATAAGCCAACACATGCGATTTTTCTTTAAAAATAATTATTATGGCAACCAAAAATGGTGAATAAAAAAATGCAAGAATAGATTCTTAACCATAGCACCAACACATTTCTAAAACGAAAAAACAACAACAATTACACATACCTATACACATTTATAACTTTTGCACATACATACATATTTACATTGTAAACAAAAACCAATTTTAAAATATTGTTTTTGTTTTACATGTGAGTTCATTGAACGAAGCTTTCGTTCGAAATCGATGAACAGGCTATATGTAATTGTTTTGTCATTGTCAATAAAATTAAAATAAAAAAAATCACAAACAGCTAAATAATTTTATAAAAATGTTTTTTAGGAAAAAAACCAAAAATTATTTTAGGAAAGTAGCCGAGATTTGAACCGGCAATTCCTAGACCTTAGGAAGACGCTTGGACAACTTGGCCACGAATGCTACTTCTTATGAAACATTAAAGAATAATATATTGAGAGAATATATTGATTGATTTTAAAAGCTGTTTGTTTAAAGAAGAAAATCTATATTAATTTCTTGATTTTAACTTATTTCGTTCGTATTCAGTAAAATTTTCTTAAATAAAGAAACAAGCCAAATATGGTGATTTAGTAAATGCGATTTTTTTCAAAACTTATAAAAAAAATTTAAAATAACATGGCAACACTGTGTGGACAACAAGCGTCCTATTTTAAAATTCACTGCCAATTTCACGGTATCGAAAGAACGCTTTTCTCGCACAAATACATTTGAAACAAAAACTAAGCATTTCGAATTTGTTTTTGTTTTCAATGTAGTTGTGCGAAAGAAAGGTTGTATTAAGTAAAATAGAAAGTAAATAAAATTTTAAAATCGTTTTTTAAATCTAAAAAAAAATTTAAATTTGGGACGCCGCACAGTGGGAAATTTTACGAGAAGGCGGTCAAAATTCCATAACTTTTGACTGGATCGGTATTTTTTTATGCGATTTTTTTGCTCGATAGGTGCGATATTAGGCTTTAATTTGCATTGTAAAATTCGACTGATAGGAGCAAAAGTTATGGGGAGTTAAAAATGCATTTTCATTTTTTTGTTGAGTTTCGGTGTAAAAGTTGAATATTTCAAATATGAATTTTTTTATAATTTATCATTATTTCTCTTGTATTTACAACTGATACTTATTTTTTATTGTCGAACTTAGATCCTGTCAGAAAATGCCAATATTTGGCCCCTGTAAATTTTTTAGTCCCAATATTCACAGGGGCCAAAGGTTGGCTTTTTTGGGACGAGACGAGTTGTTATAAGGATAAAACTGAAAAGGAATATTTTGAAAAATGCCCAAATAGCATTCTTGGCTATCGAAAACATTTTAGATAATTCAACTTTTATTTTTGGTTTGAGATGTATGTGTATATTATTTTTATATGTATATTGATTGGCAACCCTGCTTCTAGATTGTCAAAACGTGGAAAAAATATTTAGCTGTGGTACCAATATTAAAAAAGTTTTATTTTCAAGTGAAATTATTAATTACACGTTCCAAACCATTAAAATATTGATTATCGGTCTGTACTGGATACTAGGCTGTTGGCGTGCAGTAACAACAAATCAACTAAAATAGTAAACAGTGTTCAAAAAACCACAACCATATAGTACAGCATACACATTATTTTGTATAATTATTATAAACATTAACTACACTGTGATCGTAATAAACAAATGAACAATAAGCGATCACGTAATCTATCGTCACCTGAACATTTACCAAATAATAATAAGAAACAATTAACTAAGCAAATAATGGCAAATCAAACAGCTACACCAGATGTATTTTCTTGGAACCAACTTTGTAACTTGTTAGACTCAAAATTAAAAGATGTTGCCAGAAAGGAGGATCTTGTGTCAATAAAAACCGAAATTGAAGAACTAAGAGAAGAAAATACCAAACTGAGACAAGACGTTAACAAACTATCATCTCGTCTTGAATTCATCGATCGTAGGACTAGATCTGCAAATATTGTTGTCAACGGCTTAAATAGTGAAAAAATGCATGATGTCAAAACTGAATTTGTTAATTTATGTACAAATGTACTTAACGTATATGTTTATGTAGTTAATACCCGTAAACTGCCCGCTAAAAAATCATTTCTATTTACACTTGGATCTTGTATGCAAGCATCAAATGTTTTAAATGCGAAAGGAATGTGAAAAATAAAGAGATTTTTATTCAAAAAGATTATACCAAAGATGAGCAACATGTTCGTTACAAGTTAAGGGAAATAAGCAAAAGTATTTCTAGTCTAAACAAAAACATGAAGATTAGATTGGGTGAATTTTGTATCTTTGTAAATGACAAAAAATATACTTGGTCTTCGGAAAAAGTCGTGGCCTACTCTACTGCTGATGCCGAATTTTTGAAAATATTGTTGTCCGAAGCCTGTTTTGCTGTTGATGTCATTACCCGTGTTAATAATGGTGAAACACATGTCAACAAAAATAATACACCTCAACAATAGCAACACAACAAATGCCGTATAATATCGTTTAATGTAGCCAACCTTGCCAGCACACTTAATTTTGGAAATTTTGTAGCGTATTTAAATAAATTTGATATCTTCTTTCTTTTTGAAACGCATGTAATAGCAGAAAATAAAAAACTTTATACCACATACTTTCAAAACTACTTTTTATACTGGATTGATGCTAAAAAATCACATAACGCTGGTCGTGCTAGTGGTGGGTGTTTATATGGATTCAAAAAGGAAATTCAAAAAACCTATAGTTTAAAATTTTTGTGTCATTCAAATAATGTTTTTCTAACAGCAAAGCTGGATGAAAATGTTTTTTATTTCATTCCCCGTTATCTTAATTGTACAAACTGGAACACTGATTTTGAAAATTTTGAAAATTGTTTATCTGAACTGTCCCCTACAAATTTCTGTATAGTTGGCGACTTAAATGCACGTATTGGTAATGATCAAGTATTAGACCCTAATTTACTGCATGACCTACCACACATTAATGAAATTAGATGTTCAAAAGATAATATAATAAACACAAAAGGAAGAAAGCTGATGGAGTTCGTGGAAAATTTGGGTGGGATAGTTCTTAATGGTAGAACGATTGGTGATCAAAATGGTGAATTAACTTATTGTGGTGGTGGTGGTAGCTCCGTTATAGATTACTGTATTTGTTCTCACAGTTTTTTAAAATTTGTTGACGATTTTAACATTGATTGCAAACCCTATTCAGATCATATGCCGTTGGTTTTAAACTTAATTCTACCAATATCGAATACTAGAAATATTGATGAGGCTGGTCCTCAAAGTCTACGCTGGAAAAATAAGTTTGCTGTCAAATATTCGAATAACCTTAGCCTCCTTACTAATAATATAAACCTTGCCCAGAACATTCCAGTTGATGAAATGGTTTTGTCAGTTAAAAACAAAATTCGAGAAGCAAATAGAGCCACAAAAAATAAATCTTTCTTTGACCCAAAACAAAAATGGTTTAACTGGAAATGTGCTCGTTTTCGTAAAAATATGCTAAACTTTCTTAATAAATATAGAAAAAATCACACAAATGCTAACAAAGCTAAATATTTATCAGCAAAAAGAAAGTATTGTAATTGTTGCCGCGTCAGAAAACTAGAATTTTACAGTGAAAATTTTTTTTTTTTTTTTTTTTTTTCATTATTTATTTATTGAATCTTCATATATTAAATATGAACTAACAATAATTAATCAAATCTTATACTCATACGTTATTTTTGTCCTGCCAATGCTAGACGAAAATTTTTCTCTTCACGGTTTCTGTTCACATATGTAGATGTTTAGCGCTCTTCTTGTCTGATGAGTCCTGCTGTATCTCTTCTCCTTAATCAAGAGTGGCCGCTGTAATTTAAAATATTTCGAGCTAGTGGATTTGGGTGCGACTCAAGTCTTTTTAAATATTTTACTGCATAGTTCGTAATAATAGTTTTTACTAACGGCACATTGAGATCCTTGTGAATATTTGAGTTTTTAACATACCAGGGAGCGGCTGTGATTATTCGAAGAAGTTTATTTTGTCGCCTTTGAATTTTTTCGATATTAGAAGCCGAGGCAGTGCCCCATAACTGAATACCGTAGCACCAAATTGGTTTTAAGATAGAGTTGTAAAGTAGAAGTTTACAATCGAGACAAAGAACAGAGTTTCTTCCAATAAGCCAATTAAGTTGAATTGCTTTTAGTTTCATTTGTGTTAGTTTTGCTTCTATATGGCATTTCCATGTTAAACGCCGATCTAGATGAATTCCGAGATATTTTACATGCGATTGTTGGGGCACTAATTGATTATTGATTTTAATAGGGGAACATGACTCCCGACGCAAGGTGAATGTTATATGTACGCATTTTTGCTCATTAACCTTTATCCTCCATTGTTTTAACCACTTTTCCAGTTCAAATATATGATCCTGCAAGTAGCGAGAAGCTTCATGACAGTTTTCGTGCACGCTTAAAAAAGCTGTATCATCAGCAAATGTTGAGGTATATATTAGGTATAACAGTGGGCCCATGATGCTTCCCTGAGGGACTCCAGCGTCAATTGGCTGAGGAGAACTTATAAAAGCACCTTCTTTAATAATAAACTTTCGACCGACTAAGAAGCTTTCTAACAGCTTGTGTGTGTTTACTGGTAAATTTAGCTTCAATTTATGTAATAAGCCTTCATGCCAGACTTTATCAAAAGCTTGAGAAACATCGATGAAGAGGGCGGAACAATATTTTTTTTCTTCAAAGGTTTTTCTTATGGCGTTTACTATACGATGGGTTTGTTCAATTGTGCTATGTTCTCTTCTAAAGCCGAATTGATGGTTTGGAATACATCTATTTACATTTAAAATTGGGGTTAATTTTGACACTAACAGCTTCTCAAACAGCTTTGATATATTAGACAATAAGCTTATAGGTCTATATGACTCAACTTTTGTAGGATCCTTTCCTGATTTAGGTATCATGGTAACTAATGATACTTTCCATTCCTGAGGGTAGTATTCAAGGCGCAAAATAGCATTAAAAATAAAGAGAATAATTTTCTTTGCTATGCTGGGTAGCTCCAAAAGCATTTTGTTACTGATCTTATCAAAACCAGGGGCTTTCTTCGGGTTTAAATCATGAATAGCCTTTTCGATTTCTCTTATCTCAAATCTTAGTGGAACAGCTGCTCTAACAGCAACAGGTGGTAACTCGACCGCCATATCGAGAGATGTGTGAGCGGTAAATACGGTTTTCAAATGATTAACAAAAAGATTTCCTTTTTCTATATCATTTCTTGCCCAACTTCCGTTTAAGTTTCTTAATGGTGGTTTAGTGATAACTGGTCTTTTAAGATTTCTAGCTGCACGCCATAATGAGTAGTCTGATTGTGGAGTTGCATCAAGTTCCTTAAGATATTTTTCAAAGGATGCAGTTTTTTGGGACTGCAGTAACTTTCTTAGCCTTTTTGTGCACTCTTTTAATAAAGTCTTAAGTTGGGGGGATCTGTGCAATTGCCACTCTCTTCGAACTCTCCTTTTTTCAGTCAAAAGACGCTCGACATCTACAGAATATATGATATTGTTTTTGGTTTTTTTGAGGGTTGTGCTGGAATGTTGAACAGCTAGTTTGAGATAACTGTCAAAATTAACAATAGCGAGATCCACGCTCTCCGGTGTGCTAAGCGGAATATTTTCTGTGCAATGGGCACTAAGATATTTTTTATATTTTAACCAATTTATTTGTGAGGGTGATTTGGATAAGTACCCAGACGGCGATACGATTCTATTTGGAATCATTATAGTAACAATTGTAGGTGTGTGGTCGGAAGATAATTCTAAGGAAGCCTCAACATAAATCGTTTCTGCGGGGATGTTTTTAACCACTCCAAAATCTATGACATCTGGAACTTTTTGCTGATCAGTAGGCCAATATGTTGGTTCACCGCTCGCGACCACATTTAGATCCATTTTACGAATTGTGTTAAACAAAACACGACCCTTAGGCGTAATAAGTCGAGACCCCCAGAAAGTATGTTTAGCGTTATAATCGCCAGCAGCCAGGAAGCAGGGTCCTAATGCTTTGAAGTATTTATTATATTGGCTTTCTGATATTGAAAATCTAGGTGGTGAATATATTGATGAAATAACTAGGTTTCGATTTAATTCCTCAACGCAAATGCTCGTTGCTTGGAGATAATCTTCACGATGATCGCACATTAAGTGGTGTTTTACTCGGTTTTTTATCAAAATGGCAGAACCTCCACAAGCTCTACCTCGAGGGTGCTTGGTATCATATAATATATAACCATTGATTTTAAACGTATTTCTCGAGGTCAGATGAGTTTCAGAAACCATCATAACATCGATTTGTTTATTTTTAAGGAAGTATTCTAGTTCATTTTTATGTTGGCGGATGCCGTTTGCGTTCCAAAAGCAAATTTTTAGACAGTTCATGGCTTATTTAGTACAGCTTGCAATAACATCGATTGCATTCTTAACATTTCTTGCATTATGTTACCCATTGTGTTGGTAAAATTGTTAACGGTTTGCACTAATGTTTCCATGGTTTTTTCTAGCCGAGTTAAATTAGAAGTGGGAATTTCGTCATTATTTGGTAAATCACCTTGCAATGGCATATGATAAGATTTTAAGACATTAGCGTACGAGGTTCTGTTATTATTTGGCTGCGGTATTTGAACGCCGTTAGTGTTTTCTTGATAAGTTGCCTGCGTTTGAGGGGGATTAATTTTCTGTCCAACAGAACGCTTGACAATAGAATATACCGGACATCCTCTATAGTTGGCAGTGTGATTACCACCACAGTTGCTACATTTTTTTACATTAGGGTCATTTTTTGACTTATCACACTGAACGGTACCATGAAGTTCTCCACATACGACACAAACAGGGGGTAAATAGCAGTATGCCCTAGTATGACCAAATTCTTGGCAGTTTAAACACTGAACGGGCCCATTTCTTTTGTGCGGCTCTTCTATCGTTATTTTCCTGTACAGGATGTATTTTAAACTGTAAATGGGATGCGTTTCATTTTTTTTTAGCTTAACGTCGCCGGGCTCTAACTCCACTCGAAATAGTGGTTGGGGATTTTTTTCCCTATTTTTAATATTTGTAACATTTTTAATTTTGAAACCCTTTTCTTCTAAAAATGTTTTTATTTCGTCTGGGTCCACGCATGAGTCAATGCCCTTTATCACAACCTGCAGACCTTTGCTGCTTTTCAGCTGGTAAGTATAGAAGCTTTTTTTAAGTGCTTCAAACTTATTAATTAATTTACGAAAATCATTCTCATTATTAATCTGTATTTTTGTTTCGTTAATATTACCACGCTTGATTGCAGCTACGTAAAACGAATTTTCACCTATCACCGATATTAAACTTTTTATTAGCTCACTTGAGTTTTGCTCTCTAAGATATATCGGGGGTGGCTTCGACGATTTTATGACGTTGGGTGTTTCAGAAGATTCATCCTCCAGAATTGCAAAACGATTTTGCGAGTTTATTCTATCAAAAGATGGAACTTTCGAGGCAGAGGCAACAGCTGAAGAGGCAGGGCTGCGACCACGTTTAAGCACTGTTATATACCTATCCATACCAACTTGCACTTGTGGTTTTTGACAACTTTTTTCTTGTTTGTTTAACATAGCGTCTATGTTTGGGATTATGGTAACAGTGGTAACGCTTGTATTGTTTTCTGTTGTTGTGTTTATTTCCACATTGCTTTCACTAGCATGAATATCATTTACTTTTGTTGTTGTTTCATTGTTATTACTCATATAGAGTTGTTTTTGTTTTTTTCACCGTTTTTTTTTATTTTTTTGTTTTTATTTTTTTTGTTGACTGTGCTCTTTTTATTATGTATAATGTTGTTACACCGAGATAATAAAAGAAAAAAAGAATAAATATTTTTTTGCACAGATTATTTGCAAGTATGTATGTGCGTACATACATACATATGTAGGTATATTTTTTTTTACTTGTATTTTTTTTTTCTTAATTTTTTTATAGTTATTCTTTTGTTCACTTTTATATTGAGCGTCCAAATTCGCTTGTTAAACTGATATTATTAACTAATTTATGTTAAAAAAAAGAACCGTATGCGGAGTTAAAAGAAACACGTCTTTTCTCATCGAGCACGACCGACTGAATGAAAATTTAAATAAACTAAACTCTGTTAGGTCCAGTAAAGAGTGGTGGTCATTTTCGAACGGCTTAAAAACTCAAAATCGTATAACGAGAGGTAATTTAAATTCTGAAGATTTTCGCAAACACTTTAGTTCATTACTGGAAAATACAGAGCACTCAACTAAAATGCAATGGTGTATGCCGTGTTACACAGATGCTTTTCTTGACTCTCCAATAGAACTTTGTGAACTTACTTCGGTACTAAGATCTTTAAAACAAAATAAGGCGCCTGGTCTTGATGGCATCTGCTATGAATTTTATAAAAATGCACCGATTTGTTTTGTAAAAGAGATTCTTTCAGTTTTAAATGTCATTTTCGTCAAGGAACAGATACCAACTAGTTTCAAGAAATCCATTTTGCTTCCGCTTTTGAAGAAAGGTGATCCTAATTGTCCGTCGAATTATCGTGGGCTATCTTTAATTAATACTTTCTGCAAAATTTTTAATAATATACTTTTAAATCGCCTTACTTACTGGATAGATAACAACAATATTTTAAATGAATACCAGGCTGGTTTTAGGAAGCAGTACTCGACAGTTGACAATGTGTTTAATCTTGTGAATATAATCCATTTAAACAAAATAAGGGGTATTAGCACGTACGCATTTTTTGTTGATTTTTCATGTGCCTTTGATATGATACCAAGAAATTCACTTTTCTATAAACTTTCGACGATGGGACTATCAACAAAATTCGTTCGCATATTACAACTTTATTACGAAAATAACTCGAGTAAAATCCGTCATGATAACGCTTATTCTGAATCTTTTTGCGTAGACTGTGGTGTAAAACAAGGTTGTATTTTAAGCCCAATTTTGTTTTCCTTATACCTGAACGATTTAAGTGATATACTACCTGGTGGTGTAACATGTCTGGATAATCCAGTGAAAATTCTCCTCTACGCAGACGACATTGTCATTTTATCCGATTCACCAATTGAACTACAAAATATGATTGATGCACTTCATAAGTACTGTGAACAATGGTGTCTTAGGGTAAATCTTGATAAATCAAAAATTTTTGTTTTTAGATCTGGTACTAGAATATCTAAAAACCTTATGGCCTGTTCAACGATCTAGATAGCAAATCGAAGCGATCGCAATCCATTCGCTCGATTTCGAATCAGATTGGGTTCATACATTTCGACAGCTTTCGATCGCTTGCTCTTACGAGTGTCAATATTTATTACTTACGTAGTAAAAAAATATAGTATTGCCATATGAGATATTTCTATAATTTTTTGCGTTTTTGTTCAAAAGTATCAAAACTAATACTAATTTGCTTGATAACAAATACAACTGTGTTTGAAATTTTATCAGCTGTATAGAAATGTCAGAAAAAAAAATTGATTGATACCAAAACTTAAAACAAAAAAGAGTAAACAAAGATTAAATGTAATCAAAAACAAAATATATAAGCAAACAAATAAATAAACCAATTAAACAATTACAAAAGCAGCGACCCATTAATTTTCTGTACTAGAAAAGTAAAATAGTTTCCTTTGTAAATACCGCGACCAGTTTTTTGCAGCTTTTGTTGTTTTTTTCTTTTTTTTGTTTTTGTCCTGCATTTTAAATGTAAATATAAATATTATTTCAAAATCAATTCAAACCTATGGTTTTCTTTTGCCTTAAAATATAATGTCGTTTACCATTTTCTCTGCAATAGAACGCGTAGGTGGTACAATGGCGTTTAGTTTTTGGCCTCTACTTTTCCGTTGGTCGTCCATCGAAAATTTATTTGCTCCAAGCACTAGTGCACCTCTCGCCAACTTAAGATTTTCGTCCATGTATTCGACAAATGTTAGCAGTTGCTGCATTGCCGATTTTATATACCCACACCACAATAGTGGAGAGGGTATTATGCATTTGTGCTGATGTGTATAACTCCCTAAAATATGGGTCCTATATCTACTATAAAGTATACCGATCGACTCAGAATCATGCTAAGTCGATCCAACGATGTCCGTCCAGCTGGCAGGCGGGCTGGATGTCCATGTAACCTTGTGCGCAAAGTACAGGTCGGAATTTTGGAGATAATTTGATGAAATTTGACACATAGGTTTGAATTGGCAGAAGGACCAAGCTTATTGGAAATGGGCCGAATCGTTCCATAATTTTACTTAGCCCTTATACAAGATTCTTTCCGGATATTATATATGACCATAGGTTTATATTTGACCTTAGCTCCCATACAAATAATACTCCCGAAAATGGCTTTTAATGCCATAACTTCCTTACAAATGTTAGTATTCACATACAAATTGGCGTTAATGAGTTTTACGATAGCTAATATGTCATAACAAAATGTTATCCTGGTAGGTCCAAAATAAACCATAGCTCCCATATAAACCCCCATCCTATAATCTCATATATGTAGATGAAGATACCTAAATAATATTCGGCACAACCAACTCTTAAATAAATCTAAACCTCATAACATAATTTTGTTCAGGATTGTCCATGATTGCTCGTGGGTCCCAAATGTTCGGGCTTTCCCGACTATACTTTCCTACTTGTTTAAGCTATAATTTTACGTTTAAACAATCAATAAAATATTTTTATTTTACATATGTCCATATGTGACAAGTGGTAATGTGCTCCATTTTTATTTATTATTTATTTAAATTACTCTTAAATATATCTTGTTTTTTAAAATTCAACGATTCGACAACAAAACAACAAGTGAGTGGTTTTGACATTTGTGTTCGTAATCTTGACGATACCTTCGATATTGATAAACCGCTTTTTGTATGAAAGTACTTACGTGTTCTTTCGAGTTGTCGTTCGTTCGAATAATCGTACAGAATAGAGTTAGTTGAACCTAAATCAGTTTTCGATCGCTTAGAATGCGATCGGAGTTGTTCTTTCGAAATCGTTGAACAGGCCATTAAATGGAATTATGGAACTGATAACATACAGATTGTTAATAGCTATAGATACCTAGGAATGGATCTCAACTACGATTTATCCTTTAAAAACCACACCAAAAATAAATTGATTTCTTCCAAAATGGCAATAGTATCGACATGGTCTAGGTATATAAACCATCCTAAAATATCAAACAACAACAAGCTTAACATTTTTAATGCGGCGTCAAGAGCGATCATGCTATATGGAGCACAAATTTGGGGCTTTGTTAAATACGATGAAGTTGAAAAACTTTTTAGATTTTTTATTAAAAAAATGCTGCTCTTACCAAAAAATACTCCTAACTATATGCTCTACTTAGAAACTGGTTTAAGCTCCTTACACTTACCTAGCATTTACACAGTTCGAAAAACTCAATACACTCACGATTTTTTACTAATACACTCACATTTTTCGCAATGGCAGCTCCAGTGGCAGCAAAAATTGCATGCGAGTGGAAATTTGGCACTTGCATGCCACTAAATGTCAAAACGATCAGCAATGTTACCCTGTTCAATATTTAATGCAAATCGACTGGATTGTTGTCGAACTGTAATTAAAGTTTTAACTGTTAAATGCATTTTTATGATTAATTTGTAGTAACGGGCGTTAAAATAAGTAAGTTTCCTAATTATAGAGCATTAATTTTGCTAAAATAATGCTAATATAAATAAATGTAAACTATTTCCCCAAAACTAAAACTATGTGATGAAGTCGGCAACTCTTTTTTTGCTTTCTGGTACTTTTTTTTTAATTTGAGATGTAAACAAATTATCTCAAGTTGACGCTTCGACGACATTTTGAAAATGAACTGGCAGTGGCATGTGTAAACAGAAACGCAAATGGCATGAGATTCGACTATTTCGAACACTTTTTCGCTTATAATATGTATAGAACAGTGGCATGCCACTACTTGCATGTGTAAAGGCAACGTTAGAAACTTTAAAGCTTCACTTTGACTACGTTAATAGAGCTCTGCACCTACCGAATAATAGATTACCACGTATCGTAGCTGAAAAGATTATTGCTGTAAAAACTTATTGGGCTGAAGAATGGTCAAAGCTGTGTGAAAGCATTAACTTTGTCCCTGAAAATACGCTGATGGCTTTATGCTCATACTCAACATCAATTTTAGAATGTCTTAAAACAAAAGAATTAAATTGCTTAGTTACCGATGCAAAAAGCTCACAATTCCACGACCTATACTCCCAGCTAAATTATTGTATGAAACCCATTTCGCAATCAAATTTTTCTTCTCGAACAACAAGTCTGTTAATAAAAGCTAGAGGTGGTTTATTAGATCTCAATGCTAGGTGCTTTAAAAACTCATCAGTAGGTCTATGTACACTAGAGATGAGCGATATTTCTGTACCTGTGATTTAATCACTGTTACTGAAAAATCACGAATCACAGTTGTGACCAAATTTGTCAAGTAACAGGTACTTTCTAAGTGGTTCTTTTTGTATTTTGTTACATATACAAATTTATGATATTTCACTGTTTGTGTGGGTAATAGCTTTTTTTGAATGAAATGTCGAATGATATTGCTGCTCCTTTCATTCTCTCTTCTATCTTATTAGAATTTTTTTATGACAAAATTTATTTGTTCAAGTATGTATGTATATGAAAGTAAACAGATTTGAAAGCTCTTACAATTTGTTGTTGTTTCTTTGTAAAGTGCTTACAAAAGCTCTTGCAAAAGCTCGCGCATTGTACATATAGCTTGCCCGCAATTGCTTTAAAAAAACAGAAAACTGATAAACCGTGATCACAATCACAGTTTAAAGGAGCAGTGATTTTTAAATCACATTCACTAATCACGATGATCTTTAAAAATCACGGGATCGCTCATCTGTAATGTACACTGTGTAATTTAGATGCAACTGAAAATACTTTTCATTTCATTGGCATCTGTCCAATCTATAATGAATTCAGAATGAAATACTTTGGCAAAATCACACTTAATTTTAATGAAGTTGTTAATATATTAAATAAAACCGATTATTATAATATGTTATATAAATATTTAGAAATTTGTTTAAAGTATAGCAAATTAATAATTGATGAATTTGCTTAATAAATTTGAAAAATAAATCAATATCTAGGTGGTATATGTACATATTTTAATAATAATAATATAAATAATAATATAAAAAAAAAAAAAAAAAAAAAAAAAAATCAAAAACCTTGATAATAAAATATCTAAATGAATTTTACACATAATTTTTAAATTATAAAGTAATCATATAAACAAAGCTTTAAATGCCAATCTGGCTCTCAACTATTATGTTATGCCAAATATAGATAAGAACAATATTAACTCATTCGAATTGTAAATAATTTAGATTGTAATATATTTGTAAAATATCTATTAAATAAATAAAATAATAAATATATTATTTTTATATATTAATACAAATATATACTTAAATCAAAAACAAAATATAATCTATAAACAATTTTAAATTAAACAATATTAGTAAAAATTTCTTCTAATAGGGCATTTGCATTTCATTGAAATCTAGTAGATTTCATTTGAAATCTTCCTCCAAATCTATTTCGTTTACATTATACTTGTTTGACATTAGCGAGATTTGGGTTTCACAACAAAAACCGCCGACTGAAAGTTTTTTGTGTAAGACATACTTACATATAAAGAAATAGGCATTTAAAAATTTGCATTACATTTTCTTTATAATCAACTTCATTTATTTTATCAATATTATTTGTCATTTGCATTTTTTTAATATTTTACGAAATTTTTAAATTTTTTAACAATTTTAACAAGCAGCTATTATTGTTTTTGTTTTGTTTTTTGTTAAAATGTCATTTTTTTCTTGTGCAGGGAAGTAGTTTTTAATGTTATATGGGGAAAAACATAGTTGCATCACTAAGTACTACTAGATTTCGAATAGATTTCGTCAAAATCTAGTCACGGAGTAGATTTTGTTTTGTACGGGAAATCTAGACAAAAACAACTAGATTTGGCTCGAAATCTCAAAAGTACTAGATTTCGTTGTAGTGTAAATTGGCTATAAATAGCTTTGGGTTTCATTTTCCAGAAGTTGTTAAGCTTCTTCCTCTAATTCGATTGAGGTTGATTTCCATTTTTGTCGAATACTGGACATATATGGATCTGATGTGCACAACAAAATAGTAATAAGATCTTCATTAGTACAACATCTGGACATTTTTCTTGTATTATGCTCGCGGAAGAATCTGTAGTCTTTGTTCCTTTTTTCTTGCGCTTCTTCAGATAGATCTCCAATTGGTAGGATATTGTGTTGAACTATTTGTTCCCCATGGTATAAAATTTTATGAACTGTGGTTGGCATATGTCTCCAAGAGTATTTTTTTTTATAAAGAATTGCTGTTTCATTTGCATATTGGCCAAATTTTTTTGCATTTATCTTTCTGCTACATGAAACAACTTGTAAAATGATCTGGAATCGTCTTATTAATTCAAAATGTACTCCTGTGATAGATGCTGCAGTTTCTGGATCGGAAAAGAATCTCCTTGCAGTGTTTCCATCATTTGAATTTCCTTCTCCTTGTTTTGGCTGATCTGATCTGAATTATAAGGCCTAGGTGAAGGTATTTTTCTTAAATTTGTTTTTTTCTTTGCTTCCTTTTTCCACATTTTCTTTGTTTTTCCTCACTGTTTCGCCTAACGGGTCAAATTTCAAATCATAACCCAATTTAAGAATATGCTCCATGAAACGAATTATGGTATGAAGAGGGGACATTCCAAATTCGTATCCTTCATTGAAACTATTGTCTTGTGATGGGGGTTGGCTTAATTGACTTGATGTCTTTTGGCATATGGTACAGCTTGACGAAGACTTTGTTTCGGTTAATGCTTGTGCAACTTTTCCATCGATCATTGTAAGGAACAGTTGAAAATTAATTTCAATGCCTTGGTCATCGAATTTAAATATTGCCGGTTGAAGTTCTTTAATTTGATCTTTTATTTTTCGAACTTCTTCAGTTATGACATCTTTAGTTTCCTTTTTGTAAACCAACTTTATTGGTCTGCAATACTTTGTTGAAGAGGGAATTTCATTTTTCCATACATCCATTTCTGTAACTCTACTGGTTGACGGCTCTAGGCCAATATAAGTTTTTCTTAAACGTAATGGAACGAAAGATACCATGAATAAGTTATCATCAGATGAGTATTCTGAATTACATTGCTTGTATTGTTTCTGACCAGAGCTTCCATCACATCCCCATTTAGAAAATAAAGTGATGCTGCAATTTTTAAGTTTTTTTAAACAGTCAGCATCAAGTGTATTTAATAATCGTTCTGCAGTGTGTTCGAGAAGAGCCTGCAATTTTACTTCTGCTGAACTTGACGTTACACTAATAGCCGTTTGTGAAGGTAAGCACTCTTTTCTGACAGAAACTAAATCTCTATATGCTGGAAAGATTCCAGAATTTTTTTCATTGGTTCGCTTTCGCAGTTCTGTATACTGATGTTTTGTCAGTTTTCAATCCAAAAATAGTGCAAATGCTTCTTCTGGAGTAAATTTCATTTCTTCAGTTGGTGTAGGCATACTTTTTAAAATCCTCTTTGTGCGTTTAGGGCTCGCTTCCACTATTTTTTCAATTATTGCAATTTTTGTTTTCTTATTTTGCGTTGGTTGAATTTGATGCAGAAATGAATCCTTTATCATACTATGAGAAATTTCTTCATTGATATTTACAAGCTTGCGTCTTCGTGATCTTTCACAGCAATTGTCAATTTGTTTTGCGGACCGACCCACTTTTCCAGTTTCCTTAGCGGTTACTGACAGCTTCATAAAAATCAGATCATTTGTTAGCCATTTTTCGTTGCGTAAGTAAAACGTTTTCTTGTTTCTAGAACATTTAAGGTACCGTTTTCTTAATGTAAATGAAAAATTTTTATCTTATGAATTTTGATTTCTTGTTCGTTGCATAATTTAAAGAATGGATTATTCATTATGTGTAACACAAAATCTTTTTCATCTTTCTGTTGAAAATATATATCTGCGAGAACTTTATAACTGAACTTAGCCATTGTTTAAACAATAATGAAGGTAAAATTATGAATGCATGCACTTTTATACTCTTGATAGAAGTTTTTTTAAATGATCTTTTGTTACCACTTCTTGGAAACATAAAAACCATTTTTTAAATACACATTTAATCTTTTATTACCATTTCTTTGAAACATAAAAAACCCCTGTTTTCACACTTTTTAAAAGGATAACATACCGGCAATAAATTAACAGGTAACATATAGGTAATTTTCCCGTAAAATATAACTGCTCTTCCTTTTTTTTAAATTATGTTGCAATTTTCAAGTAATTAAACTATGTAGTTTATGTTGCGGCTATTTACTAATGTTTAACCTTTTAACTTACTCAGAAATCTAACGTGTTAGTCTATTTATGTCGCCTATTCGTTTTGCAGCATCCGTTCACCTACAATAAGTTCATAACAATGGCAATACCTTTACCTTCTCCAAATTAATTGATAACCTGACTTGCTAGATAATTTCTGTGTCCTGAACTGCTTTATTTGTCGAAAATTCTTTAAGATTCACCTTCTTTAATTTCAGTAATGTTTCCTTGCAGGACTTATTTTTTGAAACGAATATCTTACCTTGGGTCACAGAAATTGCTGTAGTTCGCAAGACCGTATCTAGATGTGTGTACAATGGAGTATAGAAATGTAGGTTAGATTCTGGACTACAAGAGAGTATAGATTTTTTTTTGACGCGTTTTGACGGGCAGGACTTATGTTCTATAAAATAGAAAATTTGCGAGAAATTTTGACATTAAAAAAAAGAAAATTAAATAGTTCTACAGGTCGCAGAGTTTAATGCTTAAAACCACGTATAGCTAATAAGATAAACTAATACACAAAACTTATTCTGTCAAAAAATCTTGAAAAACAAA
This sequence comes from Pollenia amentaria, assembly GCA_943735925.1. Taxonomy (NCBI): domain Eukaryota; kingdom Metazoa; phylum Arthropoda; class Insecta; order Diptera; family Polleniidae; genus Pollenia; species Pollenia amentaria. The sequence continues at coordinate 15,289,557 of OX031011.1, forward strand.
AAAGTTATGAGCATTTCAACTTCAAAAGTTTACTCAGAAATTCAAAACTATAACCAAATACTGAGAAAGTCCATTTGGGACCACCCTGTTCTCAATGAAATAGTTGAAATAGGGTTGAAATTTATTTATTTTCTTGGTATACCTATCATATTTTATGTCCCATAAATTTGGAAAAATCTTATATTCAATTATAATTGCTTTACAACTCCCACAATTTGCAATTGTTGCCATTTTCCGATTTCTGTCTTCATATTTTTCTCTCCGAAAGTTGCGAAAGCACCTCACTCAATAACCGCTTTCAACAAAATGAGAAGAAAAAAACAGTCAACATCGCCACACACGATGAAACATTGGAAACATAAAATATCAAAAATTGTTGATATTTGAGAAACCAAAATGGTAATAAGAATTTCAACCAGAAACATCCCCACACACGTAGCAACATTTAGTGAAACATGCCCATGTTTAGACAAATGTTGCCTCGTGTATGGGTAACTTTGGCATTTTTGCAGCTAAATTTAGCATTAAGAATTTTTATTTAGCTGCAAAATTTTCATTTTGTTTAGCATTTTTGGAAAATGTTTTTAGCTTTTTTAGCATTATTTATTTTAACATTCCAGCATAGCCCTCAAAAAAATAACATATATCCTACAGATGTCGAGCGTCTATTGACTGAAAAAAGGAGAGTTCGAAGAGATTGCCAATTGCACAGATCCCCCAAACTTAAGACTTTATTAAAAGAGTGCACAAAAAAGCTTAGAAAGTTACTGCAGTCTCAGAAAACGGCTTCCCTGGAAAAATATCTTAAGGAACTTGATGCAACTGCACAATCCGACTACTCATTATGGTGACCAGTTACCTCTAAGCCACCATTGAGAAACTTGTATGGAAGTTGGGCAAGAAGGGATATTGAAAAAGGAAATCAGTTTGTTAATCATCTGAAAAATGTATTTAGCTTTAATATATCTCACGATATATCAGTCGAGTTACCGCCTGTGAATGTTAGAGCAGATATTCCCCTAAGATTCGAGTTTATAGAAATCGAAAAGGCTATTTGTGATTTAAACACCATGAAGGCACCCGGTATTGATAAGATCAGTAATAAAAAGCTTTTGGAACTACCAAGTACAGCAAAGAAAATTATTCTTATAATTTTTAATGCTATTTTATGCCTTCAATAATGGAAGGTTTCATTAGTAACCATGATACCAAAGCCAGGAAAGGATCACACAAAAGTTGAGTCATACAGGCATATTAGCTTATTATCTAATATTTCAAAGCTATTTGAGAAACTACTAGTGTCAAAATTAACGCCGATTTTAAATGAAAATAGATGTATTCCAAATCATCAATTCGGTTTTAGAATAAAGCACAGCACAATTGAACAAACTCATCGAATAGTAAATGTCATAATAAAAGCCTTTGAAGAAAAAAAAATATTGCTCAGTACTCTTCATCGATGTGTCTCAAGCTTTTGATAAAATCTGGCATGAAGGATTATTACTAAAATTGCAGCAAAACTTACCAGCAAACATACACAAGCTGTTAAAAGCTCCTTAGATGGTCGTCAATTTATTATTAAAGAAGGCGATTTTTTAAGTTCTCCTCAGCCAATTAACGCTGGAGTCCCACAAGGCAGCATCCCGTGCCCTCTATTACACTTAATTTATACTTCGGTCATGCCAACAAACAGCTTCACACAAACCTCAATATTTGCGGACGATAAAGCTTTTCTAAGCGTACATTAAAACTGTCAAGAAGCATCTCGGTACTTACAGGATCATATATTTGAACTGGAAAGGTGGTTAAAACAATGGAGGATAAATATCAATGAACAAAAATGCGCACATATAACATTCACATTGCGTCGGGAAACATGTCCCCCTATTAAAATCAATAATCAAATAATACCCCAACAATCGCGTGTAAAATACGTGGGTATACATCTTGATCGGCGTTTAACTTGAAAATGGCATATAGAAGCTAAATTAACTCAAATGAAACAAAAAGCAATTCAAATTAATTGGCTTATTGGAAGAAATTCTGTTCTTAGCCTCGATTGCAAACTTCTACTTTACAACTCTATCTTAAAGCCAATTTGGTGCTACGATTTTCAGTTATGGGGCACTGCCTCGGCTTCTGATATCGAGAAAATTCAAAGGCGCCGAAATAAACTTCTTCGATTATTAACATCCGCTCCCTTGTATGTCAAAAACTCATATATCCACAAGGATTTCATTGTGCCATTAGTTAAAACTATTTTAACGAAATATGCAGTGAAATATTTAAAAAGGCTGGAACTTCACCCAAATCCATTAGCTCGAAATATTTTAAGTTATGGCGGCCACAATTGCTTAAGGAGAAGAGACACTGCAGCACTCACCCAATCAGAGCGATAAACACCTACATATGTAAACAGAAACCGTGATGACTAAATCTTCTTTGTCTGGCACTGGCAGGACATAAAGTAAATATAAGGATAAGATATGACTAATTATTGTGGGTTCATGTTTAATATATGAAGATTTAATAAATAAATACTGAAAAAAAATTTTTTTTTAAAAATTTGGACGAATAGTTTTATTGATTTTACTAAAAAAATTTCTAAATTATAATAATTTTTGACTAACAATGGTTGTACCCAAAATTAAATTTCGTATGAAAATGGATAATTCTTATGTTTAGAACATATTACCTGTATTGTTAAAAAAATAGAATATTCAGGGAATAAATATGTATTAGAAATGCCCTTATCATGTTGCCCTTTCATACTTGCCCTTTGATGTTGCGATATAAAAGTACAAGGAAATTTAAAAATTCAATAGTGTAAATGTTTGAAAAAATTGTTTGCTCTAAACTGCTGAAGAAATAATTATTTTAAAGCTTCAACTTTTCTTAAACTATAAAAAATAAAATGATTTAAAAAGTTTGTATACCATAGAAATAAATCGTTTAAAATGTTCATATATCAGAGGTTTGCAGACCCAATAAATTTAACATTTAGTCTTAACTCCCTGTGCTATAAATTTAAATGTATCACATGGTTTACCAAAATCTAGCCATTTGCTTAAATATAAACATTTATTTCAATTTCGTTCAAAAATTAGTCACTAAAATGTATTTCATTTCGAATAAAATGTCATACCGGTAATAAATTTTTAACAAAAATCTAAAAAAATTTTTGCATTATTTTTAGAATTTTTTAAAGTCATTTTTTGGCCATGTCTAATGCCAGATTTAGCTGTAACATTTTTTTCGACCTGGCCACACTGCTCTTGTCATTAACATTTAACCAGCTAGACGACCGCATTAAATAAAAACAAGTTAGAGTGCTATATTCGGCTATTTGATACCCTCCACCGACAGAAGTGGGCTCTTTATTGTAAATACATTTATATTATTAACTCATCTTCACAAAAACGAGCGTCAGCATTAAAATTGGTTGCGGCTTAGACCTATATTAAATTATTGAACGACAACAAGAATGTTTTATGCGTTTCTTGTTAGAACTTTGAACTGGCTTGGAACTAAAATTATTTTCAGGAGGGTAATTTGTATTGGACCTATGGTAAATTATGAACAAATCATCCCAAAATTCTGAAGACTGCTTTCTGGTTTTACAAAAAATTAATTGGAATAAATTTCAATACAGCAGTGCTATTAGTTTAAGCGTTAACAGTGAAATTCACAAAATTGCATGATATTTTTTCTGACCATGTGAATCTAAGTTGGAAGAAATTTTACCGCAATATCTATATCTGTTATGGTTTTAGGTGATTTAAACTATTTTCCGAAAGTGGGCTTTATTTCGTTTTAGGCGCACTAAACTGTTTTCCGGCGATAGGGTTTATATGGGGTCTAGGGTTTATTATGAACCGATCTTCACGAAATTTTACAGTGTGATTTCTGGTCGTTTAAAACTCTGACGTACCAAATTTTAGTATGAAAGCGTTTTAAATACGGTCTTAGGCTACGAAAATGTTTTCCGGGAGTAGGATTTATATGGGGCCTAGTGTGAATTATAGACCGATCCTAAAAAAAATGTATAGTGTGATTGCTGGTCATATAAAACTGTGATGTACCAAATTTTAGTATGATAGCATTACTTATTACGGTTTTAGGTGTACTAAACGGTTTTCCGCGTGTAGGGTTTATATGGGTCCTAAGGTCAATTATGGACCGATCGTTACGAAATGTAACAGTATGATTTGCAGTTATATAAAGCAAATTCGCGCCAAATTTTATGTTAGTTTTTGTATCAAAATTATAAATTTTTTTAGGATGGTGGTTCCACATTTTGATTCATAGTTTGGATCCTACTCAACCGGTGTTGATGGATTTCAATCCCAAACTGCTTAGGATAACTGCAAGCAATTTGAGACCAAGTTTGTTCTTTTCATTTGCGTTTTTCGAAAGTGAGCGTGTTTTCAACAGAGGGACATGACTAAATCGACTCAAGGAGAATGACAAACTTAGTATACCCTCATTTACCACTAGTGGTGGAGGGTATAAAAATGACTGAAAAATTTAAATATATAAAACTAATGACGTACGGACTTGAAGCGTTATGTGTTCTAAAAACAATTGCTGATATAAAAGAAAAAAGAAGACGTTCCAGTTCCGTTCGGGAAATTAATCGAGACAGGAGGAAAAATGGAGTTTTTGTTTTGACCTTTTTGAAGAAAATTTTTTATTTACACTAGGATGACACCTCAAGTATATGAAGTTTTGTTGAACCTCATTAAGACGTTCCTTCAAAAAGAATCTGTGAGAGAGCCTGTACAACCGGAATGTCGATTGGCGGTAACATTGATGTATGTATGTCTACTATTATTTATTAATATCTATTTACAAGTTTTTCCCCCGTTTTATTAAAAAAACAAGTATGAGTGCTATATTCGGCTGTGCCGAATCTTTGATACCCTCCACCGACAGGAGTGGGCTCTATATGATAAATACATATATATTCTTAACCAAGCTTCACAAAAATGAACGTCAGCATTAAAATTGGTTGCGGTTTAAAACTGAATTAAATTATTGACCGACAATAAGAACATTTTATGCGTTTCTTGTTAGAACTTTGAACTAACTGGCTTGAGTAAAATATTATGATTCGTAAAAGTTTTAGCCGAACTAAAATAATTTTTAGGAGCGTTATTTGTATTGGGCCTATGGTAAATTATGGACCAATCATCCCAAAATTCTGAAGACTGATTTCTGGTATTACAAAAAATAAGTTAGAATAAATTTCAATACAGCAGTGTAATTAGTTTTAGCGTTTACAGTAAATTTCACAAATTTGCATGATATTTTTTCTGGCCATATGAATTTAAGTAAAAAATTTCACCGCAATATCTATATCTGTGATGGTTTTGGGTGAATTTAATTATTTTCCCAAAGTGGGATTTATTTGGTTTTAGGCGCAATAAACTGTTTTCCGAGAGTAGGGTTTATATGGGGCCTATGGTAAATTATGGACAAATCTTCACGAAATTTGGCAGTGTGATTTCTCGTCCTATAAAACTGTGACGTACCGAAATTCAATTTGGTAGCATTATTTATTAAGGTTTTAGGCGTACTAAACAGTTTTCCGGGAGTAGGGTTTATATGGGGCATAGTGTAAATTATGGACCGATCTTCAAAAAATTTTACAGTGTGATTTCTGGTCCTATAAAACTGTGACGTACCAAATTTTAATATGTTAGCGTTATTTATTGCGGTTGTAGGCGTACTAAACTGTTTTCCGGGAGTAGGGCTCAAGATATTTGGGAGTTGTGGATATGATCCACTGTGTCGGCTCCATCGATGGCAAACATATCGCCATGAAATGTCCTCCAAATAGCGGTAGTCAATTCTTCTGCTACAAAAAGTTTTTTTTAATAGTTTTGTTAGCAGCATGTGATGCAAGGTATCGGCTTACACACATAGTCTATGGAAGCCGAAGTGATGGCGCTGAGTATATTTTCGTGAAATTACTTAATAAATGTTTTACTGATTTTAAGTTATTTGTTGTGTATGGACATTAATACAAATGTATGCAGTTCCAAATGCACTTACCTAAAACCCAATAAATAAATTCAAATTGTAATTTTATTAAGTAGAACAAATAAAAAATTTAAAAGTAATTTTACAACTAAGTCGATTTGGAAAGAGATTGCTCAATAATAATCCTCCGATTCCTCACCAGCAAAGTTACCAACTAGTAAACATGACACTTCCGCATTTCTTTGTTGGTGATGCTGCGTTTCCTTTGTGTACAAACTTGATGTGCCCTTACCCCAGTGTGTTTTGCCAAATAATAAAGAAATTTTTAACAAAAGGTTGTTAAGAGCCCGGCATACAATTAAAAACGCGTTCGGGATATTAGTGTGTCGCTGACGAGTTCTACTGACAACTTTGCACTTATTTCTAGAAAATACAGAGAAAATTGTTTTGTCATGTGTCACATTGCATAACTTTATAATGCTCATAACTACACTGATTGGGAAGATTCAAATGGTGTCATACAAGATGGATTATGGCGAAGTGTAGTTGAAAATAATATTCCATCAATTTCCGGGTCATCAAACTCCCACCATTACGGAGGCAGAACTTCGAAAGAGATAAGAAATAATCTATGCAATTTCTTTTTTAATTCTGAATGTACATAATTACTTGGTTTCTTTTTTTTAATATGTTTACATATGTAAATGTCAAATTTGATATATGTATATGTAGAATTTGATAATTAGTTATTTATTTTGGTTGTTGCAAGAAAGAATATCTTGTATCATCCTGTTACATGTTTCACCTCAGCTATCCTTTGGAAAGCACTGAAGTTACCAAAGGGTAGCAAGTCTTGTATTAGTTTTATTTACATACCTTATTAGACTTATAATTTATGTATTTTAATTTACTTTTTTTATTTACGAATAAATCATATTTTTATTTAATAAAAAAGGAACACGTAGAGATCATTGAATATTAAAATCTTATTAAAAGGCATTAGTATCACATTTCGTTTCATAAGACTTATCAAACTAAAACAAAATATAAATTGTCTTCAGTGACATAAACATATAGCGACGTATATAGGCCTCATTAGTTGTTACTTCCCGTTGCCGTACTGTTTCGTTCCTTTCTGTAGCAAATATTTTGTAATTACTTTTTCTGTGAAAGAAATCATCTGCTTTTAAAAAGAAAAGCATTGAAATTGTAAAAAAAAAACCACACATACAGACTTTCAATTAAACAGAAACAAAACAGCTGATTCGTAACAGAACAGAACGTACAAACTAATTCTGCCTTTAAAAAGACAAAGTTTAATAAAGTTCAAACAAAAAAAAAATAATTTAATTAAACAGACGTGTGCTCTAAATCGAAAAGTAGTGGATTAAAAGCCTAAAAAATTTTGAAAACGAGCGCGTAAAAAAGTTAATAATAATATTCCTTTTTGTATACTTTATACATACTTTGAGTACTCCACTTGAATTCGATTTCTAAAAAATGCCCGCAAATGTTTAGATAAGGTAATGTTTTTAATGAAAAAAAGAACAATTTGTTTGTTTACTTTCCCCTTTCTTTGAGTTAAGTTAATATGTTTTAAAAAATGTGTATTTAAAATGGAGAATTTTAATAAAGTTTCTTAATTATTTTTCTAAATCGAACAATTTTAAATCAAATATTATTTAAATGTAACAAACATTTCAACTAAGCAAAGTACTAAATTAATTGTTATTTTTGCCATTAATAAATTATCTACATCTTTAAATTGTAATTCCTAAATGTTTGGCGTAGACGATACAGTTCCTGCATTATGCTCGCTTGGAAATCATCCTTTGCTTTTATAGGCAGGTCCTTCATTAGCAGTACCATTATTTTCGCAAATGCCTCTTCTGCGGTTTCTTCATGTGGGCTGTCAAATTCTCTTCTATATTTTCTATAACATCATAAACTGGAAAAATGTCCACTCCTGCATATAACTCATTCCACTGCTCGACGGAGCAGTGGAATGAGTTACAATTTATTACAATTTTATTGTAATAAAAATCGTCAGTCTTTTCATACAAACTCTTTCTTTTTTCAACGTTTTCTATTAATTTGAAAACAAATGCGTTCTCGTCCGTGGCTTCCATTTTTAAAATATATTTTAAGAGTTTTTAATAAATTTAAGTATAATGAATATAAAACATTCAAAATATAAAGCGTTCAGTTTGGCACTTTGCTTAAGCAAATGACATTTGACGAAACTTGAGCAAAAGTTCTATTAACAGCCTGTTTTTAGAAAATAAAAATATTTGATCGTCGTAAAAAAAGCGAACGAAAACTTATTTAGGTTTTCATAAAATTAAAACACATTTTAGGTGAGTGACTAAAAAAGCTTTCAATTTTTCCACATACGTTTGGTTCTTATAAAATCAACATCTTCGTAATAAATGAACACAAATGCCAAAATAAGACGATAAGATAAGTAGAAAATAAAAAGGATATTTTACTGAAAGGACCCTTAATTATTTACAATATTATTAAAGGTGTGTGTATCTATATATATATACAACTGTTCAATGTTTCTTTTAAATTTTTCAAAATACTTGAATATCCGTAAGCACTTTTTTGATCGATTTCAGGTAAATTATGCAAGACTTACCTTTCTTTAGGGTGATATCCGCTACAACAGTAGGACACGGGTTGTTATGCAGAGATGATGCACTGGGACTAAGATGCTGACTGTGAAAAGCTGGTGCTAGTGCAGACGTGCTAGACAAGCTATTTTCCAGCAAACTGTTGTTGGAATTTAAAGGTGGAGTGTACCACGACGAAGGTGGCGATGTGTAATGACGTGGTGGCCAAGCGTGGTGATGATGTGAGGGCCCAGCTTGATGGTGATTTGGTAAGTGATGGTGGTGCTGATGAACGGTGTGCCCATTTAAAAGCCTAAGTTTTTCATAAACAATAGAATCGGTAGTAGAACAGCTGATGTCTAAGTCGATATCTGTCGATATAACCACTGGGCTAGTTGTACCAGTTGAATTTTCGCTGGAGTTTAAAGGTGTAGTTGTCTGAAGTTCATTTTTAGAAGTTGTAGAGGTTGTTATATTGTTGTCGATCGGAGAAGCTACTGAAGTGGGGATTAAATGCTGCTGCTGTTGCTCTTTTTGGGCTGCTAAATTACGCAAAACGCGGTTAATAGATGATACCTGCAATTTACATACGGATTTATAAAAATGTTTTAATCTTTTTAAAATTATATTCATAGGTATTAAACAAAAGATACATATAAAAGTCGCAATAAAAAAAATATGCGTAAAGAATTAACCGACTATAAAGGTCAAAGCAAGTATTTTATCTTGCTTCCATGCAGTCTTTTACACAGAACAAGTACCTAAAAGGCCCTTTCAACAAAACATCTTATCGTCTTTGAAAATAACAGAAAACAGAAAACAAACGTCGCATTTTTTTTTTTTTTTTAAAGGAAGGTCAAACGTATGCACAAATACAAAATCCAACTCACCATGGTGGCACATCTTACTATCAAGTTTTAATAGTTCAACACTTCCGAAAACTAACTTTGAATTATTAAAATGGTGTAGTACAGTTGGTTTGAATTTCTAGTAAACTTATTTAACTTTTGACTTAATGGATAATTTCCTACACAACTATAGATGTGCTTGTGCTGAAGCTTGTACAGTAGGTAACGGACATAGACAAAATAATAATCTGATACGCGCTTTTTTCTTTCAATCAATTATTTTTTATAAGAAAATTATTCCTTATAAAAGTTTTACTCTTTACAAAAACTTGAGACTTGTGTTATAAACAAACTTAATTATATTATCCCATATTCATAAAAAATACTTTAGATTTAATACTATGTATAATATGTATCTATCTATATATATAAAATAGGATGTGTGTATGTATGTATGTAACGTATGGACTCCAAAACGGCTGGGCCGATTTTGATGAAATTTTCAGGGAATCTTCAGAATATTCAGGCGGGTGACACTGTGAAGTCTGATTTGTGATTTTCGGACTGGGGGCGGAGGGGCGTGTGAAAATCCATAACTTGAGAACGGCTTGACCGATTTGAACGATTTTTTTTAAAATGATCGCCATTGTCCAACTTCGGTGTTTACGGAAAGAAAATTTTGCCCCGCTCACTTTTACGCCCACTTTTTTCGATTTACCTAATCGAGTTGACTAATTTTTCTTTCAAATGTTCGTATTAATCAACTTTAAGTTTTCATCGAAAGAAAAATTTACTACGCCTACTTTTACGCCCACTTTTTCTATTAAGCGCATAACTGGAGAACGGCTTGACCGATTTGGACGATTTTTCTTTCGATGACAACTTTAAGTTGATTAATACGAACATTTGAAAGAAAAATAAGTCAACTCGATGGAGCCGTTTTCTGTTTTTAGGTAAATCGAAAAAAGTGGGCGTAAAAGTGGGCGGAGCAAAATTTTCTTTCCGTAAAAACCTAAGTTGGACCATGGCGATAATTTCAAAGAAAAAATCGTTCAAATCGGTCAAGCCGTTCTCAAGTTATGGATTTTGCCACGCCCCTCCGCCCCCAGGCCATTAATTTAAATAATAACTATCCTATCATCTAAGTTGGACCAAATTACATATATATGCCAATTTTCATGAATATCAGTTGACTCGTTTTTGAGTTTATTCGAAACATACACAGTGACACGGATTTTTTATATATTAAGATAATGATGAAACAGAACTGGGGATGAACGATGTTTTACATGCAGTTTGACATGAAATTTTGCCAGAGAATGCGGTTTCATGGATTTTTATTTAAAGGCCGTAAATTTCGTTTAAAGATCAATTTAAATCGTCTGGTAATACAACACTAATGTTTGCTTAGGGCCAGCAACGCGGACCGGGTCAGCTAGTAATATTATATATATGGGGTATTTCATGTCAAGTGACCTAACTTTTGAAATCGATGTCTTCCGATTTGGGTGAAATTTGCACCAAGGTTAGTCCTGGAGTTAGTCCTGTTTCTGAGTTAGAGGGGGTCAAAATTTGACTTTTTGTCCAAAGAGGTGTTCTTTCTCACCCATGCAACTTCTAATCTATTGGTGTGGTTTGTCCCAAACAAATTAGATATCTATTTCTTCAATCTTTCGAAAAAAAACTTTTTTTTGTTTTTTTTTAATTTTTTTTTAAATATTTTTTTTTTTTTTTTTTGCTCAAAAGAAAGCTTAGGTCTTTTCCTTTTAGGTAGTTCTGGTCACTTTTCGGGCCGCGAGTGGGTTATGTATAAAAAAAAAATAATTTCTAAGTCAAGACGAGGATAAGAAATAAATACTCAAGCTCGAGGTCATAAGTTTTTTAAATAATTTTTATTTATTTAAATAACTCTAATATTTCGATATTCCTTGAATATCATCATCAGGGATAATCTAAAAACAATAATATAAGTTTATTCTATCTATATAAACACAAAGAATCACACAAAATTCAAACAGTTATAACAAGAACTTACTAAATTATTAATAAAAATCACAAAAAAAAGAAGTCCGAAAGAATTGAAAAATCCCGACTACATAATGCCGAAAAATATAGAATGGCTCATAAAATATGCTATAACCTTGGGAAATTATTTAGCAATACTAAAGATAGACTAGAAATATGGGAGAAAGCTAATGTAGTATATAAAATACCATGCAACGGGAAGAATGCGGAAAAGTGTAATAAAGTGTATGTAGGGACCACCAAAAATAAACTTAAAACTAGAATATCAGGCCATAAATCCGATCAACGCATTTTAAATATTTTGGCACAAAAAACTGCACTATCAGCCCATTGTGCTGGTACAAATCACTAACCAAATTTTGATGATGTACGAATATTACAACAAGAACAAAATTACAAACGACGCCTTATTGTGGAGATGCTGAACATTATCAATATACCAACAACTATGAATTTTAAGAGCGATGTAGAGAGTGGCTGTGCAAAACAAGTAGAAGTATTCAAATTTAGTACAATCATGACGACGGTAGTAAACACTACAATAAGGAAAACTTTTTTTTTTTGTGATTTTTATTAATAATTTAGTAAGTTCTTGTTGTTATTATTATAACCAGAGAAGACAAAAAAAAGCAAAAAACAAAGTGTTTACAGCAAAAAAAATTTATAAAAAAGGCACAAAAATTTAGAAAAAAAGCAGCAAAAAAAGCATTTTTATTTTTTTAATATATACATTTGAATATAAAAAATTACAGTTATTCTATTTCTTCAGATTCGTGAAAACAGTTACAATAACCAATCATGTGGACTTTTATATTTGTAAACGTCATTTTTCTTCGTCTTTCTGTTAAAAGTGAATTGTATAAGTAAAAACTTCTTTCCACGTCAACGGATGTTGTTGGAGCAAATTTATTTTTCAAAATTTCATTTCGTCATCAGGTTTAGCACCAGTTTGAAGAATGTTGTTTATTTGTAAAATTTGTTTGAACCTCGGATTTCTTTGAAATACATACTGCATTAAATTTCCTCATATATATTTTTTCATGTAGATTCTCAAGAGCTTCTCGTACATTTGACACAATATTTACTCTTTCGTGAATAGCTAACCCAACTGTTTGTAGCTTTTTTATAGAAGACACAATAATTGAAAAATTATTTTTAATAAACGCAAGTTGGGAACTTAATCCGGTCAAGTTATATATTTCCTTGGCGTGCGCGATCGAATCTGAGTCTTCACTTTTCAGTTAAGAAAAAACAGCCTTTACTTTATCAAGGTATTCTGCATAATGCATTGTGGCTTCTATCCAAGTACCCCAACGTGTAGGGCATGAGAACGGTGGAAGAGCCAAATTGGGATTCATTTGTAAAAATAACTGCTTTCTACGAGGAGCCTATGGAAATTAAAATTTTAGTTTGTATGTGTGTAAATACGAGTTATTGAAAAATTAACTTAACAAAAACGGATTTGGTACAAGATATTAATTTATTTACATGCTGAAACTCTAAGCGCTGCATCAGTTACCATTAGCAATATTTTGTGGTATTGAATGCCTAGATTAAATTAAAAAAAAAACATAAAAAAAAAAATTATGAATCAAATATTCACTTACCATCAGGCCATAAAATTTGTAATGAATCGTTGAAGAAAGATGCAATAGAAGCCCCATTTGCATTTTCGAGAACACCCATGTTCAATAAAAAAGGTTTTTGTCCAACATCGTCATTTAAAATTCCAAATATAAAGTTGGCCACATATATTTGTTCACTGTCTGTTGTTTCATCAACAGAAATCCATATATATGTATTTACCTTTAGCCTTTTCACGCATTTTTCCCAAAGCTTCCGTATACATTTGAGGTATGTATTTACCTCGAATAGAACTTTCGCTTGGAACTGACAAATTTGCGTACTTTTGAAAGATGTTTTTGAAACTGGGATGGCTTACTTTTTTTACTGGTATATTGGTCTCCAACAAAAATTTACATATATCTTCGTGAAATGTATTAGCAGTAACAGTAACAAGAAATTCCGTTATAAGTTTTTGTGGACGATTTTCTTGGCAAGCAGCTAATTTGTGTTTTTTGTACTAAAATGTTGCTCCACATTGCACTTCTTTTCGCTACTAATTTTACTCGAACACACATTACAAAAAAGCCAATCTTTTTCAACTTTAAAAACTTCAGGATACAATTTAACCATTTTTAGCAAAAATAACATATTTGACTTTTCTTTCGGCATTTTTTTTTTTATTATTTTTCGTTCACAACGGTCGGTTTACTTATTTTGTTTTAAACTCAAATAAGTAACATGGCTGTTTTTTTTGGGATGGTAAGTTTATTAATTTTAGTTGTAAAAACGTTGAGTCCACAACTAACATATTTTTGTTTTAACCCAGAAAAAAGTTGTCAATTATTTTTTTTTCTCATGTTTTCTCAAAAAAATATTTTTTACGTAAAAATTATGTTTAAAAAGCTATTTTAGAGCAAAAACATAGGAAATAAGCCAAATAAGCACCATAATAACAAAAACAGCAAAAATGGGCAAAAACAGCAAAAAAGAAGCAAAACAGCAAAAAAAAGCAAATTTGTCTTCTCTGATTATAACTGTTTGAATTTTGTGTGATTGTTTTTTTGTGTTTGTATCGATGTTTAATAAACTTATATTATTGTTTTTAGATTATCCCTGATGATGATATTCAAGGAATATCGAAATATTGGAGTTATTTAAATAAATAAAAATTATTTTAAAAACATATGACCTCGAGCTTGAGTATTTATTTCTTTGAGATTTTATAAAGAAAAGGTCGAATAAAACAAAACTAAAGTTTAAAAAAAAAAATTTTTAATTAAAAAAAAAAAATTAAAAAAACAAAAAAAAAATTTTTCGAAAGAAAAAGCTATCTAATTTGTTTGGGACAAATTTTGCTAACACCAAGAGATAATAAGTTACATGGATGAGAAAGAACACCTGTTTGGCCAAAAGTAAAATTTTGATACCTCTTACTCAGAAACTTTTTGATCGATCTTGTTGAAAATTTGTGTCTAAACTACTATCCTATTGGATAGTAGTTTATATACTCGTAAGTAGTAGGGAAATGGGGAGGCAGCAAAAATTCAGCCTCCCCATTCCATATCCCACAGAGGGAGCATTTTGCTTTTTATTTAAAGCAGCAAAATTCTGCCTCCCCATTCCATATACCACAGAGGGAGCATTTTGCTTTTTATTTAAAGCAGCAAAAATTCTGCCTACCCATTCCATATACCACAGAGGGAGCATTTTGCTTTTTATTTAAAGCAGCAAAAATTCTGCCTACCCATTAGTTTTTTCCCCCAATGTATTTTTCCTTAAGGAGGAGTTTTGAATATAAATAATATAAAGAATTTTTTGAGTAGTTTTAAATATAAACAAGTTAGAGTGCTATATTCGGCTGTGCCGAATCTTTGATACCCTCCACCGACAGGAGTGGGCTCTATATGATAAATACATATATATTATTAATTAAGCTTCACAAAAACGAACGTCAGTATAAAAATTGGTTGCGGTTTAGACCTGAATTAAATTATTGACCGACAATAAGAAAATGTTATTCGTTTCTTGTAAGAACTTTGAACTGGCTTGAGTAAAATATCATTATTCGTAACAGTTTTAGCCGGACTAAAATGATTTTTAGGAGCGTTATTTGTATTGGACCTATGGCTAATTATGGACAAATCATCCCAAAATTCTGAAGACTGATATCTGGTATTACAAAAAATAAATTAGAATAAATTTCAATGCAGCAGTGTAATTAGTTTTAGCGTTAACAGTAAATATCACAAACTTGCGAGATAGTTTTTCTTGCCATATGAATTTAAGTAAAAAATTTCACCGCAATATCTATAAATCCCAAAGTGGGCTTTATTTGGTTTTAGGCGCAATAAACTATTTTCCGAGAGTAGGGATTATATGGGGCCTATGGTAAATTATGGACAAATCTTCACGAAATTTGGCAGTGTGATTTCTCGTCCTATAAAACTGTGACGCACCGAACTTCAATTTGATAGCATTATTTATTACGGTTTTAGGCGTACTAAACGGTTTTCCGGGAGTAGGGTTTATATGGGGCCTAGTGTAAATTATGGACCAATCTCCAAAAAATTTTACAGTGTGATTTGTGGTCCTATGAAACTGTGACGTACCAAATTTAAGTATGCTAGCGTTATTTATTGCGGTTTTAGGCGTCTAAACTGTTTTCCGCGAGAAGGGTTTATATGGGGCCTAGTGTAAATTATGGACCGATCTTTAAAAAATTCTACAGTATGATTTCTGGTTCTATAAAACTGTCACGTACCAAATTTAAGTATGATAGCGTTATTTATTACGGTTTTAGGCGCAATAAACTGTTTTCCGGGGGTAGGGTTTATGTGGGGCCTAGTGTAAATTATGGACCGATCTTCAAAAAATTTTACAGCGTGATTTCTGGTCGTATAAAACTGTGACGTACCAAATATTAGTATGATAGCGTTATTTATTGCGGTTTTAGGCGTCTAAACTGTTTTCCGCGAGAAGGGTTTATATGGGGCCTAGTGTAAATTATGGACCGATCTTTAAAAAATTCTACAGTGTGATTTCTGGTTCTATAAAACTGTGACGTACCAAATTTAAGTATGTTAGCGTTATTTATTGCGGTTTTAGGCGTCTAAACTGTTTTCCGCGAGAAGGGTTTATATGGGGCCTAGTGTAAATTATGGACCGATCTTTAAAAAATTCTACAGTGGGATTTCTGGTTTTATAAAACTGTGACGTACCAAATTTTAGTATGATAGCGTTATTTATTACGGTTTTAGGCGCAATAAACTGTTTTCCGGGGGTAGGGTTTATATGGGGCCTATTGTAAATTGTGGACCGATCTTCAAAAAATTTTACAGTGTGATGTCTGGTCCTATAAAACTGTGACGTACCAAATTTTAATATGATAGCGTTATGTTTTACGGTTTTAGGCGTACTTAACTGTTTTCCGGGAGTAGGGTTTATATGGGACCTAGTGTAAATTATGGACCGATCTTCAAAAAATTTTACAGTGTAATTTGACGTATTATAAAACTGTGACGTACCAAATTTAAGTATGCTAGCGTTATTTATTGCGGTTTTAGGCGTACTAAACTGTTTTCCGCGAGAAGGGTTTATATGTGGCCTATGGTAAATTATGGACCGATCTTCACGAAATTTAACAGTATGATTTGCAGTCGTATAAAGCGAATTCGTGCAAAATGTTATGTCATTCCGTGCATTATTTCACCATTTATGTTAGTTTTTGTATCAAAATTATCAAATTTTTTTGGGTAGTGGTTCCACATTTTGATTCATAGTTCTGATCCTACTAAACCGATGTTGCTGGATTTCAATCCCAAACTGCTTAGGATAACTACAAGCAATTTGAGACCAAGTTTGTTCTTTTCTTTTGTGTTTTTCGTGTGAGCGTGTTTTCAACAGACGGACAGACGGACATGGCTAAATCGACTTAGAATTACTCAAGGACCCAGAATATATATACTTTATGGGGTCTTAGATGTATAATAAAAAAGTTTCACACGGAATGACAAACTTAGAATACCCTCATTCACCACAGTGGTGGTGGAGGGTATAAAAAGAGTAATATTAAGTTGATCATATTTATACTTTCTTCAATGAAGAGAAATTTAAAAAATTCTGTAATATGTTTAAATGTATTATTTGAGTATTTTAAAATAAGAAGGAGTAATATTTAATATAGTTTAAATATTCAACATATGTAAGTATATAAATAAGCTCAATTTGTACTCTTACCTTAGCAAGTATGCCATTAATATAACAAGGCTAAGGGAGTATATTCCACATCATTATCCTAATTGCCACTTTAAAGGAAACTTAATAAAAATGGTAAGTATGGTAATATTCAAAAACACGTAGCGTGTGCCTTTAGTTCAGAAGTGGGCACAACTAAAACTGTGCTTGTAGTGATGTTTATTAGTATTAGTGAGATGGCAGAAGTACCCACCAAAAAATAATATAAAAAATATAAGAAATATCATCCGCTTCATGTGCATTCGACGCTATCTCATCGAAAACTAAATTAAAGAGGCTAAGAATACGTGTGAAATCTCTCAGCACAATTGTGCTATGGAGCGCCCACCATTGCTTTAGTTATTACATTAAGTGTAGTTTTGATAATCATTTAGACAAATTTAATATTTATTTTGGTGAAGATCAGGCCTGCCAAATTTGCCGATTTATCGGCATTTTGGCGATTTTTTGCCTTAAAATTAGCAAAGTGCCGATTGGCCGATTTTTGCTCCAAAAATGCCGATTTTTTTATATAAACTTAAATAACGGTAACTTTGGTTGTCAACGTGTAATTTATTAATTTTGGGCAACTTTAAAGCAATTGTCATTACCTCTACAACCAACCAAATGGTGTTTAAAACTGTATTAACTAATTTTACAAAAAAAAAAAAAAACGATTGGAAAATTAAATTTACTTAACGGAATTTATGAACACAAAGCATTTTTTGAACTTTAATGATTAGTATTTGGGCTTATTGGCTAATGAGTTACTTTCAAAATCAAAACTCAACAAAAGCGATATTAACAAAATTGTTAATAACTGTATTAATTTTTTTATAGAACTTTTAAATCAAATATTAAAACGTTTTGATTTTAAACAAAAATCTTATAAATCTTTAAATATGATAACCCTAACAATATTATGAAAAAGGAAAATATTTCTTTTATGGAAATTCTGAAAGAGTTCCCCAGCTTTATTTCTGAAAAAGAAATACAAATTTTATATATTGAATGTATAGCGTTAAAATTTTTAAATTTTTAAGAAGATTTATAGGGAATTGAAGTAAATTTGCAAACTTTTTGGCAAACGTGGGGATTCTACGGATGCATTTCCAGTGCTGTCATTTGTACAAGAAATTATGGGCCTTCCACTTTCTTCCGCAAACGTGGAAAGAATTTGTAGCTAAGTGAACCTTAATAAAACCAAATTTCGATGTTCCCTGGAAAATGAATCCTTTCAAGGAATTCTTTTTTCTAAAGATTACTTAAAATTTGATAACGCAAACTGTTTTGATGTTGATATTAAAATGGATTTAATTAAACTATGAAACTCAAATATGTATCTATAAAATATTTGTTAAAATAAAATGTTGAAATATATTTGTCAACTATAAAAACAATTTTAACCTAATGTACAAAATTTTTTTAAATTAACTACAATTTATTTATAAAAATATTCATTTTTTTTATTAATTTTTATGTTTTTGTATGGGTTATATGTAAGTTAATGCTGAAATTTTTAATGCCGATTTTTTTGCTGATTTTTTTAATTGAAGTGCCGATAATGCCGATTTTTTTTCGAAAATATGCCGATTTTTTATCAAAATTATCTGGCAGGCCTGGTGAAGATGCTCCCAACATATTTATTGATAATTTAATTAAGGACAGTAAAGAAATTTTCACGGACTACTTATCTAAACAATTAACCATGACAGCACTTTCTAATGTTGAGATAACTGTATATAATCTCGCAAAAAATTGTCATATTTGTGAAAAAAGCTTAGGAAGTGACAAAGTAAAAGATTACTGTCATTTGACTGGTAAATACAGAGAAGCAGCGCATAACTCTTGTAATCTTCTATACAAAATTGGTATTCTTTCATAATTTTTCTTCCTACGATTGCCACTTATTTGTAAAAGAATTATCAAAATTTGAGGGTGATATAAAAGTAATTCCTCTCAACAAGGAATTACTTTTATCAGCACATCATTAATAAATGAATTAATTAATATATATATCATTATCAAAATTTATACCAATGCAAAATAATAATAGCTTTGAAATTCGGTTTTTAGATTCTATTCGATTTATGGCATCTAGTTTAGAACCTCTTGCAAACAATTTAAATGACAATGATTTTCAAATTCTCAATAAAGGGGTTTAACAGAAAAATGAATTTGATTTAATAAGAAGGAAGGGAGTATTTCCTTACTCTTACATTGATTCAATGGAACGCTTTAATGAAACAAATCTTCCCACTAAAGAAAAATTTTACAATATTTTAAATAATACTAACTGCACTAATGAAGACTATGAGCATGCTCAAGCTGTTTGGAGAACTTTTAAATGTACTAACTTATTAGATTACATTGATGGTAACTCTACCATGAAAGTGTAAAATAAAATTGTGCTGCCGATAATTTTATAAAAATAATTATAATTTAGAGAAAATTAAATAAAAACGAAATTAAAATACAGTGTCAGCCATTACCAATCAATAATAAGAAATTAAAAAAAAAAATAGCCACCCGAATAAATAAAACAGAAAAAGTCATAACCACGTGCTAAGCCGTTATTATTCTTCTGTATTCTACTTATAAAAGCTGTAAAAAACATGCCACCCAAGGAAACTACTGATGCCCTAGCTCTTCAGCTACAAAAAGGTTTTCAGGAAGTAAACAAGAACATTGATGATAAACTGGAGATGCATCGTAGGACTACTCAAGAGCAGATAGAAAAAGCTTTAAAAGACTTTGAAGCTAAGATTGATTCCATAATGTCAAAAATTAAAAATGATTTTAATGCTGAAATCGGTAAAATAAAATCAGACGTGAACCACTGCTATGAATATATTAAGCAAATAAATAATAGTAATATGAGTAAATTGGTTGAACTAGAGAAGTCTCAAAATATATTAATAAAACATCAGAATCGACCTGATATTATTATTGCGGGTTTGCCTGCAGCTTTGCCAAATCTTAAAGATATTATCGTTAAAATTGGAGAGATCTACCAAATTCCTGTAATGGATTCTGATATAAACCAATGTATTTACATAAAAAACTACAAGGAGGTATTAGTTAAGTTTCACAATATACCAATAAGGGACAGCATAATGAAAAAGTACTTTGAATCTCGTGAGCTAAAACTGAATGACCTTATTGGAGGCGAGCTAGTCTCAAGAATATTCTTAAACGAGCATCTAACCCCTATGGCCAGCAAAATTACTTATTTATGCCGTAAATTAAAAAAGGCTAAACGTATTATTAAATTCAAACTTCGTAATAATGATTTACCACATGTTGACATAACTACAAATGATGGCTTGGACTTGGAATTTAACTTATTTAAACTAATGGATGAATATCAAAATATATAGTAAATTTGCACTTGTTATCAAGAAAAATAATAAGGTTGAATGAGGTTTAAAATATTTTATATTATATACATATATAACATAATCTTTTGCTTTTCCAATAAAAATTATAAGGTACATTAATTAATTTTCTTCTCACTATAGTTCTTGAAATGTATGTACATAAATACAAAAGTAATGTAAAGCTAAAAAATCTTTTCTGATTAATTTTCTGATATACATGTGTATTTTTTGGACAAATATATTAATCTTTCTTTTTTATTGCTTTTGCTTTACACTTTATTCACACAGCTGCTTTTTAATTGTCTCTTATGTCTCTTTAATTTAATCAGTTGCCATACAATCTCGAGAAAATCACTAAATTCTGTAAAAAGCTTCTATTTTTTTCTTTTCTTTCTTTTAAATTACTAACTTCCATTTATGATATTTGTGCAATTTACATTTCACTTATTTAAAGATTTTATTGTTCTCTGTTATTTAAATTTTATTTAATTTTTTCTATTGTATTCACTAGTACTTATGTATGCATATACACACAATATAAAATTATTGGTAGGGTAAGAATTAATTTGTAATCTGTTATGATGATTTTTTTATTCCATTACTATTTAGTTAAGAAAGTAGTTTTATTATTGCGGCTTCAATTTTTAACATTTATTTATGATGTCAGTTAGTGAGAATTTAGGTCCGAATATAAGTGATGGCCACGATATTGGAAGATATATCAACACTGATCAATATAGTTTGACAGTTGGTCACTGTAATCTCCAGAGTGTAAAACCATCACCATATTCCGTAAAATTCAACGAATTTGAACATTTTTTAAATTCATCATCATTTGACATATTTGGAGTTACGGAAACATGGTTAAAGCCTTGTGTTCCAGATAGTGCTGTAACCATACCAAATTACAATTTCTGTAGGAATGACCGCGTATTAGGAAGAGGCGGAGGTGTGGGTATCTACATCTCACGTAGTATGCAATATAAAGTACTGGATATTGAATCGCAATATAATGAATGTGAGGTACTATTTATGGAAGTTTATGTTGGTGATATGACTGTGCTATTGGGGGTTGTATATTTGCCTCATGGCAATATTAATGCTTTTGAGTCAACCATGGGAGATTTATTTGAAAGATATGATAAAATAATAGTTGTTGGAGACTTTAACTACAATTTATTTAACCCAATTAAATCAGGAAAATTTAGATCATTATGTAATCGTGTAAACGTCTCAATTCATCATAATTTAGCACCTACTCATTTTGATATACAGCATGGAACCACATCACTACTGGATTACTTTATCATAAGTGAACCGTCATTTTTAAATAAAACTGGTCAGGTTCAATGTCCATTTCTCTCAAGAATGATAGAAGAAAGATTACGACAACACGAATCAAAAATTGAATTTTCTGCGCAGGTGGGTTAAATGACGTCACGAAACATACACAAATAGGTAACTCTAGCTTGGGTTAAGCTACGTCATCTAACGGGAAAACATGCGCATGGCGTAATCTCTTTTTATATCATTCTTGCATTTCTCTCTAATCATTCTCTAATTTTTGCTTGTTTTAGTTTTTGTTGTATACCTAGCACAATGAGTTCTGTTGAGTATGTTGAATATCGAGACTTCTCAAGAATCGATATGGATGAACTTCAATCTTGCATTTCAAGTCATGACTTTTCGTCTTTTTATAATACAAGTAATGTAAACGTCCAACTTTATTCCCTTGATATGCTGATATCTAAAATGTTTTCCCTTGTTCCAATCTCGAAATTTAAACTTAAGCGAAATACTTCGGAATGGATTAAATCTAGGAAAATACTGCATGCTAGGTCACTCAGAGATATTGCATATGGAGTGTCTACTGCAAGTATAGACACAGGACAAAGAGAATCATTCGGAATGTTAAAAAGGTTTATTATTCGAAGTTTTTTAATGGTCTTAATACAAAACAAATTTGGAATAGAGTGAGGAATTCTTATTCTAGTAGGCAAATTACCGATGACAATGACTTGGACCTTGAACAGTTGAATAGTTACTTCTGCTCACGAGTAAACTCATGTTGCAATAATGTCTTCGACTATGAAGAGCTGGATGAAAATTCTGAAACTTTTTCATTTTCTTGCGTAAACTCAACGAACTTATTAACAGAGCTTTCTAAAATAAAATCCAATGCTTGTGATGTAGATGAAATACCATTAAGATTTATTAAAATAATTTTTCCATTATTAGCTGATCAGTTGCTTTATCTTATAAATGGAATTTTAACCACATCTACATTTCCTAACATGTGGAAATGTGCTAAAGTCATTCCAATTCCTAAAATAGGCAGCTCTTATAATAGGGACAATCTTAGACCTATTAGTATTCTTCCAGTGTTATCGAAAGTACGCGAACATGTAATGATGTCCCAAATAAACTCACATATTTTAAAATTCTCTTTACTGAATGATAAACAGACTGGATTTCGTAAAAATTGCAGCTCTTCCTTAGCACTATTGGGAATAACAGAATCCATAAGGGATAGGGTGAATGATAATAAGACTTGTGTGCTAGCATCATTGGACCTATCTAGGGCGTTTGATTGTGTTGATCATGCTAAATTGGTAAGAAAACTTAATAATGAATTTAAATTTTCTCGGCTTGTTTACTTATGAATTCGTATTTAAGTGATCGTAAGCAATTTATTTTATTAAATAATAGAAAATCTAGCGTGCAGAGTATAAATCAGGGTGTGGCTCAGGGGTCCGTTCTCGGGCCATTAATTTTCTCTATGTATTTAAATAATCTCTTTAGTAAAACTGATTCTCAATCATGTGTAGCATACGCATTTGCTGATGACATACAACTTATATTTTATCAATACCGATCATTGACTGAAATGCAAACAGAAATTAATAATACACTAAGAGAAGTGGAAATATGGATGATGTCAAATAATTTCACAATCAATTCGTTAAAAACAAATGCTATTAAATTTGGTTCATCGTCAGCTGAGCAAGTCAAGATTGAATTGAGTGGTTCTGTAATAAATATGGTGGATAAGATGAAAGTTTTAGGTGTCACATTGGACAGTAAGCTTGATTACTCTGATCACATTAATATTATTTGCTCTAGGGTAAACTTTACTCTTCGAAAATTATACTCACTTAATCTTACTTTGCCTTTTCATGTCAGATATAAGGTTGCACATGCATTATTAATGTCTCAAATTTTGTACTGTTTAGATGTTACTTGCTGCACAACATCAACATGTGTTCGGAGAATCCAGCTCTTGGTCAACAAGATGGTGAGATTTGTATTCCAAATTCGAATCAGAAACCATATTTGTATATATGTCAATCGATTTCTCAAATGTTCTTTTAATGATTATCTTACCATAAAATTTTTATTAGGCTTCTATAATATTGTTGAAAATTCATCACCGTCTTTTCTAGCTAATCGTGTCAGGTTTATTCATTATTCAAGGAACACTCAAATATTTATTCCCAGAATAAACAGTGCGTTTTATGAGAGATCATTTTTAATTAAAACTGCTCGAGTCTGGAATACTTTACCAAATTACTTGAAAACTTTTTCTTTTTCATCAATGGTTTACAGGAAAAAACTTTTTGAATATTTTAGTCGATGATTAAATTGATGAGAAAAGAAAATGTGGTAAAATAGTAAATATAGCGGGTACTTCGTAAAAAATACTTTCTGATTCAACTTGTCACAGAGAAGTTGTAAAACATTTAGAAACCTGAAAACTATTATGAAGTTAAAGTATTTATAAAAATGTGTATTTTGGCCATCACTATGTCGATTAATACAACGCTATGTTGTTATTTCTATTCTGTAGTTAAAAATTGTCGCCGTATATAATAAAATACTATAGTTTTAAAATTTTGTTGATATAAATAGACATATATATACATATGTAAATATATATATCTTTTTTAGAGTTTCTGTTATAAGAAAATTGAATTACATACTCCACTGTAATATCTATTGGCCACATGAAGGCTTTTTTATTACAAAAATTTAATAAATAAAAATAAAATAAAAAATAAATAAAATTATATTTAAAAACAGACGTTCTTTTATTAACTGACATTTTTCAAAATTTTCGACACATTTGTAAAAGTATTTATAAACTTGATCCATGTCAATATTATACTGCCCCAGGACTATCATGGGATGCTATGTTAAGAACAACTAAAATAGAGTTAGAACTGCTAAGTGATGTCAATATGTACAATTTTATACAAGATGGTATTCAGAGTATTTAATGTACCTCGACGCTAATAAATTGTATGGATGGGCAATGTCAGAATATCTTCCGTATGGAGAATTCGAATGGAATTATGAAGAAGACTTTCTAAATATGTTGGATGTTGCTAATATATCAGATACGTCTGAAATTGGTTATTTCTTGGAGGTAGATTTAGAATACCCCGAATACTTACATGAAACACATAATGATTTACCATTTTGTCCAGAAAATAAAATAGTTGGTGAATCTAAATATAGAAAGCTAATTGCAGACTTAACATCAAAAACAAAATATAAAATTTATTATAGGGTTCTTAAACAGTGTTTGAAAAATGGATTAAAATTAAAAAAAATTCATAGAGCGTTAAAGTTTAAACAATCTCCGTGGCTAAAAAAGTATATAGATTTAAACACATACCATAGAACATTAGCAAAAAATTCGTTTGAAAAAGATTTTTTCAAACTTCTTAACAATGCTGTTTATGCGAAAACCATGGAAAACGTTCTTAATCGTGCAGATGTTAAAATAGTTAGTGATTGGGAAACTACAAATCGTAATCATTTAGTAGCTAGAGCACTAATTTCTAAGCCAAATTTCTCGAGTATTACACAATTTTCCAACAATATGTTTGCAATTCAATTAAAACTTATGCAAATAACTTACAACTAACCAATTTATTTAGGCTTTGCTGCGCTAGAACTCTCTAAATGGAAAATGTACGATTTTCATTATCAGTACATGACGCCAAAATTTCAATCCAATTTAGCCTTAAATTATATGGATTCATATTCATTTATCTACACAATAAAAACAGAGGATTCAAGGTTTGACACATCTGAGTATCATCCGTATAATATTTTTAACCTGCCATTATTAAATAAAAAAGTTTTAGGTATGATGAAGGATGAAAATAGTGGAAAAATTATGAAAGAGTTTGTTGCACTTCGATCAAAAATGTATTCATTTCAAACAGTTAGTATGAATGAAATAAAAAAGTCTAAAGGTGTTAAAAAGTCGTGCATAAAAAACCTTTCACTGGCAGACTATAAAAAATCATTGTTGGAAAAAGTAATACCCTCTGACACAATGAATACATTTAGATCTAAGTTTCATCAGCTGTATACTCAAAAATTACACAAGATTGTCTTGAGTTATGCGGATGACAAAAGAATTATCGCTTCGGACCAAATAAATACTTATGCACGAGGGCATTTTAGACTTCAGTCTAACTTTGACAACTTCTTTACAGAAATAGACAATTTTTTAAATGACTCATCTGACGATGAATATTTAATGAACATAGATATTTAAATTAATATTTAATAATTATGATACCATATTAATGTACAAAATTTATATTACATACATATATAAAATAATTTTTGAATATAAAAAAAAAAAAAAAAAAATAAAACAATATACATATGTTAATAAATATACTCTTATTAAAAACTTTTGAATTTTATTTCTAAAATAAATTTTTAAATATTTTGCCATATTACATTTTCAGTATCGTAATCTAATTTCTTTCGATTTCTTGTTACACGAGGAGAGTATTGATAAGGTAAAGTGGATTGTTTCATATTTGAATAGTTATCAGTTTTGGATAATATTCTAATTTTTGGAGTTTCTTTTTCCGAAAAGCTTTTAAGACGCTTAGCTACGGAAGATGCAGAAGAAGGATTTAATTTTTGTATTGTTGTATCCATATCGTTCTGACCATCATTATTTGTGTAAATATCTTCAGGCAAATTCAAATCTGTTTGCAGTGCTATACTACTCGATTGAGGTGTAATTGTTTGAGTTTCAATATACTTTTTATACACCTTTCTAGTTTGAGTTTCATTATCGCGCAAATTGTGCATTGTTGATAGTTTATTCTGATTAGATAATCGTTAGAATCCAATTAAATATTTAGCAAGTTCTTGTTTAATGTAATACCATTTGTTTATATCCTTTAGTGTATGTGAACTATATATTGGTAAGAGTTTCCGATGTAAAAAATCTGAATCAGTATATTTAACTTTAAATTTTTCGTAAGTTGATGTATGAAGAACTATAAGTTTTGATAATTTATTTGACATTTTCTAAAATTTTTCCAATGACTCCACTTAATATTGATGTAATAATAATGGGTAAAAATCCTCCCTTTTGAATAAGATGTTTCCTCTTTTGACGCATAGAGGTTTGTGATGAGCAAACTTTCCTCAAAGTATTTTTATATGGTCTTAGTTTTTCAAACACATTTTTGTTTATTTTATGATTTCTGTTTATAATATTTAAAATAATTTCATTTAAAGTTGTGATAACAACATTGTCAACATTTTTCAAAATTTCATTTCGTAGTTTGTGATCCGCTTTTTTAAGAACATAGAGAATATGTTTGTTCTCCTTCAGTAACTTCAGATTTGAAGTCATTGTTTATATTCGCATATATATAGTAATCTGTATTAAAAATATTTGATCTAAATCTTAAAGCGTTAGGTATTTCTTGAGTAAGATCAACTATTAAATAACCATGAGCCTGTTGTGTACATTGATTATATACATCTACTAAAGATTTTGAGTTTTCTGGATAAACTTGACGAGCTAAATGTTGGAATTGTGTCTTATCTCTTGGATTTTTAAACATAACTATATATTTGGAGTTTAATGAAATATCTCTCGAATAAGTCCCTTTATGAAAAATATTTTGTGTAACTAAAATTACACTTAAGTTTCTATGATGAGATCCTTTTGTAAATAGTTCACAAACTTTCTTATTTGATGATTCAAGCATTAAATCATCCAATATAATTAAAGTAGATTCTTCGTCATTCGTATTGAAAGTCTCTGGAATTCCTTTAACAAACTCTACATTTTCTATATTTGGAAGTGAATTTTTTTCAGAATAACACCATATGATTCGGTCTATATCTTTAGATATTAAGTTTTGATTTTTAATTAAATTTTTAATAAAAGTAGATTTTCCACAGCCTGAGGGACCACAAACCATCATTGTAAATGGGTATATAAACTGATGAAACATGCTTGCGCTCTTAAAAACCATTTGTTAATGAATTAAAAAGGAAGAATATTTTAATTAATATGAGTAAAAAAAAAAAATCTAATTGACGAAAAAAAAAACTTTAAGCGACGTAGGTTTATTCAAAAGGGAATTTTAAATACTTGGCAAATAGACTTGGTGGAGATGATACCATATGCAAAAT
This sequence comes from Pollenia amentaria, assembly GCA_943735925.1. NCBI lineage: Eukaryota > Metazoa > Arthropoda > Insecta > Diptera > Polleniidae > Pollenia > Pollenia amentaria. Next base: position 15,317,679 of record OX031011.1, read on the forward strand.
TTAATAAAGGTTTCAAGTATATGCTTACTGTAATAGATGTTTTCTGAAAATATGCCCACGCTCTGCCATTAAAAACTAAAACAGGATTTGAGGTTTCAAAATAATTTAATAGCATTATAAAGTTAAACAGTAATAAAGCTCCTAAAAACCTACATTCAGATCAAGGAAAAGAATTTTACAACACATATTTCAAAACTCTTATGAAAGAGCTAAATATTAATCATTATCATACATATTCAAACTTAAAAGCGTCAATAGTTGAACGATTTAATAGAACTTTAAAAAATAATATGTGGAAACAATTTAGTATGCAAGGAAATTATAACTGGATAGATGTATTAGAAAAGCTGTTGATAGAATATAATTCATCTTATCATCGAAGTATAAAGATGAAACCTAATTTAGTTAACAAGCGCAATGAAAAAAAACTTTTAAAAACTGTATATAATAACTTAAAAGTTTTTAAAAATGGAAAATTTAATATTAACGATTTTGTTCGCATAAGCAAATATAAAAATGTTTTTGAAAAGGGATATACACCAAATTGGTCTACAGAAGTTTTTAAAGTAAATAAAATTAATGCAACAAACCCTGGCACCTACCAGCTAAAAGATTTTAATGGAAATATAATTAAAGGCGGATTTTATCAAGAGGAGTTATTAAAAACTAAAGTTAGTTGAAAAAGTCTTAAAACGTAGAGGTGAAAAACTATTTGTAAAATGGTTGGGTTTCGGAAAAGAATATAATTCATGGATTAATCAAACAGATTTTAGTTGATAAACTAAATTTTTTATATATGTATAACACACAACTTATAATATTTAACATTTCTAATAAATATGGCATCAAGCACAGAGGATAATAGTATTTATATTACTTTATTAAGTAACGATTCAGTAAATTTATATAAAAGCACTTCAAGTACTTTCACAAATTTATTAAAGCAATCTCTTACCATGAGTGACCAGTGGGAAGTCGGATTATCAGATATATCCTTTTCGATAACGAATAAACAACTAAATATGAATCAAAATATACTTAAACGTAAAAAACGCAACATTTCAAACTTTAATAATCAATCTGTGAAAACATTGAAAATTGACTCTACTAATGAATATGATGAAATTAAAATAAAATTTAAAGAACTAATGGAAGCATCCGACGAGCTTAAACTAAAAAATATTAATAAAACTTCAAAACTTTTAAATACTTTAAACATGCAAATTGACTCTAAAAACGAATATGATGAAATTAAAACAAAATTTAAAGATCTAATGGAAACATCTGCAGAGCTGAAACTAAAAAATATTAATAAAACTTCAAAACTTTTAAATACATTAAACATTGTTTAACCCCAATCTAATATATCTACAAAAGAAAAAGATACTCGTAATGTTCAAACATAGAACAAAATGTTCAAATTACTAGTCCAGAATCTACAACAACTTATGCAAAAGATCCCATATTATCGTCAACAAATTATATATTCGAAAAATCTTTGAACAAATTCTCTGACAACATAAATCAGTTTATCAATCAAATTGAATCTTCTGATATAAATGAAAACATATTTATTTATACTGATATAATAAAACCTCGACATGTTGGTAGTAAAAAAATAAATGTTTAAAAATTTTTTCAGTAACAACATTGAAAAACTATATTCATTTCAATAGAATTGAAGTTTTTCCTCTTGAAGCCTATAATATAAATGATATTTCCATAATGATTCGAAATGATGAAGGAGAAGAGGTAAACTTTAATAAATTAGTTCCCGTTTATTGTACTCTACACTTAAAAAAAAAATGTATATAAAATAGTTGCGTAACAAAACAAAATTAATCATTTTTATGACAACCATGGATACGATTTATACAAGTTATTATAATAATCAGTCTGGAGAAAATATACAAAATATTGGTGAAATATATCACGCACCAAGAATTTTACAATACGGTCGTGGTATTGGATCCATATTTTCGGCTGTATTTTCACATCTTAAACCCTTATTTAAAACGGGGATGAATATATTAAAGAATAAAACATTAGATATTGGAAAGGAAATTTGAGAATGAAAACAATGCAGAAAGGTAAAGGTCGACGTATAAAACTCAAACGTTTAAAGCAAAAGCAACAGATTAAATCAAAACGTTGTAGAGGAAAGAACTTTAGGGATATTTTTGGGAATTGGAAATGTCAGGATTTATAGAATGTATGAAGAGTGAGTTGGACTTATTTGAATCTCCTCCAATTCAAACTAGCGTTGTTAAAACCGAAGAAATTTGCTACAATCCAATTGCATCACTAGATAATTCTAGCACAATTGAATTTGTATCGCTAGGTAATGGTGAAACATATCGTGATCTTAATAGTATTTATCTTCGACTGGTTATTGAAATAAAAGGAAACGGAGGAGTTGTTAATAACTTACTGCACTCCTTGTTTAGAAATTGTATTGTACACCTTAACAATAAAAATGTATCACAACCTGACAATAACTATCACTATAGAGCTTATATAGAAAAATTGTTAAATTATGGAAATGATGCTAGATCAACGCATCATGAATCATGTGGCTGGGCTATTGATATAGATAAAATAAATTCATTAGTTGAAAAAGAAAATCCTGGTTTAGACACGAGAAAAAAACTATTTAAGGATGGAAAAAGAGTAGAGCTTTTTGGAAAACTTCATGTTGATGTATTTAACCAACAAAAATATTTGCTTAATAATGTTGATCTGAAGGTAACATTAAATATGGAAAAAGCAGAATTTTACATTTTAGAAGGTGGTGATAAAAATGAATCTTATATTAAACTACACGAAGCTAATTTATATATAAACCATCTTACTATTAATCATAATATTCTAATGGCTCATCATAGTGTATTACAATCAAGAAATGCAATTTATCCCTATAAAAGAGTGGAAATAAAAACATTTACAATACTCCCTGGAAATCACTCATTAAGTTTAGATAACGTTATACTAGGACAATTACCAAATTTTTTAATTTTTGGAATGGTGTCTAATAAAGCATATACTGGAGAGAAAAAAGAAAATCCATTTAACTTTCAACATTTTAATTTACAAAGATTTAATTTGGTTGTAAATGGAGTACAATTTCCTGCACAACCAATTGAACTTACATAACTACAATAACGGAGGAATAATAAGTACTCGTGGTTATCAAACACTATTTAAAGGAACTGGAATTCATCATTTCGATAAAGGTCATCAAATAACTAAAGAACTTTTTGATAACGGATATTTTTTACTTGCTTTCGACTTGACACCAGATCATAATAATAATACTAATTGCGGTAATTTAATAAACCAGGGAACTATTCGTATTGAAGGGCGTTTTGGCAAACCAATTATTGAAGCAATAACGTGCTTAGTATACTGTGAATTTGAAAGTGTTATAGAAATTGATAAAACGCGTAATATTATTCAAACACTATGAATTCAATAAATATTAAAAATACTTTGAAGTCCAATAATATAACAAAATATAAATTTAAAGGTGTATTTGCATGTAATAAATTACCAACACAACCAGTTTTAAAACCATAATTTTACGTTGCCAACACTGATCCATCACATATGCCTGGACAGCATTCGGTTGCTTTTTATTTTCCTAAAAACAAACCTGCCGAGTACTTTTGTTCTGCTGGCCAATCTCCATATAAATCTTTTAGGATATTTTTAAATAAACAAAAATATTTGCTTAATAATGTTGATCTGAAGGTAACATTAAATATGGAAAAAGCAGAATTTTACATTTTAGAAGGTGGTGATAAAAATGAATCTTATATTAAACTACACGAAGCTAATTTATATATAAACCATCTTACTATTAATCATAATATTCTAATGGCTCATCATAGTGTATTACAATCAAGAAATGCAATTTATCCCTATAAAAGAGTGGAAATAAAAACATTTACAATACTCCCTGGAAATCACTCATTAAGTTTAGATAACGTTATACTAGGACAATTACCAAATTTTTTAATTTTTGGAATGGTGTCTAATAAAGCATATACTGGAGAGAAAAAAGAAAATCCATTTAACTTTCAACATTTTAATTTACAAAGATTTAATTTGGTTGTAAATGGAGTACAATTTCCTGCACAACCAATTGAACTTACATAACTACAATAACGGAGGAATAATAAGTACTCGTGGTTATCAAACACTATTTAAAGGAACTGGAATTCATCATTTCGATAAAGGTCATCAAATAACTAAAGAACTTTTTGATAACGGATATTTTTTACTTGCTTTCGACTTGACACCAGATCATAATAATAATACTAATTGCGGTAATTTAATAAACCAGGGAACTATTCGTATTGAAGGGCGTTTTGGCAAACCAATTATTGAAGCAATAACGTGCTTAGTATACTGTGAATTTGAAAGTGTTATAGAAATTGATAAAACGCGTAATATTATTCAAACACTATGAATTCAATAAATATTAAAAATACTTTGAAGTCCAATAATATAACAAAATATAAATTTAAAGGTGTATTTGCATGTAATAAATTACCAACACAACCAGTTTTAAAACCATAATTTTACGTTGCCAACACTGATCCATCACATATGCCTGGACAGCATTCGGTTGCTTTTTATTTTCCTAAAAACAAACCTGCCGAGTACTTTTGTTCTGCTGGCCAATCTCCATATAAATCTTTTAGGATATTTTTAAATAAAAATTGTAAAACTTTTACTTAAAATAGTCTTCGAATTCAGAGTGAAACTTCAATTTTATGTGGCGTTTATTGTTGTGTATTTATTTATTAAAGATGTAAAAACATAAGTTTCAAGCAAATTTTAAAATTGTTTGATTATTTTAATTTATATTATAATGATATTTTAGTTGTAAGTTTATATTAGCATATTTTCAAGAATTTTTAAGAATATAATAAAAGATAAAAAAATAAATACACATTTTTGTTTTTATATTTGTTCCATATATATATATATATAAAATTGTAACGTTACTGACTGACTGATTCATCATCGCACAGCCTAAACGCCTGAAGCTAAAAACTTGAAATTTGGACCAGGGGTTGGTCTCTCCCAAAATCGATCCACTAAGACGGGATTTTTGGAAATTCGAATGTTTAGGGGGTAAAAAAGGGCAAAAACGGTTAAATTCGGTACCCTTATATCTCTAAAACTAAAAGAGATACAAAAAAAATGTAATACTTATCGTTGTTCTTTAGAAAAATAAGCGGACAAGTGTCTGGTACTTTTTGGAAATTCGCCCTTTAACGGAGTAAAGGGGTAAAACCTGCCTTTTGGGACTTTTTTGTCACCCCATTTATCTTTTAAACCCATAAACATAGAAATAAGGGTTATATCACATTTGAAACTTATCTAAAAAATCCAGATACGATTTTGGTACTTTTTCGAAATTCGGACGTTTAAGGGGTAAAAAGCGTAACAATTTTTAGTACTTTTTTTATAAAACTTTTTTTTTGTATTTATTGACATAAATGTATGAAATTATGGGCTTCAATGGGGAGGAAAAAAGTACCAAAAAAGGGAAATACGAAGTAAACTGGTAAAATCTGTATTTTGGTACTTTTTTGTCACCCCATCTATCTTTTAAACCCATAAACATAGAAATAAGGGCTATATCACATTTAAAAACTTATCTAAAAAATCCAAATACAAATATGGTACTTTTTCGAAATTCGGACGTTTAGGGGGTAAAAACCGTTACTATTTTTGGTACTTTTTACAAAATATTTTTTTTATTCATTGACATATACGTATTAAATTATGGGCTCCTACTACAATATTGAAATTTTTTATGCTTCAATGGGGAGAAAAAAGTACCAAAAAGGCGAAATAAGGGAAATTTAATTTCTTAGTTTAGGTTTTTGGTTCCACAACTGACAATTTTTTTGATTATCGTTAATATTGGACCTTGAAACATAAACTTCAACATGCAATGTCCTGAGTGGATAAGAACCTTTGAGGGTACATTTTGGTATTTTTTGATCTTCAACTGGTACTTTTTTAATATATCACATTCGCAACTTATCTAAAAAATACAAATACAAATTTGATGCGTTTCGAAATTCGAATGTTTAAGGGGTGAAAATCGTACCTTATTCTGTTATTTTTTTCAAAAAATTTTTCTTCATCTACCTATATAATATAAAATTGTAAAGTTACTGCCTGATTCATCATCGCACGGACGTATCACATTCGTAACGTATCTAAAAAATACAAAAAAAAATTTTCGAAATATGAACGTTTAGACGTACAAATCGTCCTTTTACAAAGTAGCAGGTTTAAACCTAGAAACATAAACTTTGGCGTAAAAATATGTCCACATAAGAAAAAGGGGCGCTAACGAAGTAGCGGGTTAAATGCTAGTTAAATATAAACTTATAATTATTAATCAAATTTATTACATTAATTTTTCTTAAGTAGTATACCGTGCACCTGCACGGAATAGGACCCTCCTTACAATTTGTATTATGCCATGGGCAGCAATCAAAATGAGGCACGTTTAGTCCTTCATCGACGTCATCTACACCGTAGTCCTCATTTTCCTCCATCATTGTTAAATAATGATATATGCACTGCCTCTGCTCAAACATGAGCACATTTTCGAAGTCTTTTAGGAACGTTTCTAGATATTGTTTAAAATAAGAAATTTTTGGTCTTGTTTGTTTGGATTCCTTTTGTTTAATGTTCCTCATTTAAAATTTTTTAGTTACAGGTGTGATATATCAGAAGAACTTAAACATCACTATATATATATATATATATATATATATATATATATATATATATATTAGGGCGGGTCGATTTATTTTTCGACAATTTCCCTATGATTTCCGTATTCTATGGGTTATTCCATGAAAATTTGCCAAAGGAACCATACCTCTATCGTTAAAATCGAGTCCCCTACTTTTTGTTGGTAGATTTTTTCCCAAATTGACGTTCGTATGAAATATTACCTACACGTTCACATCCATAACTCAAAAACTATCGATCGGGTTTAATCATTTTGATCAATTTACAATCTCCAACATTGGTCCAACGGTTCAAAAGTTACGGGCATTTTTGTCCAAATTTTGGAGCATTTTTTCCATTTTTTTCATGATTTTGTCCAATAATATTACTTTCATGGCCATTTTTTTGGCTCAATCCATTATTTAATTCAATTTACAATTCAAAACGAAGAGTTTAAGCCCAAATTTATCGAATTCGGTTTATTAATTCATGCGATATTGCTAAAACAAAATAACACATAAAACCAAATTTTTGATTTTTTTTCCCTTTTTATTTTTTTTCTACAAAAATTCAAATTAAGAGATAATAAAGCATCTATCAACCTATTATCAAAAAAAATATTCAATTTGAGTGTAGTAAAAGACAAAATGTGAAAAAAACATTATTTTTCTGAAAGTCTTGTTTGCTTTCAAGTCTTGGTGTTTTCGTACGGCTCTCTAGTGTCGTCGCCATAGTGCCTTCTACATTCTTTCCTGCAACTCGTTTAGCAGTGGCAGCCAGCAATTGGACATGTCTTTCCGTTCCTTGAATGTGTAAAGGAATTTGTGGATCATCGAACGGTGGCACTTCGTAATTTAAATATCCCTCCAAATGTTCATACGAATAACTTTGCGTAAACGGTGGTTCGAATAAAATGGTATCGTCATTTAAATCAATCATATTTGTATATTCCGTACAATTAAAGTTTATAAGAGATTTTTTATAAACTCTAAGTTCCGTTGGGTCGACAATATCTCTTCGGTAATGTAAAATCTTCTTTATAGCAATGTTTCGTTTTTCCATTCTATCATCAAACAACATAGATAGCAAGATATTTTCTGAGTGTGCAAAATATGGATTATCTTGAATTACTGTATTTACAACTCCAAGTAAATTCGGTGGTAAAAATCGTGTCCAAGTAATAAATTTAAAAAGTAATGTACTACCGTATGCGGCAGAGCTATAATACTTAACATTGAAATACATTGGCGCGTATACTTTTATTATATAGTTAGCCAGAATTTTTAAATTTTCAGTTGGACTATTAGTTGTCACATAAAACCGTAATAATCTATTGGCTTTGGTCAGCCAACTGGCCCTGGTTTTATGTGAGACAAGTCCGCAGGAACCACACCATTAGAAATCGCATTGGCCATTAACATCAAGTACCTCGAATCGTAGATAATTCTTCTGGATTTAAATCACCAGGAGGCATATTTTCCAAAGCAATTGGCCCTGGTTTTATGTGAGACAAGTCCGCAGGAACCACACCATTAGAAATTGCATTGGCCATTACCATCAAGTACCTCGAATCAGAAGATAATTCTTCTGGATTTAAATCACCAGGAGGCACATTTTCCAAAGCGATTTCCTCAAAATCGGTTACCACCTGAAAAGAAAACATAAAAGCTAAAAAATAGAATGAAAAATGGTAAAGAATCAGCTATAAAAATTACATACCGGAAGATTTTCACAATCAGCAATTTTTGAGCTCAAGTTTCCGGTAGTTGATCGTGGTCCAGTGGTGGTTGATTTGTCTAAAGTGTCAAACAAATGTCTAAACGGAAGCTCGTTTAAGTGCAGAAGACACACAAACCAGTGCAGTGGTCTCTTTAACTGTTTTTCGAATAGTCGCAAAATTCCACCGTGTACGCCAGTATTTGTTGGTTCACCATCAGCGCATATGGCAATTAATGAATCGAGAGACAATTGTTTTTCTTGGAAGAATTCGATCAATTTGTTGACTTGCCGCAGTTTCACTTTCTAGTTTTGTGTAGCCTATCAATTGAGATTTTAATTCCCTCAAAACAACTAGATGAGGTTCTTTAACCATCCTTGGATGTAACTTCTCATCAATTTTTTCTACAGTTAGAGCATCATTTTTCCTGCCGTCGAATGAAAATGATATCAAATTCGAGCCATCATACAGCTTACGAAGTGCGTCTTGTCTCCATTTTTCTCTTTCTCTACGAAGTTTACTTTTATCCATGATGACAAGATTGTCATGAGCATCTTTTACACCCACTGGGATTGTTGGTATAGTCGTTGGTATCGTCTCTTCACTTCCACTATCGTGTTCCGGTATCGTTTGTATTCTGTCATTATATTGATCGCGCATGAAATCTTTTAAGTTTTCTGGGATAGATCCACATGAGCAATCGTTTTCTTTCAAGTTGCATTTACATTTTCCAATGTTGAATAATTGGTTTGTTGATTTAATTCTGTTGCGCGTTTTATTCGTTGTTTATCTGCATTACTATATGCGTCAAGCAAATTATTCAATTTTCTAATGATGCTACCTTTGAGTATAACTTCAATATTAAGTTGATTCCAAATTTCTAACAATCTGTCTGCTACTTGGGGAGTAAATCTTTTATACGAAAACATTTTGCTTTGGACTTTTGAACGTTCGGCCAACAAAAAATAGTACTTCAATATATCTCGTTTAGTTGACAGATTAATACCAGGTAATTCACAGGCAACGCCAAAAGAAAAAACATCATGAGAGACCAAATGTTGCAAACTACTGCGTTGGGTATCTGTTGGATTTTGCGATGAACCAGGCTCTGAATCCATTTTTTAAACCGTCACTAAAAGAATTAAATATGTTTTTCATAGAATAATAATATAACTATTAACTATAATAGTTAGCAATGTTTTTACACTTACCTTTAAACCTTTTGTAAATTTCAAAATAGTTTGATTATTTGTTAGTTATTTCAAGTAACACTTCACTGAAATGACGCTCAAACAAAACTAGCATACACTGGAATATTATAAACAAACAAAAATAACAAACAAAAATAAAGAAGTCTATAAAGAAACTAAAAACAAAAAGAAATAAACAAACATAACACAGGGTGTGCACCCTGTGAAAAAAATATGCCAATAATGTAAAGCGGAAATCAGTCCAGTCCTAACGTAAGGTTCGTAAGCTTCGTAAGTCAAAAAAATTGAGCCAAAAAAATGGCCATGAAAGTAATATTATTGGACAAAATCATGAAAAAAATGGAAAAATGCTCCAAAATTTGGACAAAAATGCCCGTAACTTTTGAACCGTTGGACCAATGTTGGAGACCCGATCGATAGTTTTTGAGTTATGGATGTGAACGTGTAGGTAATATTTCATACGAACGTCAATTTGGGAAAAAATCTACCAACAAAAAGTAGGGGACTCGATTTTAACGATAGAGATATGGTTCCTTCGGCAAATTTTCATTGAATAACCCATAAAATACGGAAATCATAGGGAAATTGGTGAATTTTTTCACTCCCTACAAATCGACCCGCCCTAATATATATATATGTAGCCAAATCTATTTGTAACTACATTATTAGACTTAAAAAAGTTGTACCAATAAAAAATGTGTAGCAAATATTCAAGGTTAATTTTGAAAGTTTAAAATTGCATATGATTGCATTTTTTACTCTAACGAAAAGTTTTATTAACTCATAATTTAATATGAAGCAAACATTCAAGGATAATTTTTAAACTTAAGAATGCTACGATTGCATTTTTCATTGCACAATATTGCATTTTTTTTTTTTTACTAATGAAAAGTTTATTAACTCATAATTTATATTAAGCAAACATTCAAGGTTAATTTTTATACTTAAAAAATGCTACGATTGCATTTTTTAGCATAACGAAAAGTTTATTGACTTTTAATTTCCACAATAATAAATTTATATTTATTTTTTAACAGAATGTTCTAAAAAGTTCAATAATCATAGATCAGTTTTCAAAATATGCTTTGATTAACATTAAATATATATATATATATATATAATATTATATATATATATATATATATATATATATATATATATATATAATATTATATATATATATATAATATATATAATATATATATATATATATATATATATATATATATATATATGCACAGCTGATACTTTGCATACACGTTATATATGCACCTCATACTATGAGGACTTTTGCATACTATGAAGCCTGTCCTCAAAATTTTATATTCCTTGCGGCTAATGTAAGGACATCGTAGATTGAGGACATTTTTAACGGAGATTTTTTTTTTTGGTTGAATTTATTCCGCTGTGCATATATATTGATCTAATATGATAAAAAGTTCGATATATGCGCTTTAAATGTATTAGTTTAACATTTTTATCTAAATTTAGATCTGTATTGTTGCCATCGTTCTTTACAAAAATGTTATTTTTTGAAGCTGTGAAATCTTTGTACATGTGCGACTTTGAAGTTAGCAGTTTGGCTTCATATTATACAGTATATTGATACTGCCTATGCTTCTTGCAAGAGTGAAAGAATCAAATATATTATTATACTCGTGCATGTCCAAAACAAATTTATATTAGGTGGCAGCGAATTTGACAGTTCAAACCGATAGTATGTCTTGGTTTTACAATGCTTTATTAGAAATGTTTGACATTTCAAACAGTAGGCGCTAACAATCCAATACAAAAAAACTGTTGTTTTTGTTGTAGTATTTTCTGCCTACATGTGTATAAACACATCTTGAATACGACATTTGCAATTTGATTTAATATTTTGTTTGTTTAATGAAACTTAGTATTAATGTTTTTAAAAATTATACTTTTGAAGCCGTATTTATAAAAAATATTTCTGGTTAATAAAACGAATTCTGAATGAAAATTTGTTTAATTAAACTCTTATAAATTATAAATATTTTTGCAATAAAAAAAAGTTGCATTTTACCAGCGTTGCCATTATGAAAAACTTTTCCTTTTTTTGGCAGGTTAATTTAAGAAGTTTTAAAATAATATAAAGTTTTTATAAATGTACTGCCGTATTCATAAAAATTACAGTGGATTTGAGTTATATTGTAAGAAAGATTTGTATGAAAATTTTGCCTTAAAACACATTTCATATTATTTTATTTTTTACGAATATGTAATTTAATTTGCTGTATATTAGATGAAAATATTAAGTGTTGATTTTTTGCTACTAACAGATCTTTGTTATTGCAAGGTTGCTTAATTTTGTGTACCCCTTTAATACTACATACCTTATTTAAGGGTTACACGATCAGGTTTTGTGTTTCAAGTGTTAATACACTCACACTGGTTTACCTTTTTAAAAATTGACCCGAACTTGCTTTTAAAATTCTATTTCAAGGTGAGTATTTCAATTTACATTCAAGAACACAGCTGATTACAAGTTTAGTGAGCAAATTTATCGTGTGTCTCTATAAATTGTTTTTTGGATGGCATCCTGAAGGTAAATTTCTTTCAATTTTTGTAAATTTTATTAAAGTATCTGAAGATGGTGAATTGGACTTTAGAGTTAATTGTTCAAAGTTTTATGCTGCATTTTTTAATGTTCTGTAAAAATGTTCGATTTTAATAACGAGCTTCTAAAACCCATTGAAGCTTTTGCACCTTTTACGGCCTTTTTCACAATCTATGATCAAATGTTAATTGAAACATTTTGAATTGAATTGAAATATATTTTTTTATTTCATTTTCTTATATCCTTTATGTGATTTTTTTGACCGCTTAAAATTGGAAAACGTCTAGGCCAAATTGGATTTTTTTTTGTGTGGTTGTTTCTAATAGCTACGCAAAGGCTTAGGAATAAAGAAAAGTCGACAAAACTGGGTAAAATATCCAACTTTTGGATACTTTCTGTAAACACGTTTTTTTCAAAACACTTTTGCTTAAAATTTAAACGTATATTCTTTACGATTAAGGCAGCAAACAAATAAGCACAGATTACCCACAGATATGTCACGAGACGGAAGATTTGTTGTCTCTTTCTTAGAAAGCTGCCCTTTTTCATTTCTTTTTGAGCCATAATTTATGCCGCAATACAATGAACAAAAATTTATTTAGTTGAGATTTATTTGCAAAACTGTTCTAAAAATTAACTTTTAAGCATATCGCAACACTAGTTAATAATATTTAAGTAAGTAAATAACATTATAAAACAAAAAAATAATACTAAATACATTTTTTGGCACAAAATATAACATTTGTTGAACTAATGCTTTTGTTAAACGTGGTTTGTGTTTTGTTATTTTTGTTTTGGTCAAGCAATTTGTGTTGATTTTTGCGGCCTGTTTTTACACATTGCCACTTCACTACAAAAAAACGCTTTTTGTCTGTTTCTTCGAAAGCTGCCATCGCACCTGATTTATGCCTTTTTCACACGTCACTTTTTACATATACATATGTGTGTAATCTGTGCAAATAAGTACGTCGTAAGAACGTAGGATGTACGAGCGTACATTTCTTAAAACGCAATCTATTTACTCACAATTCCGTCGAAAAACGTGCTTAGTTTTCTTTTGAAAATAATCTTAGAAAAATCCAAATTTATTAAAATTTTTGTTTAATTTTTCCTTAATTTATTTTGTTTTTTTTCAGTTTGAAAACACAAAAATAATGTAATTTAAATTTTAAATTTTTCTTTTTCTACGGCAATTCGGTCGCAACCGTCGTATTAAGTAGAATAAATGCCTCATTACTCTTACGTAAAAGTTGCGGATACGTAAATGTTGCGGACGACTTCAAAGGTTGGTAGTTATTAAAAATACATAAACGTGTCATATGGTGTTGAAGTGTGTTCAAAATAACAAATAATATAGTAATGATGATAGTTATTTAATAGAAATTCCTTTTTTTGCAACAAAAAGATAATTTTTTCTTCATCCATGTATATATGTATGTAAATTGTAAATTCTTTTTGTTCTGAGTATGCACTTAGTATTGCTTGTTGCAAACGTTCTTGTATGAAAGCGCCAATACGTAAAGATATCGGCGCTCTAGTAAAAAAAAGTAGAAGACATTATACATGTATATAAATATACAGCATTAAAAAGTGCTTTGAAAATAAAAATTTTTGATATCGTTTTTTTGCGCCCAAGGATCTAGTTTAGGAGTTATGGACCTTAAAATGTTTTAAGTCTTTATGCATATATATTTAAGTACAAACTTGATACAAATATGTGTATCAGTAAAAACGCTTCTAAATACCGCATTTATCTATTAGGGTGAGTCGAATATTCGGATTCTCATTTGCGACCTATTTGCATTTGCTAAAATGTTTGCGAATATTTAAGCCGAATATCTAATGATTTAATGAGTTTAGCTGCCATTCGGATTTTATGGCCTATTGAAAATTTTAGCTAAAACTTGATTTTTTCGAAGAACATGCAACTTTTTCAGAAACCAATTACAGGTTAGTTCTCATAATTACTGCTATAGACTAGGAGCAAAAAGTGTGTAACAAGCAAACGCGAAAAAACTGCAGCAAATGCCATAAAATTGCTAAAATGTCGAAAAATTTTAATTTGAATTAATATTTTTTTTCAACATTTTTGGGCCACAGCAGCCAAACTATGGACAACTAATAGAAGTAAATCAGAAAAAATAATCTTTCCATATTTTTTTTTTTATCTTTTTTAGCTGCATTAACATCGAAGATTCAAAATATTTGTGAAAAATTAATATTAATAAATTTACGCTTTTACGTTTTGCTACATATGTATTTCATAAATTTCCGATATAAAATACAGCTGGAAAATGTGGAAAATGCATTCCGCAGTAGTTATATATAATCTGAGGAATTGTGTATTAGATTAAAATCATATTTTTTTTCTGAATATTACTTGACTGAATTTCCCACGATTTGGCAGCTATGGGCCAAAAATGGTGCAAAAAGATAAAAAATTAAAGTTTTTCGACCTTTTAGCAATGTGTGGCATTAAATGCATTTTGTTGTACTTTTTTTCTAATAATCTATAGCTACAATTGTGGCTTCACGAGATATAGACATGAACAAAATAACATAAAAACTAGCAAAACTCAGAGAGGGTTTCATACTTCGAGAAATTCCACACGAGAAAGAGATTGAACTCGATGACTCAAAAAATTTGAGCTATGAGCCAAAAATGGTGAAAAATGTTTAAAAATTTAATATTTGAGCAATTTTAATGCACTAAACGCAGTTTTTCGGGTTAGTTTGTTTTAAGCTTTCCGTCATCCAGTTTATAGCTTAGATTGTGGCGAAGACAAGAAAACAATATTCTTATTGGTTTCCGAGATGAAGAATATGTAAGGAGTGTATAAGAAAACCCTTGATACTTTTTTTATTAATAATAAAATATAAGAAGAATAAAGAAGAAAAAGTGCTTAAAATAGTAAAAAGTAAAATTAAACAACGTTGCAATAATAAAGGACAGATACAATATAAGATCGCATTATTATATAAATACATCACTAAATGTTTTTATCCAATATACTAAAAATTTTGGATTATATATTTATAAAAATCTTTATAAAAATTGTAAACATTTTAAAATCTTTCAAAAATATGGAAAATATGACAAATGGTAACGCTGACAAGTGTAACTCTGTGTGTTTCTTTCTACACTGCTGCCAATTTAGCTATTTTCTCGTTCAATCCTGCGATTTTTGATCAAATTTTGCAAATAAAACTTTTTAGCGTTTTATCGCTAAAGTTTTTAATAGATCAAAAGTTTTATTTCTAAATAGGTCATTTTTACCGATTTATCGCTAAATTTGCTTATTATTTAAAAATAATAATTTGTTTATTAAATATTATATTGTATTTTATTCGACCTTTATAATATATAAATAAGAGAACTTATCTTGAGCTCGAAGTCTTTTTAATTATTATTATTTATACGGGCTAATAAAATGGTACGCATTATCAACCCGCATGGCTTATAAAAAGTATATTATTTATTCGCTCCTTTTATATAAAATAATTAGTGGTGCGGCGAATATTCGGATTCGTATTTGCGAACTACTCGCTGATTATTGCTGTTTGCATTATATTCGCTAAAATGTATGCGAGAATTTCAAACGGATATATAAGGATGACAATATCAATAACATCTCAAAACTTTTTAATAAAATAAATTGTAACAAACGTCAAAAATACATATCAAAAAGATTTATCAAGCTGATTTTGTGCATTTGTCTTAACTACTCTTATATCCCAGTCCATATTATGAAGCATTTGCTGCAAAACATTTGAGTTTGATGATAAAAGGAGAAAGACGAATGGAAAAGTGTACTTTATTTCATGAACAAGCAATTTTTGTGAGTTTGTTATAAATTTTAATATTTTTTTGTGCATCCTTTCAGCCAGTATTGTGAAAGAGCTAAGTTAAATTTTATGTAATTCATCCTGAAGAGATATTAACCCCATTGCAAATTTGTAAAGTTATATCGACAGGAAAATGCCCACCACACTATAAATTGCAATGAGCACAAAAAAAAAGCTCTTCAGGAAGAATTACATAAAATGTAACCTAGCTTTTGCAAAATACTGGTTAAAAGTATGCCGAATATATTGAAAATAGTTAAAATATAAAGGGAAAAACAAAAAATATTGATATATATAAAAGGCAAAAAAATTCTTTAAACTTTAAAGTAGTCACGGAGTTTGACTTTGGCCTTGAAATACGCATTATTTTATGTTTTTGTTTTATAGCCATCTTAATAGAACTAATATTTTACAGAATTTTCCATAATTTCTTTTTCTCAATCGGTTTTGTTTAATATTATTTTAAAAATTTACTTACGGTGTTAAGGTGTTAGTTTGCTGCGCTATAACTACCCCCACAAGTCTTTCAGAAAATAAACTACATCGATATCGATTCAGATTTTTATGCCCTATCGATTGCCACTAGCTAGAAATATGCACGCGGAACAGTTTCCAGTTATTAGTGAAAAACTAAATTATATTTGTGCATAGTGAAAATTTAAAAAGTTTGATGCGCTATTACTTTCCTCCCAAGTCTTTGAGAAAATCAGCTATATTGATATCGGTTGAGATTTGTATGCCCTATCAATTGACACTAGCCAGATTTTTGCGAGCGGAATCGTATTCGAAATATTAGTGGAACACTTAATTTACATATGTGCATAGTTTGAAAATTGACAAATTAACTCAATCGACAACAAATATTTTCAAATAGAAAATCAGGCCAAAAAAATGTTTAATTTTATCAAATTCACTTATTTTGCATACTGGGACCTAATTCTGGCAGTCATGATCGAGCACTTTCTCGTTACGAAAGTAATTTAATATCTTATTCTTTCATTCAATACTCAACGAATCGAAATTATTTTTTCAGTTGTAAAGCATATAATTGAGTTTCACAACACTGAAAAAATAATTTCGATTCGTTTAGTATCGACTGAAAGAATTAGAAATAAAATTGCTTTCGAATCGAGAAAGTCCTCAGCATGACTGTCAGAACAAGGCCCCTGGTTTAAATTAAATTTAAGAAGAATTCAATTAACTGAACTTACAAATCCTTAGTTTTAATGTATTTATTTTAAAACGTTGAAAATACTGCAATTCAAACACGCTACTAGAATACGGCTAAATATAGACAATTTTAATAAAGGTAAAATTACTCTTGTATACTTTTTTATATAAATACGAGTACATAGTAGTTATTTCGCAAATTTGTTTTACCAAAAGTTTTAAAAAATAAAATTTTAAAATTTTTGGCGATTTTCGATACACTATTTTGCGATGAAGATTAAGAAAAATCTGATAGCCCTGATCCTATGTAGTTACGCTTATATAGTTGGTCACTTACACTAATTTATATCACTTGACCTTAATAGCTTTAAGTAAATATTAAGTGTTGTAAAAGTAAGAGTGAAAGAAGCAAATATATTCTTATACTCGTGCATGTCCAAAACAAATTTATATTAGGTGGCAGCGAATTTGACAGTTCAAACCGATAGTATGTCTTGGTTTTACAATGCTTTATTAGAAATGTTTGACATTTCAAACTGTAGGCGCTAACAATCCAATACAAAAAAACTGTTGTTTTTGTTGTAGTATTTTCTGCCTACATGTGTATAAACACATCTTGAATACGACATTTGCAATTTGATTTAATTTTTTGTTTGTTTAATGAAACTTAGTATTAATGTTTTTAAAAGTTATACTTTTGAAGCCGTATTTATAAAAAATATTTCTGGTTTATAAAACGAATTCTAAATGAAAATTTGTTTAATTAAACTCTTATAAATTAAAAATATTTTGGAATAAAAAAAGTTGCATTTTACCAGCGTTGCCATTATGAAAAACTTTTCCTTTTTTTGGCAGGTTAATTTAAGAAGTTTTAAAATAATATAAAGTTTTTATAAATGTACTGCCGTATTCATAAAAATTACAGTGGATTTGAGTTATATTGTAAGAAAGATTTGTATGAAAATTTTGCCTTAAAACACATTTCATATTATTTTATTTTTTACGAATATGTAATTTAATTTGCTGTATATTAGATGAAAATATTAAGTGTTGATTTTTTGCTACTAACAGATCTTTGTTATTGCAAGGTTGCTTAATTTTGTGTACCCCTTTAATACTACATACCTTATTTAAGGGTTACACGATCAGGTTTTGTGTTTCAAGTGTTAATACACTCACACTGGTTTACCTTTTTAAAAATTGACCCGAACTTGCTTTTAAAATTCTATTTCAAGTTGAGTGTTTCATTACATTCAAGAAAACAGCTGATAACAAGTTTAGTGAGCAAATTTATTGTGTGTCTTTCTAAATTGTTTGCCATCTTGAAAGTAAATTTCTTAAAAATTGTGTCCAGCCTACGTCAATTTTTGTAAATTTTGACAAACAGTAATGTAAGAAACTATCATGAAAATCTTGAACGTGTTAAAGATCCCCAATATATTTTATTTAGGTGCTAAAGTATATGAAGATGCTGAATTGGACTTTAGAGTTAATTGTTCAAAGTTTTATGCTGCATTTTTTAATGTTCTGTAAAAATGTTCGATTTTAATAACGAGCTTCTAAAACCTATTGAAGCTTTAACACCTTTTCACAATCTATGATCAAATATTAATTGAAACATTAACCGTAAGTTAGCAAAATTTGCTTTTCACTAGTTAACGAAAAAGTTGTTAAATATAACCGAAGAAAATATCCCGGCTAAGTTTTTGTTAAAATAAAAATCAAAAGAAAATAGAAAAATAGCAATACAAATTTTCATTTAAACAAAATTTTTTAGGTAGTGTAAAAACGAGAATTAAAAATGTTCTTAAAAATTGGAACTCTTATTATTTCTCGGTATATCTTGAAAAATATTAAAAAGCTTGTGAAATTATTGTATGTTTAACGCAAGTATTTGTTGCCAATATGTACCTTTTATTTCGGACATGATTCGTTTCAAAAACACACACAAATATGACCATTGATCCAAAAATCATTAAGCTATGTAATTATTATTACTCCTTATAATAATTAAGAATTAAAGGTCCTTATAATGAAATAAGATCAAATTTGTATCATTATTATTTTCTTTTACAAAAAATGTTGGGCTATTGAATTTTTCCACAGACGTACATACATACATATCAATACATATCTTTTGATCAAATATGTTCATATGTTCGCTTTTATTGCGTAGAGTAAAGCTCCTTTATCTGAAAACAAAAACTTTATTTATGATATTAAAATTTATAAAAAAACATATACAATTGAAAATCAATTTTTTTGTTTTTCATAACACGATTTTTCGTAAACAAGCGGTGATGGTATTGCCACACATGCTATCTAAAGTTTTTATTATGTAACCGAAAGGTGGTGAAACCGAAACTCTTAACCGTTTGTTAAGAAGTGTTTGTTAACCTAACGTACATCTTGTTAAATAAATATAATTATATATTGTGAAAAGGGCCGTTAGTATAGCAAAGTAATCCAGCTCAGTGTTTCTCAATTATGTGATATTGTGCCGAATTAAGTAGATTTGAAGAATATTCAAGAAGTAAATAATGAGTGGATTGACCTACGCCCTTAACATTTTTAGGAACATAAATTTAAACAGAAATAATGTTAGAAAAAAACTCAAAATTTCAACTTTCTGCGGTATTTTAAAAACAAAATTCTTTTAAAAACAAAAAATGGGTCTGTAGATACAAAGTTCAAGCAATTCAAAGAATAATAAGATAATGTACAAAAAGTAAATAAAAGAAAATGTATAATATCACGATATTTTTACAGATGGTAGATTATATTTTTATATTTATAGTTTTGCCAAAAAGTGAAAAGATAAAAATTTGGGATTAAAGATCGGCTAATATGAATTTTATTTTACGTTTTTATTTTTTAAATAAATAGTTTCTTATAAACTAATTTTTTTTTTAAGAAAATATATTTTTTTATTTCATTTTCTTATATCCTTTTATGTGATTTTTTTGACCGCTTAAAATTGGAAAACGTCTAGGCCAAATTGGATAATTTTCTCTGTGTGGTTGTTTGTAATAGCTACGCAAAGGCTTAGGAATAAAGAAAAGTCGACAAAACTGGGTAAAATATCCAACTTTTGGATACTTTCTGTAAACACGTTTTTTTCAAAACAATTTTAATTAAAATTTAAACGTATGTTCTTTACGATAAAGGCAGCAAAGAAATAAGTACGTCGTAAGAACCTAGGATGTACGAGCGTACATTTCTTAAAACGCAATCTATTTACTCACAATTCCGTCGTAAACGTGCTTAATTTTCTTTTGTAAATATTCTTAGAAAAATCTTAATTTATTAAAATTTTTGTTTATTTTTTCCTTAAATATTCAATTTGAAAACACAAAAATGATGTAATTTAAATTTTTGCTTTTTCTATGGCCATACGGTCGCAACCGTCGTATAAAATAGAATGAAGGCCTTATTACTCTTATGTTTCGGATACGTAAATGTTGCGGTCGACTTCAAAGGCTGGTAGTTGTAAAAAATACATAAACGTGTCATATGGTGTTGAAGTAAAAATAAACCCAAAATAATCCATTGCCATTCCAACTTCTTTCCATGCAGTTTTCTTCTTTTCCGGCTTCTTAGAGTCATGATGATAGTTATTTAATAGAAAGAAATTTCTTTTTTTTTTTGCAACAAAGAGATAATTTTTTCTTCATTCATGTATGTAAATTGTAAATTCTTTTTGTTCTGAGTATGCACTTAGTATTGCTTGTTGCAAACGTTCTTGTATGAAAGCGCCAATACGTAAAGATATCGGCGCTCTAGTAAAAAAAAGTAGAAGACATTATACATGTATATAAATATACAGCATTAAAAAGTGCTTTGAAAATAAACATTTTTGAAATCGTTTTTTTGCGCCCAAGGATCTACTTTAGGAGTTATGGACCTTAAAATGTTTTAAGTCTTTATGCATATATATTTAAGTACACACTTGATACAAATATGTGTATCAGTAAAAAGCGCTTCTAAATACCGCATATATCTATTAGGGTGAGTCGAATACTCGGATTCT
Organism: Pollenia amentaria; assembly: GCA_943735925.1. Lineage (NCBI taxonomy): Eukaryota > Metazoa > Arthropoda > Insecta > Diptera > Polleniidae > Pollenia > Pollenia amentaria. The sequence continues at coordinate 15,339,002 of OX031011.1, forward strand.
CATTTGCGACCTATGCGTTGATTTTTTCTATTTGCATTCGCTAAAATGTTTGCGAATATTTAAACCGAATATCTAATGATATAATGAGTTTAGCTGCCGTTCGGATTTTATGGCCTATTGAAAATTTTAGCTAAAACTTGATTTTTTCGAAGAACATGCAACTTTTTCAGAAACCAATTACAGGTTAGTTCTTATAATTACTGCTATAGACTAGGAGCAAAAAGTGTGTAACAAGCAAACGCGAAAAAACTGCAGCAAATGCCATAAAATTGCTAAAATATCGAAAAATTTTAATTTGAATTAATATATTTTTTCAACATTTTTGGCCCACAGTAGCCAAACTATGGACAGCAATATTCAGAAAAAATAATCCAAATTTTGTTTACCTTTTTCAGCTGCATTAACATCGAAAATTCAAAATATGTGTGAAAAATTAATATTAATTAATATACGCTTTTACCTTTTGCTACATATTTATTTCATAAATATCCGATATAAAATACAGCTAGAATATGAGAAAAAATGCATTTCGCAGTGGTTATATATAATCTGAGGAATTATGAATTAGATTAAGATCATATATATTTTTTCTGAATATTACTTGACTGAATTTCCCACGATTTGGCAGCTACGGGCCAAAAATGGTGCAAAAAGATAAGAAATTAAAGTTTTTCGACATTTTAGCAATGTGTGGCATTATATGCATTTTGTTCTGATTAATTTGTTCTACTTTTTTTCTAATAGTCTATAGCTACAATTGCGGCGAAGATATTTGCTTCCCGAGATATAGACATAAACAAAATAACATAAAAACTAGCAAAACGCAGAAAGGGTTTCATACTTCGAGAAATTCCATACGAGAAAGAGTTTGAACTCGATGACTCAAAAAATTTGAGCTATGAGCCAAAAAGGTTGAAAAATTTATAAAAGTTAAATACTTTGGCAATTTTAATGCACTTAACGCAGTTTTTTCCTTTATCCAGTTTATAGCTTAGATTGTGGTGAAGACAGGAAAACAATATTCTTATTGGTTTCCGAGATTAAGAGTATGTAAGAGGGTGCCCCGGTAGGCTAGCTGGTAGTGAGCTAGTCTATCAGTACCAGGTTGTGGGTTCGATTCCCGCCAGAGACTCTGGTATCCTGCAGACAAGCAAAAAAAGCTTCGCGGGATTTAGTATAGGAATAATAATAATAATAAATAATAAGTGTATAAGAAACCCCTTGATACATATTTTATTATTAATAAAATATAAGCAGAAGAAAAAGTGCTTAAAATATTAAAAAGTTAAACTGCAACGTGTTTCAGAAGGTCCTTATCAAAATCGAACTTTTAAACAGAACATTACATAGTTCAACATGAAACTTTGAACAGTGAACTCTGTTGATTTCATAATCTTCATATACTTCAGCACATCAAATCATATATTTTGGACGTTGCAATAATAAAGGACAGATACAATATAAGATCGCTTTATTATATAAATACATCACTAAATGTTTTCATCCAATATACTTAAAATTTTAGATTATATATCTATAAAAATTGTAAACATTTTCACATCTTTCAAAAAATGGAAAACATGACAATGGTAACGCTGACAAGTGTAACTCTGTGTTTCTTTCAACACTGCTGCCAATTTAGCTATTTTCTCGTTCAATTCCGCGATTTTTAATCAAATTTTACATATAAAACTTTTCAGCGTTTTATCGCTAAAGTTTTTAATAGATCAATAATTTTATCTCAAAATAGGTTGTTTTTACTGATTTATCGCTAAATTTGTTTATTATTTAAAATTAACAATTTGTTTATTATTTAAAAAATTTAGCTATTTTTATTTTGTTTCAGTGATATTCTTTGCAACAAAGTTGGTAGACATGAAATAAATCAAATACATTTTGTCAAAAATTATTTAAAAAACGTGTTTACAAAAAGTCCCAATAGTAAGAATTATTACCCTCTTTCGCTTCTAAAATGTACGTCATTGCTTTCATACCTTCCTATTAATGAATATGGGTTTAAAGTTTATGCACAGTTTTCTAAAACAAATCGTATGAATGAAAAGAACCAAAAGATATAGTTTTTACCCAGTTTTGCTACTTACTACGTGTACATTATTTTTTTGCTGCCTTTACTAATTAAAAACATGTTTAAAGTTTGCAAAACAAAAATGTCTAATATATAACCTATTTGATAAAAAGTGATAAACGTACGAATTTTTATCTTGTTGCCTGCCATTATGTTATGGAACATACATAGTTTTCAAGTTTGTGTAGAATTATTTTAAAAGAAGCGTGTTAATAAAATGGTACGCATTATCAACCCGCATGGCTTATAAAAATTATATTATTTATTCGCTCCTTTTGTATAAAATAGTAAGTGGTGCGGCGAATATTCGGATTCGTATTTGCGAGCTATTCGCTGAATATTGTTGTTTGCATTACATTCGCTAAAATGTATGCGAGAATTTCAAACGGATATATAAGGATGACAATATCAATAACATCTGAAAACTTTTTAATAAAATAAATTGTAACAAAAATCAAAAATACATATCAAAAAGATTACTTAAGCTGATTTTGTGTACTATTCTTAACTACTCTTATATCCCATTCCACATTGTGAAGCATTTGCTGCAAAACATCTGAGTTTGATGATGAAAGGAGAAAGACGAATGGAAAAGTGTACTTTGTTTCGTTTACAATAAATTTTTGTGAGTTTGTTATTAAAAGAAAGAGAGAAGGCATAGAAAATGAATGAATATCTTAAAATAATAATTATATTATATTCAACATTTTTCATTTTTTCGAATTTATTCTATGAGTTAAATTTCAGTTATGTATTTTATAAAGCTTTTTGTAATAGCTCTATTCCTTAAATTTTTTTAGAAATTACTTTATACACTACCAGACTATTATATTGTATTTTCTTGTTACATTTTACCTTAGCTTTCCGTTGGATAGCAATGAAGTATATTTATGTACAGAAAAATTTACAATTATTAGACACCAGCAGAATGTAATGCATTTTCTAGCCCGCTACGGCCTTCGTCAGCATTCTTTGTGTCACACTGGATAGTGATACTTTATAAATTGAATGTATTTAACTCAACTATTTTAACAAATAGATATTGGGAATTATTTCTTTTTCATAAGCAACTTTATTATATTCAACATTTTTCATTTTTTCGAATTTATTCTATGAGTTAAATTTCAGTTATGTATTTTATAAAGCTTTTTGTAATAGCTCTATTCCTTAAATTTTTTTAGAAATTACTTTATACACTACCAATAATAATAATTATATTGTATGGACACGAATGCAGTTTCAAAAGAGAACTGAAGAAAGTTTCTGCAGCAAGTGTTTCATAAAAGGATGAGGACTACTAGCTTTTACCCGCAACTTCGTTCACGTGAAAATTAATGCAACATTTAAAGAAAGTGTTTTATCCAAAAAAAAAAAAAAAAAAAATTAATACAGACATTTGATTTAGTTTTCTATACTTATTTTATCTTAAAATATTTCAAATTTACTTTATTTGCTTTCCACCTTTATGTTTAAGAACAAATGTCTCCAGTTCAAAAAAATATATTTCAGAATGAACGTTTAAGCAAAAAGTACCAAAATTATGAATTTTTACCAAGTTCTGCCCTGGAATATACTTTATTTGTTTACTGTCTTTATAGTTAAGAACATAGGTTTTAATTTTAAGCAATATTATTTTGCAAAAGATGTGTTTAAAAAAAGTACCCAAGGGTACGACTTTTTACCCTATTTTGTGGATTTTTCTTTTTTTCAAAAGCTTCGCGTAGCAATTGCAAACAAACCCGCAGAATGAAGTATCCCATTTATCCAATCGTTTTCAAATTTCAAACTGTCGAACAAACCACGATTTTTTTCTATATAGGTATATAGAAAACTTGGGCTTTAAGAATGCACAAAAATATTTTTTACTTATAACATAATTATCCATGGAACCGAATTTTTATTCCAGAGTCTTTTATAAAAACTATTATAGACCCTCATTTATTAAATGGTATATTGTAAATGCAGTTTTTTTTTATTTTGCCTTGTGTGTTAATGAAATTTCATTATTAAATTTATAAAATTTTATTCCCGAAATTATATTTTTTATTCAATCAAAGAAAAAATTTATATGAAATTGATTCAGACACCTGTCGTGTTTTGTTTTTTATTAACAACGATAAGTATTAATTTTTTTATCTCTTTTAGTTTATTAGATATGATGAGGTAAGCGAATTTACATGTTTTTACCCTTTTTTATCCCGTTAACATTCGAATTTCGAAAAATGTCGTCTTAGTGGATCGATTTGGCGAGAGAACAACGTCCGTTCCAAATTTGATGTTTTGAGCTTCAGTCGATTAGGTTGTGCAATAATGAATCATTCAGTTAGTCAATAACGTTTCAGTTTTATATGTATAGATATATCGAAATAATTAAACGTTACTATTAAAAAGCAATAAAAAAAAAATTAGCTTTATTTTTGGCTTTATTATTATTTATTATAAATTTTTTGATCTCTTTTTAAAAATTTTAAACAAATTTCTCCTTAAATTTTCTCTTATAAAGGAAAGTGAGGAGTAATAGGAGGCAGCTCTGAAAAGAAGGCAGTGTGTTTAATTTTCGAGTTTCTCCTAGAATTTGCGCAAACTTAGAAAAATGAGAAGTGGAAGGAGGTAAAATATAAAATTTTTAACGTTTTCCTTAAAATTAGCTTATACTTAGAAAAAATGTAAAGAGAATAGTATGCAATACATTAAATAGTCCGATTTTACGTGTTTTACTAGGTATTTTTCTTTTCTCCTGTAAATTTCGAATCGATTGAAAAAAAAATCGGCCATATCGTTCCAGCCGTTCTCAGGTGATGCATAGATATGAAAATAATAAACATCTGATAGAAAATACAATTTTAAAATAAAAAAAGAATAAACACTGAACTATTATTATTTTTGTATCCTTACTATTAATTTTTGGTATCTTTTTGAAAAGTTTTGTATAGAATTTATGAAATTAAAAAAAAATGTATTATCTGGTATATATGAATACAAACAAATTTGCTTAGTTGTTTTACTTTTGTTATGTTTAATTCTTTTTTTTTTTTTTCTAAAAATAATTAACTTAAAAACACTTATTTTATATTTTAAATATAAAAATATTATACGTTTTAAGCAAAATTTATTCAATCAACATTTTAAATAAAAAAGAAAGTCTAAACTTGGTGCGTTTTTACTCCATTTTGGTGCGTATTGAAATTTGAACGTTGACAACGCTGTTCAATATATTCTGGTAGTGTTGCCAATGATTGCTTTAATATACACGTCTGGTGTGATGAGAATACATAAAGTCCGTGTCAAATAAAACTTTTACTTCGCGTTGCGTTACAGATTCGCTTTGACATCTAAGATGAAATAAACATACATATACGAAACATGTAATATAAAGAACTTCTAACGCAGCGTTAAGCGAAAAGTTAGGCTACTGTCATCTTTTTGCACGCTTTGACAATTAGCTAGTATAATTTTCGTTTATTTTTATTTATTTTTCGTCCAATTTGATTCCAATAAATCGTCCAATAACATTCTTAACTTTTATTTTTATAACAGGTAAAAAAAAAAACAATGCGTGAGTGTTTTCAAAGTCTTTATTGTGTCATACAAATTTTGCATTGCGCTTTTTTTATTGATCTTATTGCTAATTTACAGACGAAAGAGAGAGACAGCGAATCGTTTCTTTCCTCGTCTCTCTCGCCTTTAAAGTAGCAAGCTGATCAATAATACTTGCAACGTGTGGATTGGGCATTAGAAACGTCACGCAAAGCGACGAAGTTGTATCGGACACGGCCTTAAGTTTCTAAACGCACAAGAACAAAACAAACTTTTTGTTTTTTGGCAAACTATTTCCAGAGTTGATAATAAAGTAGTACTTAGTATCACTTGCGTTTTGTTTTGCATAAATAATATAAATGCATAGGTTTGCGCTTATAAAATAAAAACGAATAAGCATACTCATATATAGGTGGTATCAATAGGGCATAAAAACCTGAATCGATATCCATATAGCTTATTTTCTTAAAGACTTGGGGGGGTGGGGAGTTAGAGCGCATCAAACTTTTTAAATGTTCAAACTATGCACACATGTAAATTTAGGTTTTTACTAATAACCCAGAAACAGAATATTTAAGCCAAATATTTTTATGAATACGGCAGCTGTTGCTTGAGACAAGATAGTTTTTATTTAATATTTTTCTATCGTTAGGCAAAAAGCTCTCCTTTCAAAAAAAAAAAATTTTAAGTTTTTGATTTGTAAATTTGTTTTGTAAACCTTTATTAAATTAAAAAACATTTTTATTAACACAGGCATAATTTTTTTAAATGTATTCTTTTGCGTTAAGAATTTTTAGAGTTGCTTTAATGATATAATTTTTATGCGATTTGAGTATTTCTTTTGTTTACTTAAAATTTACTGCCTGTTTCTGATGTGTGAAAGAATTATTAATTTTGTTTTTATTTTAAATGTAGTTGTGCGAAGGAAAAAGTTCTTTCGCTTAGCAGAAATAAGATATTAATTTTGAATATTACTTATAATGAAATTTATCTATTTTAAATAGTAACAAACTACATATATATTTATGGATTTTTTTAATTTTAAACTTTTTTGGGTATAAACGGTTAATTTCTCGAAAGTGACAACATCATATTCCGATTCCTACAATATTTCTATATAGGAGATCATGTTCCAATAATTGTCACCATGATGTTTCTATCATGATGCTCTATCGATTGGTACTACCTACATGAACGCACGCGAAATCGTTTCTATTTTATGAACAACAAAACTAAATAATTTTTTTTTTTTTTGGAAATTTAACAAGTTTGATCACTTATATCGGCAAGTCTACGTTTTTATAGTATGTATAATCAATTATAGTCGGTTAATTTTTTTTTAAAAATTATTGTGTATCTTATAAATAACTTAATTTTACTAATGTTAAGTTCTTGGTTTGTTTTTTAACTTCAAGTTTTTATCACTTTCGTTAAAAAATAATGTCTTAAAAATATTTTGCAAAAATCCCTAGATATCCCACTAATAGAAAAAAAACTTTTATTTTAATCGCTGGATTTGACAGCATATTAATAGATTAGCAACCCTGCTTGAATTGTACATTTTTTGTTTACAAAGTTTATTGGACAGACAAATATTATAAATATATATGCATACGTTTATAATTAAAAATTTCTAACGCTATAACTTTTCCCCTCTAGTCTTTTATATATAAATAAACTGTAACGATATCAGATTTTTATGCTCTATCGATTGATACTAGCTAGATACTATGTGCACGCGGAATAGTTTTCGAGTTATTAGTATAAACCCAGATTTATTAGTGAAAAACTTAATTTTTATACAGTTACTCCAAGCGAAACTCGTATACTTTTAGTACATTTTTTTCGGTCTTATAATATTTAATAAAAATGCGATTGAGAAGAAGAAATTACAAACAAAACAAAATTTTTAGTTCTATTAAGATTGATATAAAACAAAAACATAAAATAATGCGTATTTCAACGCTAAAGTCAAACTCCTGCACTACTTCAAAGTTTAAAGAATGTTTAAACTTTTATAAATTTTAATATTTTTTGTGCATCCTTTTAGCCAGTATTGTGAAAGAGCTAAGTAAAATTTTATGTAATTCATTGCAAATTTGTAAAGTTATATCGACAGGAAAATGCCCACCTATGTAAAAACGACGATGTAAAAAAGCTCTTCAGGAGGAATTACATAAAATTTAACCTAGCTTTTGGAAAATACTGGTTAAAAGTATGCCGAATATATTGAAAATAGTTAAAAAAGGGAACCGAAATTTATATATATGCATAGATTGACAATTTAAAAAGTGTGCTGCGCTATAACTTTTCCCCCAAGTCTTTCAGAAAATCAACTATAGCGACGTCGATTCAGATTATTATGCCCTATCGATTGACACTAGCTTGATTTGTGCGCGCGGAATCGTTTCCGGGGTATTAGTGGAAAGCTAAATTTTCATATGTGCATAGTTTGAAAATTTAAAAATTAACTAAATCGAAAAAATATTACAAAATATCCACTTATTTTCAAATAGAAAATCAGGCCAAAAAAATTTTTTTTTATCAAATTCACTTATTTTGCATACTTTTACATACGTGATCGAGTACTTTCTCGACTCGAAAGCAATTTTATATCTAATTCTTTCAATCAATACTTAGCGAATCGAAATTATTTTTTCAGTTGTAAAGCATATAATTGAGTTTCACAACACTAAAAAAATAATTTCGATTCGTACAGTATCGACTGAAAGAATTAGAAATAAAATTGCTTTCGAATCGAGAAAGTCCTCAGCATGACTGTCAGAACAAGGCCTCTGGTTTCCATTAAATTTTTGAAGAATTCAATTTACTGAACTTACAAATCCTTAGTTTTAATATATTTATTTTAAAACGTCAAAAATACTACAATTTAAACAATCTACTAGAATACGGCTAAATTTAGACAATTTTAATAAAGGTAAAATTACTCTTGTATACTTTTTTATATAAATACGAGTACATAGTAGTTATTTGACAAATATTTTTTACCAAAAGTTTTAAAAAATTTAATTTTGGACATTTTTGACGATTTTCGATACACTATTTTGCGATGAAGATTAAAAAAATCTGACAACCCTAATCATATGTAGTAGTTACGTTTATATAGTTGGTCACTCACACTAATGGTTTTTGATATCACTTGACCTTAATAGCTTTAAGTAAATATTAAGTGTCGTAAAAGTTTACAATTAAGAATTGTTTTAGCGTGTTTTCTTGCAAAAAATCACTATAATGTTCAAAGTTAGCGTTGAAATAAGGGATTTTTTGCGTTGGTAACACTAATAAAATAATATGCGAACTTCAAAGTTGGTGGCAAAAAAAAACAGAACGGCGTATTAATATTCTAAAATATATGTAAGACATGGCAACAATAATTGTCTTATACGCAGCATGTACTATGAGTACATGGGCTAAAACATTACGCTACGTATATAGCTGTCCTCAATTGCTGCGATATATACTTAATTGGACATTTGTGGCTTTTAACCCGGCCATGTTACATACTATGATTTTAGACAGTAAAAGTATTCCGGAATTGATCAAAAAAAGGTATAAAAACCTTGATTTTTTCGTGTCCTTATATAATCCGCTGTGCATATATATATATATATATTTAATGTTAATTTAATGTATATTATATATATCAAAATAAAAAAATAAGTGCATAAGTAAATAAATATATGTTTTACGAGGTATTTTCAAAAGATTTTTTAATATTTTTATTTAATTAAAAATGGAACATCAGAAACTAAGTTGCGAATTTTGTAAAGATATAACTTTTGCCAACAAATTCAATAAAAAAAAGGCTCTTTATGCGGGTGCATAATTTTAGTGCATCCAAATCTAAATTTTATAGAAGTCCCCCAGCCATCAAGGAAAAGCGGGAGCAACAACATCCCGCAGATATGAATTGATCGTAAAACAATTTATGGAGGAGGATGATTCGTTTTTATTGAATATACAATTTTAATAAAAGAATGTACAAAAACTTAAATTATTTTTAAAATAAAAAGTAATAAAAATAGAAAAAAAATCTTGTTTTGGACTTATTATAATTTTCTTTATTGTAAGGATTTTTTTCCAGAGTTTAGGTATAACTTAAACCAAATATTGCAGGTCCATTTGGTAATTGACGCCCCTTGTAAATAATTGTCCAAAATTTATCATTCATCTGAGTTAAGTATGGATCCTCCTTGTTTAAAAATTTCATCATTCTATGGGGGAGATAAAACCATTTATTGTCATCTAAATTGGCAATGACCATATTGTGTTTCCTTCCATTCAAAAATCACAATTTTCAAAGATTGGTTTAAAGGTATATATCGATTCTAATATACTCGGGCTTAATACCTTGGGCAATATTTACAATTGTTTTATACATCTAAAACAAACAAGAAAAAAATAATAAAAATAAATAATTAAATATAACATTATTAGGAATTACTTACCATTTTTATTAAGTTTTCTTTAAAGTGGAAATTAGGATATTGATGTGGAATATACTCCCTTAGCCTTTTTATATTAATGGCATACTTGCTAAGGTTAGAATACAAATTGAGTTTATTTATATTCTTACATATGTTGAATACTTAAACTATATTAAATATTACTCTTTCTTATTTTAAAATACTCAAATAATACATTTAAACATATTACAGAATTTTTTAAATTTCTCTTCATTGAAGAAAATATAAATATGATCAACTTAATATTACTCTTTTTATACCCTCCACCACCACTGTGGTGAATGAGGGTATACTAAGTTTGTCATTCCGTGTGAAACTTTTTTATAATACATCTAAGACCCCATAAAGTATATATATTCTGGCTCCTTGAGTAATTCTAAGTCGATTTAGCCATGTCCGTCTGTCTGTCCCTCTGTCCGTCTGTTGAAAACACGCTCACTTTCGAAAAACGGAAAAGAAAAGAACAAACTTGGTCTCAAATTGCTTGTAGTTATCCTAAGCAGTTTGGGATTGAAATCAAGCAACATCGGTTTAGTAGGATCAGAACTATGAATCAAAATGTGGAACCACTACCCAAAAAATATTGATAATTTTGATACAAAAACTATCATAAATGGTGGAATAATGCACGGAATGACATTAAATGCACGAATTCGCTATATACGACTGCAAATCATACTGTTAAATTTCGTGAAGATCGGTCCATAATTTACCATAGGCCCCATATAAACCCTACTCCCGGAAAACAGTTTAATACGCCTAAAACCGTAATAAATAACGCTATCATATTAAAATTTGGTACGTCACAGTTTTATAATACCGCAAATCACACTGTAAATTTTTTGAAGATCGGTCCATAATTTACCCTAGGTCCCATATGAACCCTACTCCCGGAAAACAGTTTAATACGCCTAAACCGGTAATAAATAACGCTATAATACCAAAATTTGGTACGTCACAGTTTTATGGGACCAGAAATCAAACTGTAAAATTTTTTGGAGATCGGTCCATAATATACACTAGGCCCCATATAAGCCCTACTCCCGGAAAACCATTTAGTACGCCTAAAACCGTAATAAATAATGCTATCAAATTGAAGTTCGGTACGTCACAGTTTTATATGACGAGAAATCACACTGCCAAATTTAGTGAAGAGCGGTCCATAATTTACCCTAGGCCCCATATAAACCCTACTCCCGGAAAACCGTTTAGTACGCCTAAAACCGTAATAAATGATGCTATCAAATTGAAGTTCGGTACGTCACAGTTTTATGGGACGAGAAATCACACTGCCAAAAAAGATTAGTCCTTAATTTACCCTAGGCCCCATATAAACCCTACTATCGGAAAACAGCTTAAAACCAAATAAAGCCCACTTTGGGAAAATAATTAAATTCGCCTAAAACCATCACAGATATAGATATTGCGGTGAAATTTTTTACCTTAATTCATAAAAAAAATATCATGCAAATTTGTGAAATTTACTGTTATCGCTAAAACTAATTACACTGCTGTATTGAAATTTATTCTAATTTATTTTTTGTAATACTAGAAATCAGTCTTCAGAATTTTGGGATGATTGGGCCATATTTACCATAGGTCCAATACAAATTACCCTCCTAAAAATTATTTTAGTTCGACTAAAACTTTTACGAATCATGATATTTTACTCAAGCATTTTCAAAGTCCTAACAAGAAACGCATAAAATTTTCTTATTGTCGGTCAATAATTTAATTCAGGTCTAAACCGCAACTAATTTTAATGCTAACGCTCGTTTTTGTGAACAGTAGTTTATAATATATATGTATGTATTTATCATATAGAGTCCACTCCAGTCGGTGGAGGGTATCAAAGATTCGGCACAGCCGAATATAGCACTCTAACTTGTTTATATATAAAACTACTCAAAAAATTCTTTATTTTATTTATATTCAAAACTCCTCCTTATGGAAAATACATTGGGGAAAAAAACTAATGGGTAGGCAGAATTTTTGCTGCTTTAAATAAAAAGCAAAATGCTCCCTCTGTGGTATATGGGAAAAAACTAATGGGTAGCCAGAATTTTTGCTGCCTTAAATAAAAAGCAAAATGCTCCCTCTGTGGTTTATGGAATGGGTAGGCAGAATTTTTGATGCCTTAAATAAAAAGCAAAATGCTCCCTCTGTGGTATGTGGAATGGCTAGGCAGAATTTTTGCTGCTTTCAATAAAAAGCAAAATGCTCCCTCTGTGTATATGGAATGGGGAGGCAGAATTTTGCTGCTTTAAATAAAAAGCAAAATGCTCCCTCTGTGCGATATGGAATGGGGAGGCAGAATTTTTGCTGCCTCGCCATTTCCCTACTACTCTCGTATATATATATAACGCGCTACTTCGTTAGCGTCCGCTTTTTTCGTGGACATAATTTTACGCCAAAGCTTATGTTCCTAAGTTTTAACTCGCTACTTTGTAATAGGTACGATTTTCACCTCTTAAACGTTCAAATTTCGAAAATTTACCAAATTTTTATTTGTATTTTTTAGATACGTTACGAATGCGATATTTTTTTGTTACAATGTTTATTGGTTTAATAGATAGATGGCGTGGCAAAAATGTTTTAAAATACAGTTTTACTCCCCAAAAGGGTCGAATTTCAAAAAAGCACCAGACACCTAACCGTTTATTATTTTAATGAACATCAGGTTAGGGATTTTACCCGTTTTAACATTTTTTACCCTCTAACCCTAAAAATTTCCATAACTCCCATCATAGGTAATCGATTATGCGAGAGGCCAACCTCCCGGGCAAATTTCAACATTTTAGTTCAGACGTTTAGGACGTGCGATGATGAATCAGTCAGTAACTTTACAATTTTATATTATACTAGCTTAACCCGGTGCGCTTCGCTACACTGACCCCGCACATTTTTATATTGAAATTTATAGTTTACTATAATAGTAGCTTTAACCACGTTTGAAGACTCTCCCTTTAATAGTTCTTCAGTTGAGCGATATTTAATGTATGCATCCTATGGGAGGTATTTCCCCCCCTGCGGCTACCCGCTTTATTTTTATTTTCAAAAGTGTAGTATACCATAAGAGTGACTTTTAGAAAGTTTGAACATTCTCACTATTACAGTTCTTAAGATATGCGATGTTAAACATTGGCGTCCTATGGGGTATTCCTATACCCCCGCTGCTATTTTATTTCAATTCCGGGGCTCAGAAGATCCTACTACAAAAAGTTCAGCAAAATGCGTGCAGCGGCTCTTAAGATATGCGATAATTAATATTGGCATCCTATGGGGGGTACCAATTCCCCTGCCCCTATCGAAAAAATAAGTAGCCTATTTTATTTTTAGGGCTCACGTGATGTTACTGTAAAAATTTCAGGAAAATCGGTTCGATAATTAATATTGGCATCCTATGGGGGGTACCAATTCCCCTGCCCCTATCGAAAAAATAAGTAGCCTATTTTATTTTTAGGGCTCACGTGATGTTACTGTAAAAATTTCAGGAAAATCGGTTCGATAATTAATATTGGCATCCTATGGGGGGTACCAATTCCCCTGCCCCTATCGAAAAAATAAGTAGCCTATTTTATTTTTAGGGCTCACGTGATGTTACTGTAAAAATTTCAGGAAAATCGGTTCAGTAGTTTCGGAGTCTATAAAGCGACAAACAAACATACAAACATACAAACATACATAATTCATTTTTATATATATTATATATACTAGCTTAACCCGGTGCGCTTCGCTACACTGACCCCGCACATTTTTATATTGAAATTTATAGTTTACTATAATAGTAGCTTTAACCACGTTTGAAGACTCTCCCTTTAATAGTTCTTCAGTTGAGCGATATTTAATGTATGCATCCTATGGGAGGTATTTCCCCCCTGCGCCTACCCGCTTTATTTTTATTTTCAAAAGTGTAGTATACCATAAGAGTGACTTTTAGAAAGTTTGAACATTCTCACTATTACAGTTCTTAAGATATGCGATGTTAAACATTGGCGTCCTATGGGGTATTCCTATACCCCCGCTGCTATTTTATTTCAATTCCGGGGCTCAGAAGATCCTACTACAAAAAGTTCAGCAAAATGCGTGCAGCGGCTCTTAAGATATGCGATAATTAATATTGGCATCCTATGGGGGGTACCAATTCCAATGCCCCTATCGAAAAAATAAGTAGCCTATTTTATTTTTAGGGCTCACGTGATGTTACTGTAAAAATTTCAGGAAAATCGTGCGATAATTAATATTGGCATCCTATGGGGGGTACCAATTCCCCTGCCCCTATCGAAAAAATAAGTAGCCTATTTTATTTTTAGGGCTCACGTGATGTTACTGTAAAAATTTCAGGAAAATCGTGCGATAATTAATATTGGCATCCTATGGGGGGTACCAATTCCCCTGCCCCTATCGAAAAAATAAGTAGCCTATTTTATTTTTAGGGCTCACGTGATGTTACTGTAAAAATTTCAGGAAAATCGTGCGATAATTAATATTGGCATCCTATGGAGGGTACCAATTCCCCTGCCCCTATCAAAAAAATAAGTAGCCTATTTTATTTTTAGGGCTCACGTGATGTTACTGTAAAAATTTCAGGAAAATCGTGCGATAATTAACATTGGCATCCTATGGGGGGTACCAATTCCCCTGCCCCTATCGAAAAAATAAGTAGCCTATTTTATTTTTAGGGCTCACGTGATGTTACTGTAAAAATTTCAGGAAATTCGGTTCAGTAGTTTCGGAGTCTATAAAGCGACAAACAAACAAACAAACAAACATACATAATCCATTTTTATATATATAAGATTATATATATATATATATATGTAGATGAAGAAAAATGTTTTCAAAAAAATATACAGAATTAGGTACAATTTTCACCCCTTAAACGTTCGAATTTCGAAACGCATCAAATCTGTGTTTGTATTTTTTAGATAATACCATAGATGTCATAGCAAAAAAGTTTTAAAATACAGGTTTTACCCGTTTACTCCTTGCTTCAAAAAAGTGCTAGACACCTGTCCGCTTATTTTTAATGCACAATAATAGGTATTAAATTTTTTTTGTATATCCTTTCGCTTAGCAGATAAGAGGTGTTATCGATTTGGCGAGAGGCCTGCCTCCGGTGTAAAGTTGAACTTTTTAGCTTCAGGCGTTTAGGCTGTGCGATGATGAATCAGTCAGTCAGTGAGTCAGTAACTGTACAATTTGATATATATAGATTAAGACAAACATAATTATAAACAAGTAAGAGTGCTATGTCATTGTTTTCGCCAGTATGAATTAAACTCAAAACTCAAACACTGCTAGATATTTTTTTAAAATTGTTTTACGATATAAAATATTAAAAATACAACTTAATTATATATAAAAAAGAGTAAATTTTGGGATTTCATTATTTTTCAATCGATTTTAAATATTAATTAGTATTGTGCTTATTTTATTGAACTGTTAATGGTATTTAATCCAAATTTAGATATTTTTAATTAGGCTTAAGTTCATTGAATTTAATTTTCATTAAATTATTTTTATGAAGACAGGACTTTTACAACATGAAATTAATTAAAATTTTTTTATTGATAATTTTTCATTCTTGACTGCGCTGAGATTTGAACCCAGGCGTTCACGGACAGTTTGCCCAGACTAGTTTCGATTGTAACCACACAATCTCGTCAGTGGGGTTTGCCGTTTTACTCACTCGGCTATTGAGGCCGGGCGACGTCAATAGTCAAACATCAATCCTTAAAACAAATGGTATTTCTCTCTGGTAGATCGAAATTTGCTTTTTGAATGAATGATTATCTATTTTAATCGATTTACATGTTCTTCCTAAGTTCTGTTTTTTCGTACTTTTTGTCAAGAATTCTTCTTGAAGTCCAAAGTACATTTTTGTTTTTTGATGTTTTTGTCTTTCTTTTTTCTTGTTGACCTTTTTCAGCACAACTTGAAGGACAAATGTAAACATAGCTCGTGCCTTAGCTGTTAACAATAATTAGTATTGTGGTTATTTTATTGAACTGTTAATGGTTTTTAATCCAAATTTAGATATTTTTAATTAGGCTTAAGTTCATTGAATTTAATTTTCATTAAATTATTTTTATGAAGACAGGAATTTTACAACATGAAATTAATTAAAAATTTTTTTTTTTTTATTGATAATTTTTCATTCTTGACTGCGCTGAGATTTGAACCCAGGCGTTCACGGACAGGTTGCCCAGACTAGTTTCGATTGTAACCACACACTCTCGTCAGTGGGGTTTGCCGTTTTACTCACTCGGCTATTGAGGCCGGGCGACGTCAATAGTCAAACATCAATCCTTAAACCAAATGGTATTTCACTTTGGTAGATCGAAATTTGCTTTTTGAATGAATGATTATCTATTTTAATTGATTTACATGTTCTTCCTAACTTCTGTTTTTTCGTACTTTTTGTCAAGAATTCTTCTTGAAGTCCAAAGTACATTTTTGTTTTTTGATGTTTTTGTCTTTCTTTTTTCTTGTTGACCTTTTTCAGCACAACTTGAAGGACAAATGTAAACATAGCTCGTGCCTTAGCTGTTAACAATAATTAGTGTTGTGGTTATTTTATTGAACTGTAAATGGTTTTTAATCCAAATTTAGATATTTTTAATTAGGCTTAAGTTCATTGAATTTAATTTTCATTAAATTATTTTTATGAAGACAGGAATTTTACAACATGAAATTAATTAAAATTTTTTTTTTTTTATTGATAATTTGTCATTCTTGACTGCGCTGAGATTTGAACCCAGGCGTTCACGGACAGGTTGCCCAGACTAGTTTTGATTGTAACCACACAATCTCGTCAGTGGGGTTTGCCGTTTTACTCACTCGGCTATTGAGGCCGGGCGACGTCAATAGTCAAACATCAATCCTTAAACCAAATGGTATTTCACTTTGGTAGATCGAAATTTGCTTTTTGAATGAATGATTATCTATTTTAATTGATTTGCATGTTCTTCCTAACTTCTGTTTTTTCGTACTTTTTGTCAAGAATTCTTCTTGAAGTCCAAAGTACATTTTTTATTTTTGATGTTTTTGTCTTTCTTTTTCCTTGTTGACCTTTTTCAGCACAACTTGAAGGACAAATGTAAACATAGCTCGTGCCTTAGCTGTTAACAATAATTAGTATTGTGGTTATTTTATTGAACTGTTAATGGTTTTTAATCCAAATTTAGATATTTTTTTTAATCCAAATTTAGATATTTTTAATTAGGCTTAAGTTCATTGAATTTAATTTTCATTAAATTATTTTTATGAAGACAGGAATTTTACAACCTGAAATTAATTAAAAATTTTTTTTTATTGATAATTTTTAATTCTTGACTGCGCTGAGATTTGAACCATGGCGTTCACGGACAGGTTGCCGAGACTAGTTTCGATTGTAACCACACAATCTCGTCGGTGGGGTTTGCCGTTTTACTCACTCGGCTATTGAGGCCGGGCGATGTCAATAGTCAAACATCAGTCCTTAAACCAAATGGTATTTCACTTTGGTAGATCGAAATTTGCTTTTTGAATGAATGATTATCTATTTTAATTGATTTACATGTTCTTCCTAACTTCTGTTTTTTCGTACTTTTTGTCAAGAATTCTTCTTGAAGTCCAAAGTACATTTTTTTATTTTTGATGTTTTTGTCTTTCTTTTTTCTTGTTGACCTTTTTCAGCACAACTTGAAGTACAAATGTAAACATAGCTCGTGCCTTAGCTGTTAACAATAATTAGTATTGTGGTTATTTTATTGAACTGTTAATGGTTTTTTAATCCAAATTTAGATATTTTTAATTAGGCTTAAGTTCATTGAATTTAATTTTCATTAAATTATTTTTATGAAGACAGGAATTTTACAACATGAAATTAATAAAAATTTTTTTATTGATAATTTTTCATTCTTGACTGCGCTAAGGTTTGAACCCAGGCGTTCACGGACAGGTTGCCCAGACTAGTTTCGATTGTAACTAAAATGGTATTTCACTTTGGTAGATCGAAATTTGCTTTTTGAGTCAAGAATGAAAAATTATCAATAAAAAAATTTTAATTAATTTCATGTTGTAAAATTCCTGTCTTCATAAAAATAATTTAATGAAAATTAAATTCAATAAACTTAAGCCTAATTAAAAATATCTAAATTTGGATTAAAAACCATTAACAGTTCAATAAAATAACCACAATACTAATTATTGTTAACAGCTAAGGCACGAGCTATGTTTACATTTGTCCTTCAAGGTGTGCTGAAAAAGGTCAACAAGAAAAAAGAAAGACAAAAACATCAAAAACAAAAATGTACTTTGGACTTCAAGAAGAATTCTTGACAAAAAGTACGAAAAAACAGAAGTTAGGAAGAACATGTAAATCAATTAAAATAGATAATCATTCATTCAAAAAGCAAATTTCGATCTACCAAAGTGAAATACCATTTGGTTTAAGGATTGATGTTTGACAATTGACGTCGGCCGGCCTCAATAGCCGAGTGAGTAAAACGGCAAACCCCACTGACGAGATTGTGTGGTTACAATCGAAACTAGTCTGGGCAACCTGTCCGTGAACACCTGGGTTCAAATCTCAGCGCAGTCAAGAATGAAAAATTATCAATAAAAAAATTTTAATTAATTTCATGTTGTAAAATTCCTGTCTTCATAAAAATAATTTAATGAAAATTAAATTCAATGAACTTAAGCCTAATTAAAAATATCTAGATTTTAAAGATTTATATACCGACGCACAGTGGCTGAAAATCGTTTTTCATTGGCCAAAATTCTGTAACTTTTGAACCGAAGGAGATATTTTAGTGAAATTTTTTCGACAGATAGATTCTTAAACTTTCTTCCACTTTCAATTTCACTAAAATCGGTTGAGTAGTTATTTGGGAATTTAAGGGCAAAGTGGAACTTTAGATTTTTTTAACTTTAGCGTGAAATATGGTTTTTTTAATTATTTAAAAATGTCATATTTGGATTTAAATAATAATCATTAACATTTTTTGTAATAATGGTGCACTCAAAAAAATTTAATGTTTACTCTAAAAAAAATACTTTAACCTTAAAAAAAAAATAGTAAAACCAATTGGAAATTTTGCTATTATTACTGAAAAATTAACAATTTTTTGCTGTCAAATTTGTTTACACTTAAAAAAACTTTAGAAATATTATCTAAAATCTTGCTATTACTGCAGAAGAATCTATTATTTTTGCTGTAAAATTTGTTTATATTAGCAAAATAAATCCGCTGAATTTTAATTTTTTTTTTAAATTTTAGCACGAAAATATAGGTATATGAAAATATGGATAAAAAACTTTTTTAAAATAAAAGTAGCAATATATTTTAATAGCTTTTGTAACAATGTGAGGTTCTGTTTTTTTATTAATACAATGTCTTACTTAGATCTAATGAATTATAATTATTATTCATTTATTTGAAAGATTGATTGCAAATATTCCATATTCTGTTCTGTGCTATTTCTTTTCGTTAGTAGTTTTTTGACTTCTTCATCGAATACTTGAGATGAACGGATCTGACGTTGCCAATAATATATTTAATAGATCTTTATTTGTGGAATTTCGTGAAATGTTTCTAGTATTGTGCTCTCTATAAAATCTGTAATCCTTATTCTTTTTTTCCTGAGCTTCCTCTGATAAATCTCCAAGTGGCACCAACTGATATTTAATGACATCTTCTCCATGATAAAGGATTTTGTGAACTGTAGCAGACATATTTCTCCATTGGTACTTGGTTGTATATATTTTTGCAGTTTCCTTAGCAAAATCTCCAAGTTTTCTAGAGTCAATTTGTTCATTGCACGCAAGTACTTCTACGATTATCTTAAATCTAAAAATGAGGTTAAAATTAACACCTGTTATTTCTGGATCTGAAAAAAATCTTCTAGCGGCATTGCTATCATTTGTATTGCCTGACCCATATTTTGGCAGATCTATAATCAACCCAAATTTGCGATATTCATTTTGAACATGTTTTCTTTTTGAACTTCTTAACTCCTTGTTGGTTTCGTTGTTTCTTATTGATCCTAAAGATCCGATATCCAAATCATAACTGATTTTTAGTATGTGCTCCATAAGTCGTATTCTTGCATGTAGTGGTGATAATCCAAACTCATATGCATCAGTATTATCTAATGATTTTGTCGGGACTTGGTTTAATTGGCTTGATGTTGCATGGCATATGATGCAGCTGGATGCAGCCTTCGTGTTAGTCAAAGCCTGGCCTACTTTTCCATCTATCATTGTTAGCACTAATTGTTAGGTAACTTCAATTTGCTGCCCATCTAAATTTAATTGTAATGCCTGTAGTGTTGCAATTTTGGCCTTGATATCACTAACTTCTTTGTTAATGGCATCATAAGTTTCTTTTTTGAATTAAAATATTATAGGCCTGCAGTATTTCGTAGAAGATGGTGTCTCATTTTTCCAAATATCCTTTGTTTGCGTTGTACTAGTCGAAGGCTCTAACTCTTCCAAAATCTTTTTATTCGCAATGGTACTTAAAATCCTTTTATTTATATGCTATAAAATACCTGACACAAATTTAACAACGCATTACATTGTTATAGGGTCATAGAATATTATTAGAGTCATAAAAACAGATAAATTAAAAATACCAAAAAAAAAAAATTTTTAAGTCCCTTCTAAGGTGGGATTCACAATATACCTGTTTTGCGTAAACGCGTGTTAAAGTTCTATATTTTACTATAAAATACGCTAGTGTGAACGTAGTGTTACGGATAAGGATGAATCAGGGCATATATACGTTTTTCTGATTGTGTAACAATAATAAAATTTTTTATATGCACTACCTGTCTTCTGTTCGATCACGATCAATATTCCTAATAGCACATGATTTCTGTTACTTATGCAAACATTTTTGCGGAATAAAAAAAATTGTAAAAAAAAATTTCAAACAAAAATTATTTTTTTTTTTTTGAGTAATTTCATTAAAATTAGAAATGTGTTAAACAGACGGGTCCAAACGGGTACAAGAGTTAATACAGGGTTAAAGAAAACCCTTTCACCTTTCCCTCAGAGGTTTTACCTCCTAATCCCTTTTGATCCGCAAAAGTTCTATTCTACTAAAGTTGAAATTTGACAAAAATATAGTAGTTTAGAAAATATGTCTTAACATCTTCAATATAAATAACACAATAGTCGCACATATTACTTGTTTAAAGATAACAAGACTACCAACCTAGCAGGTCATTATCGATGATAGTTTTTGAGCAATGATAATTTCTTTCGGATTAAATATAAAAGAAAATCACTTTTTTCTGAATTTAAAAAAAAGTTGTGTTTAGCAACATGGCACGACCACAATTTCCAATATTTTGACCTAATTTTTTGGGAAAAGAAATAATTCCCAAAAAATATTATTTTTAATTAAATAAAAGACAATTTATCGCATTTTATCAATGTATTTCCTACGTTTCGTTGGGATTTTCCAACTTCCTCAGGGATTGATTTTTATTATTGGTCTGGGAACAATGTTGTGCAAGTGCGGTTGTTTGTTTACCTTTTCGTATGTCTGCTTTATGTTCGTCAATTCTTATTCCTAAGCTTTTCTTTGTCGTCCCAATATAAATTTTTCCGTGCTTATTGGGACGACAAAGAGAAGCTTAGGAATAAGAATTGACGAACATAAAGCAGACATACTAAAACAACCGCACTTGCACAACATTGTTCTTATAGTGGACAAAGAGAAAAGCGAAGGCAAAATGTATATATATGATTCAAAACCAGAAGTGACCACAACTAAAACTGTGCTTGTATTGATGCTTATTAGTATTAGTGAGATGGCAGAAGTACCCACCAAAAAATAATATAAAAAATACAAGAAAATATGTAAGCATCCGCCTCATGTGCATTCGACGCTGTCTCATCGAAAACTAAATTAGAGAAGCATAGAATACGTGTGAAATCTTTCAGCACAATTGTGCTATGGAGCGCCCACCATTGTTCAAAACACACTTCACACATAGTGAAGTGTTGCTTGGATCAAAGTGGCATTGACGTTTTAAAATGGCCGGCTCAATCGCCGGATCTTAATCCTATAGAGAATCTTTGGAACGATGTAGAGCAACACATAACTGCTGTTAAACCCAAAATTTTGAACGAATTATGGACGGAAATGCAAAACGCTTAATATGCAATACCAACTGAACGCTGCATTGGCCTGGTGGACAGTATGCCCAGGAGATGTGCAGCTGTGTTAAAAAATAATGGCTATCCTACCAAATATTAAGCATTTTGTAAAATTGATATTAGAGTCTTTATTTTTATCGTGTTGGAAATAAATTTTGTTGATTTGTGCTAAATTACTGTACAGTCTTTTTTTTAAGGGTTCGTTATACAAAATAATTAATATAAACAAAAAGAAAAGTTAAGTAAAATAATATCGCATATTCTTGACACCGGGAATAATACATTAAGATTTAACAATGATAAAAATAAGGGATACGTAACAAAATTTTTTAATTATAAAAGTACAAAATGGTATGTGCTTAAATCCTGTAACTGTTTAAACGAATGCAGGTTTATATTTTAATATTATGTATTATGACTTACGGTTCTGAGATTATATACCAACTGTTACCAAATATATTATTTTATAAAAATTACGTCGTTTGATGATCTGAGCTCAAATGCATCCTTACGTTTACATTCGCAAGTACAATTAATTATAATATACAACGATAAAAAACATGTTACTAATAGTTTTTAAGTTATAACTTATTTAAGGCCCCTATGACGGTCCACAACTCCACTCAGTTGAGACGCCATCAACTCTTCGAGATGTGGAAAAAGTTGGTTGTGCCCAAGGTTGCAATTGTTGGGAATGCGCTGTGACCAGAGGATCATGAACTGCTTCTGGTTTGGTAAACGTTTTATTCGTCCGAATATATAATTGGACAAAAATGGATGGTTTCGGCTGGGTAGTCGAATTTAAAGGAGAAATTACAAAATTGTCTTCTTTTTATCACGTATTAAAAATGATTGCTCGGAACTTTGGTCGAGTAATAATGTAACACACAAACCTACTTGGATCAATGGGGGGAGGTATGATAGATTAAGTTGCTTGTCTCTGGTCAAGGGGGTCTCGAAACTTGATGATGGGGAGTTGGCCTTGGTGTTGTGTTTTGAACGGCAGATGTTGCAGCGATTAGGAGACTCGCACCAAAAGCAAGTGTGCGATATAGCTAAGCAATTAAGGCAATAGCTCATACTTTTTACAAAGGCTGGTCTTTTTTCTAAGCTCAGTGGATGAAAACTGCGGCAATACTTTGGCAATAAGGGAAGGTTCCGTAAACACAAATGGCAGCGAGGTTTATCGAGCATTTTTTTGGCTAAAAAAGGGGATAAGAAATATTGTTATGTACTTAATAATTACCAGTTTTGTTAAGCCACAAATTTCTCTTGTTCTTTAAGCGCGTAAATGAATTAGAGGTTAAAGTTTTAACAAGATTTTGGATGCGTTTCTTGTAGAGGTAATAACCAAAGTTTAACAATTGGCCGCGTAATGATGCCGTTTTGGGTTTTAATTTCAGCCACTCGGACCAGGCCATCTTTGCCTCGTATAACATTTTTTACCCGTCCCAGGCGCCATACGGTTAATGGTAGCATATCATCTTTAATGATAACAAAATTATTTTCTCATATGTTGTTTCTTTCCTTTTTCCACTTGAACCGTTTAAGAAAGGATAAATGCGGAGCTACTCGCAAAAAATGACCCAGAGTCAGCGGTAACAGCTCATTTGGATTTTCAGTTAGAGGGACAGCGCCCATGAATGCAATACTGCCTCAATTCGAATAATGAGCGTTGAGAATTCTCCATAATTCTTCATTATTTGATTCTGGAACTTATGTTTATAAATAGTACACAATCTGTACTCCTGCACTAGTTGATAAACAATTTAAACAATATTTATTTTCATAAACGTATTTAATTCGCTCACGAGGGGTTAATGTTTTAAAATCTTTGCACCATTTAAGAGGATGGCTTTGTTTACATTTTTTGCTAAATTTACTGTTTTTGTTGGTTTCTGTCTGCGAATGGAACGATTGAGATTTGTGATTGTTGTTGTCTTTTGTGGAGGATTTTCTTAAGTCTGTCATTGTCTCCAAAAATTCAACTCTCGAAGAGAGAGATTTGTTTATTTGACTCTGTTTCGCCAGAACAGTTTTTTGAATTTTATCTTTTTTACTGCTTTGGATTTGTTTTATTTAATTTTGAATTTTTTAATGAATTAATCATTTTAAATAACTGGTAACTTTAAAACTAAATTTTAACGTCAAACAGCTTGGGAAATTATTTCCCAACTGTTATATTGTCAAATTGTATGAACCATTTTTAAAATAAAATTAATTCTGTAACCTTACTGAAAGCAACCGGTCGTGTACTTATTTCGAGTGTGATTTTTTGATTTTAAAAGCTTTAAAAACAACCCCAAAAAATTATTAAATTATTAAATATTAAATTTCTTAAATCCTTAAAAAATATTAAGGAAGAACATTTTGGCGCCCGAGCAGGGACTGTTTTTAAAAAATTAAAAAATAAAATCCACGGTTTTACCATTACCGTACTTTCGGTTTCGGTTTGTGTAGAAAGTTTTAATTTCGTGCGTCGTTATTGCAACAACCCGGAAAATAAATAATCACCATCACCACAAACCAATAAACATTCAACAAATTTAAAAAATAATCACCTAACCACAGCAGAAGGAAGTCATCCAGATGCCTAATTGCAACTGCATTTTGTGCCAAAAGGAAAGTGCCGAACGTCAACAAACTTCTAACCAGGTATTAAAGAACAAATAATTGTGTGAGACTTGGTCGCAATTATCTTAAAAAATTAATTACTAATATTAATTTGCGAAAGTTTATTTTCCACACCAAAATTATTCGTTCTTTTAATGAGATTTTTATTACTAACAATCGCCTAAGTAGTGAAACACACAAACATATTGAAATAAAAGTGCTTTTTATTGTTCGCAAGTTAATTATCATTAACAGAAAATTAATAAAACATAATTATCTCGTGAAAGTGTTAATAAAACCGCCACATACGGGAAAAATACGCCTCCTCGCTGCAATTTTGCCATCACTTACCGTTCGTTCTCTTTATTTTCATATTCCTGAGGTGTCTCTTAAAACAAAATTAAAAATTTATTAAATTATAACTATTTACATTTTTCCAATAAATATTTACCTTTTTCTTGCATTTACATTTCTTCTTTAACTCGCTCGTTATATTATTTGACGTTTGCTTTGTTTTATTTTCTTTGAACTCGTTTCTAACAAATTAATAAGTTTACCAACACTGTGTGTACTGATCTGAATGGCAACATCATTGATCATATGGTGAACAACAAATAAAATAAAAACAAACATAAACAAAACAAACAAGAAGAAGAAAAGAATTAAGTGCATAAATTAAAAACAATTTTAAATTCATTACTGAAAAATAATTAATTAAATAAAGGTAAATAAACGATAAATAATTGAGAAATTTTAATCAAAGAAAACCGTGTATGAAACAATATACATACGTTAAAGATTGTGAAAATAAATCGAGGAAAAATAATTATTATCGGACGGACATTTATCAAAGTGATCGCGAGTGAATTTAAGATTCAAGAGGCTGTGGTAATCTAGTGAAAAATAGAAAGACAAAGATAAATTATTAAAATTCTATTTGCTTGTCTTTACAACCAACAACAATACATAAATATATCTGTGTCTTTTGTTTGTAACTTTTTCTCTTTTTGTCTGCGGTGCAACCCAGCAAACATTTTGGTGATAATTTTAACGCCAGTAACAAAATATATTTATTTAACAAAAATTTCTAAAAAATTGTTGTGAATCGAGAAAAATTATTGAAATCACTCTTCACAACCCAGCGAACAATTTGTTTTTAAAATTAATTGGAAAGTTTCCCTACAATTATTGCAGTTTAACCGCAAAAAATATATAAATTAAAAATAGTTGAAACCTAAAAATTTCTGAACTATTAAAAAGTTGTTTCTGCAATAGCATTGAGACAGTAAGTTGATCTCGGAAAGTTTTTTATTAATTTATCGTGTCAATACGACAATACGCCTAAAGTTCCTTGAGATCCTTCCAGAAATTTTTAGAAAAAAGTGTATTAAAGTTTAACTTTGTTTCCTATTTATTCTGTTGTTGATCAAATAATTCTCGACTACATTATGGCAGGCGGTAAGAAGCAAAAAGGTTCCGCTCCTAGTCTTGAGAGTTTATACCAACAGAAAAACACAATATTAGGCAACGTGGCAAGAATAAGGCGTTCGATTAAAGAAAAAACGATTTCGTTTAATCAGAATGAGTTGCAGTGTAGGTTAGAAATTTTAAATTCATATATTGAGGACGCTATGGATATCCAGTCAGAGATAGATATTTTAGATCCATCAAATGATGAAAGGTCCGATCTGGAAAACTTATGCGTTTCCACTAAGAGTATGCTTTTGGGGTATTTACCGCCAAGGCAAAACAGTTTTGCAGAAACCACTTTAGGTTTCCAGCCTCATCATAACCGACTTCCAAATATGAAGTTGCCGAAATTCAGCGGAAAATATTCCGAATATAAAAACTTTATAAGTTTATTCGAGAGTTTGGTTGATAGTGATACCACTCTGACTGAAATTGAAAAATTTAACCATTTGATATCATGTTTGTCAGATGAAGCTCTAGGCACAGTTAAAGCCTATCAAATAAGTGAGCAAAATTATTCCAAAGCTTTGCAAAGTTTAAAAAGAGTTTATGACAATCCCTGTCTGATATTTTTCGATAATATTACTAAATTATTTGACTTACCGCAAATGTCTAAACCATCGGCAACAGCCTTGAGGTGCATGATCGATACGGTTTCGGCCATATATGGGTCACTTTTGTCAATTGGCGACGACAAAGCAATTACTAACGCGATAATAATTCACTTAGTAATGACAAAAGTAGATCCGAGCACTAGATCAAAATGGGAAGAGCAACTTGATTACGAAAAGTTGCCCCTGTGGAGTGATTGCGAAGCAGCTTTAAACAAAAGGTACCAGCATATTTCTGCTGAAGAGGCTTCAAGTTCAAGATTGAAGCCTACTTACAATTTTGCAAAGAAAAATGAAACGTTTTCTAAAAATAAATCCAAGTCTTCATTTGTTAGCCAACCTAATACTCAACAAGAGGCAGTGAAATGTTTGTTTTGTGCATCTGCTCAACATTATTTATCTAATTGTCCTTCATTCTCAGCAGTGCCTGTACAACAAAGATTTGACTTTGTTAAGGGCGTTCCTGCCTGTATTAATTGTTTAAAGAAAGGTCATACTGTGACGAAATGTAAATCGTCAAAGTGTCGAGTTTGTAGTCGCTCACATCACACGTTACTACACGTTTATGCTGCAAATAATGCACAGCCAGTACGTGAAAGTAGTTCTGATCCTGATAGACCTTCAACTTCGAGGGCTTCTGTTAATCATTCGTCTTCAAACAAGGACAATGTTATTTTGGCGACCGCATTGGTTAACATTAGAAATAAATCTGGTCAATATGTTTTGGCTAGGGCCTTATTGGACTCCGGTTCACAAATAAACTTTGTAACTGAGGAACTATCTCAGCGGCTACAACTCCGAAAAGAAGAAAGAAATCTCAGTTTACTTGGTATAGGTAGAACTAATTCTTCCGCCAAATTTAAGCTACAGGCAACAATAAGATCTCGAATGAATTCACATGAATTTTCGTCAGAATTCTGGATTCTTCGATCGATTTCAAATTATCAACCAGATCATAAAATTTCGACAAATGGTTGGAACTTGCCTTCTAATATAGAATTAGCTGATCCATATTTTAATAAACCGCAGAAAATAGATATGTTGATCGGCGCTGAGATCTTCTTTGAGTTATTATGCGTTGGTCAAATTAAACAGAATCCTAACAGTCCGACACTTCAGAAAACTCTTCTAGGATGGATTGTTTCGGGAAAATATAAGGAGCCAAGAAATACTGACAATAATGTATGCCATTTAAGTACACTGAAAGAAAACGAGGAAGATTCACTTGACTTAGTGGTCCGTAGATTCTGGGAGTTAGAAGAAATGCCTAAAGGGGCAAATATTCTTTCGGTAGAGCATCAAAAATGCGAAGAAAGTTTTCTGAATTCTATTCAACGACTACCCTCAGGAAAATTTAAAGTGGCGCTACCTTTCAAAGCGAATCCAAATACTTTGGGTCTTTCATTTGAAACCGCAAAAAGACGATTTTTATCATTAGAACGTAGACTGTCAAAAGAACCACAAATGAAAGAGATGTATAACTCCTTTATGAAGGAATACATTAACTTGGGTCATATGTCTATTACAGATAACAAAATCCCCAATACACCACATTATTTTATTCCGCATCAATGTGTATTACGTCCACAGAGTTCTACTACCAAACTAAGGGTAGTTTTCGATGCTTCTTGTAAAACGTCAACTCAAATTTCTCTTAATGATCTACTAATGATCGGTCCTACTATTCAAGAGGAATTATATTCTACGCTTATTCGTTTTCGAATGCATAAATACGCCATAACGGCTGACATTGAAAAAATGTACCGTCAAGTTATAATTGACGAGGCCGACAGAAATTTCCAATTAGTATTATGGCGAGAAAATCAATCGAAAAATATTGAAATATACAAGTTGAACACAGTGACTTATGGCACCTCATCGGCTCCGTTTTTGGCAATACGATGCCTTTCGTATTTAAGTGAATTGTTTGAAAAGACGTTACCTATCGGGTCTAACGTAATAAAAACAGACTTCTACGTCGATGATTTATTAACTGGCGCCGATTCAATAGAAGAGCTTGATGTAATAAGATCTCAAGTCACTAAAATATTACAATCGGCAGGATTCAACCTTACTAAGTGGTTTTCAAATCATGGCGGTCAAACTGATCTCGTAATGACGGAAAAGTCTGTTCAAATAGATCCGGATCTCACGAAGACATTAGGCACTTATTGGCGTCCGAAGAGTGATGTATTTAAATACCACTTGGATGATTCATTTCTGAATTTAAGGGCAACAAAACGGAATATATTATCCGTTTCGGCTAGGCTATTTGATCCGCTCGGACTTTTGTGCCCATTGGTTATAAAGGCGAAGGTTCTTCTGCAAGAACTATGGCTAATAAAGCTAGATTGGGATGAATCAATCCCTACACGTCTGGATACTTCTTGGTTGAATTTCAAGTCCAATTTATTAAAAATTGATACTTTAGAGATCCCGAGATATGTTTTAACCAATACTAAAAATAAATGTCAAATTCATGGGTTTTCTGATGCTTCTATGCGTGCGTATGGCTGCTGCATATATATCCGGAGTAGAGCTTCTGCTAAAATTTCATGCCGATTACTAACGGCTAAATCGAAAGTTGCTCCTCTGAAGACAAAGTCACTTCCCAGACTTGAGTTATGTGCAGCGCATTTGCTAGCCAAGTTATGGTCTAAGCTAAAACCTATGATTTCGTTTGAGATAGAAAATATAACATTTTGGACGGATTCAGAAATAACATTGCACTGGATTCAAACTCATCCATCGACTCTAGCGACATTTGTATCAAATCGAGTTTCGGAAATTCAAGATCTATCCACAAATATCACTTGGCGTCATGTTCCAACTAAGGAAAATCCAGCCGATATTGTTTCTAGAGGATGTAATGTTGATGAGTTAGTAGATTCTATTTGGTTCGACGGCCCAAGATTTTTACTTAATGAAAGTGACAAGTGGCCCGTTAACAAACATGTAGAATTGTCAGTCGAACAAGAATCGCTTGAGAAGAGGAAAACTAACGTGTTTTTTGCTGTAGAGGAGAATGAAAACAACTATATATTAAAAGTGATTGAAAAATATTCATCATATACTAAAATGATTCGAGTATTCACTTATGTCTTTCGTTTTCTCGATATCGCTCGTGGAAATAAATGCCGCAATTTGGGTATACCTACAGCGAAAGAAATTAATTGGACTTTTCTTCAGCTTATTGAATTTAACCAAAAATTGGAATACACCGAAGAGTTGAAAAAGTTAAGCAAATCACAAGTTTTGCCTTCTAATTTACAAAAATTGAGTCCATTTGTCCATCAATTTATAGACGAACATCGCTCAATTTCATTACTTAGGGTCGGCGGCAGATTGCTAAATGCACCAATTGCATATGACGCAAAATTTCCTCTTTTAATGAAAAGAAAATCTCATTTTATGGCACTTTATTTGCGACACTTACATTTAGAAAACTGTCATGCTGGAGCTAAGGCGCTAGTAGCCATTTTGCGAGACAAAATTTGGCTAATAAATGCTCGCGAAGAATGTTCAAAAGAAGTTCGCAAGTGCCTTCATTGCTTTTTGTATAAACCAAAGTTAATGAATCAGATAATGGGGAATTTGCCTGCCGATAGGGTGAGAGCTCTACGCCCATTTAAAGTGTGTGGTGTAGATTTTTGCGGCCCAGTTAATATAACGCTGAAAATTCGTGGCCGTCCACCCGTTAAAATGTATATAGCTATATTTGTGTGTTTTACTTCAAAGGCTGTACATATTGAACTGGTTTCTGATCTCTCTTCCAATTCTTTTATTCTCTGTCTTCAAAGGTTCATCGGCAGACGTGGGCTCCCAGAGCGTGTTTACTGCGACAACGCAACCAATTTTGTCGGTGCCAGCAGAGAGCTGCAGCAGCTACGAGAAGCGATGGACACCAGTGCCGGAGAGCTACAAGCGTATGCTGCCAACAGAGGGGTCAACTTTATGTTCATTCCGCCGCGGGCTCCACATTTCGGCGGCCTGTGGGAAGCAGCCGTCAAATCTGCCAAGGGACTGCTCGTCAAAACCGTGGGCACGGTGGTACTAAACCAAGAAGAAATGCAGACAGTCCTAGTACAAGTGGAGGCGGTATTGAACTCCAGGCCAATCGCTCCAGTCAGCAACGACCCGAACGACGGCGAGGCGTTAACTCCAGGGCATCTGCTAACCGGCGAGAACTTACTAGCGCTGCCGCTAGAGTTGCCTCGAGAAGAAGTGGACAGGCTGAGGTTCTGCAAGAGATGGCGGCTTACCTGCGCTCTCAAGCAGACGTTTTGGCAGTCTTGGGAGAGAGACTACGTCCGCAGCCTCCAAGCCAAAACCAAGTGGGCAGAAGAAGAGCCAGATCTCGCCGTCGGCAAGCTCGTCGTCGTTCACGAGGACAACATGCCACCCATGCAGTGGCTGACCGGCCGAGTTCAGGAGGTAACCCCAGGCGCAGACGGCAAAGTGAGAGTGGCGTTAGTGAAGACTAAGAACGGGCTTTTGAAGAGGGCGATTCACAAATTGGCGCTACTTCCAATTGATTGAAGACTGCAGGTCCTTCAATGGGGCCGGTGTTTCGCCAGAACAGTTTTTTGAATTTTATCTTTTTTACTGCTTTGGATTTGTTTTATTTAATTTTGAATTTTTTAATGAATTAATCATTTTAAATAACTGGTAACTTTAAAACTAAATTTTAACGTCAAACAGCTTGGGAAATTATTTCCCAACTGTTATATTGTCAAATTGTATGAACCATTTTTAAAATAAAATTAATTCTGTAACCTTACTGAAAGCAACCGGTCGTGTACTTATTTCGAGTGTGATTTTTTGATTTTAAAAGCTTTAAAAACAACCCCAAAAAATTATTAAATTATTAAATATTAAATTTCTTAAATCCTTAAAAAATATTAAGGAAGAACAGACTCCATGATGCCAGTTCACGATGATTATTGATGGTAACTTTCCATGCTCTAAGGTTTTCTTCTGGAAGCTTTAGTGTAACCAAATGCATTAAAAAATATTAATCTCGTAGATTTTCAGAATGGGCAGAGAATCATTTACTGTACTTTGAACCGCTTTTTTAGATTTAAGAGTTTCTGTGTGGGATGACTGAATTTCATATATTTTTTAATTTGATCATTTACCAGTAATCTCTTGTTCTCAAATCTGTCTTTAAAAGCGTTCCATGCCAAATCAAAATAATCACTTACTAACTCGAAACCCTGAATGATATTAAAGGCCTATCCTGCTAGTGTGCTTCGTAAATAATACAGGTTTTCTGCAGGATCTACGGACAAATCGTGTCCAACGAATGTCTGAAACATGTCTCTAAAGACAGGCCACTTGGAGTAATCTCCATCAAAGGTTTGGATTTCTACAGGTGGTAGTTTTAACGCAGATCTTCGATTGTTGGCCTTACTACTTTCGGCACTTTCCTTTGTAAGATGATCCAGTATTTTTGCTTTTAATTCGCGATACAAATTGCAAGCCTCTTCATATCGTTTAGAAATATCATCTTTGTCTTCTTTTTCTTATAGTTTATCGTCACTAATGAAGTAATCTTTATATGACTCGACTAAGTTGCTCCACCTTCTTTCCAATTCTTCCAGACTTATCTTTAAACTTGACGTTGTATATTCATCTTCGGAGATGCTCTCAAAATGTTTACAAAACGTAACTAGCTGCTGCAGACTAAACTTGCACTTTCGTTTGGATGTCATTGTTAAATTTTATTTACTTTTTTCCGTGGCACAAAAATTATTTTTATTTAATTTTATTTCGTTGATATCGCTTCAATTAGATGTAGAATCATTTTTATTCTTAATTCCAATAGCTCGTTAAGACAAATTTAATTCCCTTTTACCTTAATGCTTAATAAATAATCAATAAAAATTAAACTACCACTCACCGATTTATTTTGTTAAGTTTCCCGCTAAATTCTACGTAACTTTCTGTGTTGAAAGCCCTTGATTAATTCGGTATAGTTGTGACGTCACCGTTGTGCACTTCTTTAAGCTTATCGTTTTGTTTTTTCTACCAAATATCTTTTCACGTTATTATTGTTGTTGTATTTGTATATTAACAACCAAAAAATCAACAATTTATTAAGCACCGGCTATTTTTTCTTTTTTAAATTAAAGAAACACACACGATCTTTGTTGGTATTTTCTTTTGTTGACACAAGAAATGTATTTTACTTTTATTTAAAAGTTTATTGTTTGTGTTATTTTAGTTAATGATCATTAATGCCACAGGAGGTGCACAAATTAATTTTATTTTCACTGTTTATTCTTTTATTAATTTTAACTTTTCGTTTACACTTTTCTTCGAGCGTTAAATTGCTGACGGTGCTATTGTTGTTATTGTTTAATAAAACGCACCAATTTCTTTATTGCAAATATTTTGGCAATTTTTTTATATTGTTGAAGAATGTGGAGAATTATACCGTTTTATTTTATGTTGGAATTTTGTTCTTTTTGTTATAAATTTAACTGTCTTGCGGGGATATTGAGTATGATTTTTTTTTTCATTTATATTTGTTGTATTCAGAGTATGCAATTTTTTGTTTGACAAAATCTTTACTTATTGAGAGAAATTAATAGAGTTCCACAAAAATGCTAATTAATTCAGTACATACCAACTTTCCCTGTTGACCTAATGTCATGAATTTGAAGTTTCTTTATATGATGTATGACTTCTTGTCTTCTGGCTGAACATACGAATTAACACGTATAATGTAACAGCTCCTTACAGCACTTATTCTTGTTATTCCCAGATGTTGAGATAGGTATTGAAGTTATTTAGGGAAAACAACTGCCAATTTGTAGATACCACACGTGGATTAATGTTGCACCGGTATGCCACTAATATAATCCAGCCCTAGCCTTTCGAGGACATTTCGAAGGACCAAATGTAGAGTCGTCTAGCCACCAAGATTTAAAAATAAAACAGGATTAAAAGGATTCTTCTAGAACTTAACAATTTTATTAGCCTTCTTCATTGGCTGCTTAATAACGACTTACTTAACTTAAAAAGTAATTTGTTATAAAAAGTACAAAACATAAAGCTGGAAACCGTTATAGGGGCCTTAATAATTTTACGATTATTGATTAACTTTAGTATTAATGTAAGTTAATGTTGACATGTACTTTACAAACAAACAAAAGTATTCATTAATTTATACCATTCAATTCAAAATATATTTTAAATAGTTTGTAGAGTATATGTAAGCATGGCAAAGAATTTAAGAGAAAAATCATTTATATTGTTTAAATAAACATGTAATGTTAATTATAGCTTATATTACTGTTAGTAGTTTATGGAACTTATTCCTTTAACAAAATTATTAATTAATGATGACGTCGCACAGTGCTTTGTCCCCATATATCGAAAGGACAAAAATAGATACAGTTGCCAGATATTTTTAAAATTTGATACACTATCATAAAATAGCTTAGCTAAAACTATATGAATTTTTGAAGAAATGGGTCAAAGGACACGCTTACCTCCCATGTGTCCTATAATTGAAAAATATAATTTTAGCGCTCAATAAGGCCCACAAAATTACAAACAATAGTGATGCTGATATATAAACAACTGGCGACATGTGTGTAAATTTTCATTTAAATCGAAACAAGTACTCAAGGTCCTGCCATATACCCTTTCTCTTCAATATCCTATAACACCTACAAAAATTTACCGATCGTAATAATTTGGTATGGAAATTGATATTTGTTAGATCTACATTTAATCTATTAAGACTATTAATGTGAAAAATACCGAAACATCATATATTGACAAATGGCTTTAAAAGGTTTAAAATGCTCTTGCAAAAATAACAGGTAAGAAATTATAGTCGGTCAAGCCCGAACATATGAAAAGCTACAGCACAGTATTTAAAAACAAATTTTCTAGCATGTCTCTATTTGGGAACCATGGGCAATCATGGACCCTGAACAAAATTGTGTTATGAGGTTAAGATTTATTTAAAAGTTCTTTCTGCCGAATATTATTTAGATATCTTCATCTACATGAGATTTTTGCATCGGGGCTTATATGGGACCTATGGTTTATTTTGGACCTACCAGGACAACATTTTGTCATGACATTGTAGCTATCACATTTCAGGATTCGTTCGGTCGTGCTCGATTAGAAAAGACGTGTTTCTTTTAACTCCGCATACGATTCTTTTTTTTTAACTTAAATTTGTTAATAATATCAGTTTAACAAGCGAATTTGGACGCTCAATATAAAAGTGAACAATAGAATAACTATAAAAAAGTTAAGAAAAAATACAAGTAAAAAAATATATGTATGTATGTATGTACGCACATACATACTTGCAAATAATCTGTGCAAACAAATATTTATTCTTCTTTCTTTTATTATCTCGGTGTAACAACAACATTATACATAATAAAAAGAGCACAGTCAACAAAAATAAAAATAAAAATAAAAACGATGAAAAAAACAAAAACAACTCTATATGAGTAATAACAATGAAACAACAACAAAAATAAATGATATTCATGCTAGTGAAAGCAATGTGGAAATAAACAACAACAGAAAACAAAAGTAACTACATAACGGCAAAACCTGCAAGCGTTACCACTGATACCATAAACCCAAACATAGACGCAATGGAAAACAAACAAGAAAAAATTTGTCAAAAACAACAAGTGCAAGTTGGTATGGACAGGTATATAACAGTGCTTAAACGTGGTCGCAGCCCTGCCTCTTCAGCTGTAGCCTCGGCCTCGAAAGTTCCATCTTTTGATAGAATAAATTCACAAAATCGTTTTGCTATTCTGGAGGATGAATCTTCTGAAGCACCTAACGTCATAAAAACGTCAAAGCCACCCCCGATATATCTAAGAGAGCAAAACTCAAGTGAGCTAATAAAAAGTTTAATCTCGGTGATAGGTGAAAATTCGTTTTACGTAGCTGCAATCAAGCGTGGTAATATAAACGAAACAAAAATGCAGGTTAATCACGAGAATGATTTTCGTAAACTAATTAATAAGTTTGAAACACTAAAAAAAGCTTCTACACAAACCAACTGAAAAGCAGCAAAGGTCTTCAGGTTGTGATAAAGGGCATTGACTCATGCGTTGACCCAGACGAAATAAAAACATTTTTAGAAGAAAAGGGCTTCAAAATACAAAATGTTACAAATATTAAAAATAGGGAAAAAAATCCCCAACCACTGTTGTTAAGCTAAAAAAAAATGAAACGCATCCCATTTACAGTTTAAAATACATCCTGTACAGAAAAATCACGATAGAGGAGCCGCACAAAAGAAATGGGCTCGTTCAGTGTTTAAACAGCCAAGCATTTGGTCATACTAGGGCATACTGCCATTTACCCCCTGTTTGCGTCGTATGTGGAGAATTACATGGAACCGTCCGGTGCGATAAGTCCAAAAATTACCCTAATGTAAAAAAATGTAGTAACTGTGGTGGTAATCACACTGCCAATTATAGAGGATGCCCGGTATAT
This sequence comes from Pollenia amentaria, assembly GCA_943735925.1. Lineage (NCBI taxonomy): Eukaryota > Metazoa > Arthropoda > Insecta > Diptera > Polleniidae > Pollenia > Pollenia amentaria. The sequence goes on from OX031011.1 coordinate 15,375,457, forward strand.
TCGATTGTCAAGCGTTCTGTTGGACAGAAACTTAATCCCCCTCAAACGTAGGCAACTAATCAAGGAAACACGTACGGCGGCCAGATACCTCAGCCAAATAATAACATAGCCTCGTACGCTAATGTATTAAAATCTAATCCTATGCCACTGCAAGGTGATTTAGCAAATAATGACAAAATTCCCATTTCTAATTTAACTCGGCTAGAAAAAACTATTTAAACATAAGTGCAAACAGTTAACAATTTTACTAACAAAATGGGTAACATGATGCAAGAAATGTTAAGAATGCAATCTATGTTATTGCAAGCTGTACTAAACAAGCCATGAACTGTTTAAAAATTTGCTTTTGGAACGCAAACGGCATCCGCCAACCCAAAAATGAACTAGAATACTTCCTTAAAAATAAACATTTTGATGTAATGATGGTTTCTGAAACTCATCTGACCTCAAGAAATACGTTCAAAATCAATGGTTATATATTATATGACACCAAGGACCCTCGAGACAGAGCTTGTGGCGGTTCTGCCATTTTGATAAAGAACCGAGTAAAACACTACTTAATGAGTGATCATCGTGAAGATTATCTCCAAGCAACGAACATTTGCGTTGAGGGATTAAATCGAAACATAGTAATTTCATCATTATACCCCCCACCTAGATTTTCTATATCAGGGTCACGACTTATAACACCTAAGGGTCGTGTTTTGTTTAACACAATTTGTAAAATGGGTCTAAATGTGGTCGCGAGCGGACAACCAACATATTGGCCTACTGATCAGCAAAAAGTTCCAGTTGTCATCGATTTTGGAGTGGTTAAAAACATCCCCGCAGAAACGATTTATGTTGAAGCTTCCGTAGAATTATCTTCTGATCACACACCTACAATTCTTACTATAACAAATCCTAAAAGAATTGTATCTCCGTCTGATAACTTAGTGACGTCAGCCACTCAAATAAATTAGTTAAAATATAAAAAATATCTCAGTACCCAATGCACAGAAAATATTCCGCTTAGTACACCGGAGAATGTGGATATTTCTACTGTAAAATTTGACAGTTATCTGAAACTAGCTGTTCAACATTCTAGTATCACCCCCAAAAATACCAAAGATATATTCTGCAGATGTTGAGCGTCTCTTGACTGAAAAAAGGAGAGCTCGAAGAGAATGGCAATTGCATAGATCCCCTCAACTTAAGAATTTATTAAAAGAGTGCACAAAAAGGCTAAGAAAGTTACTGCAGTCTCAGAAACGGCTTCCCTGGAAAAATATCTTAAGGAACTTGATGCAACTTCTCAATCAGACTACTCATTATGGCGTGCAGCTAGAAATCTTAATAGACCTGTTATTACTAAAGTTGGGCACGAAATGATGAAGAAAAAGGAAATCTTTTTGTTAATCATTTGAAAAACATATTTACCCTGCATACATCTCCCGATATTGCAGTCGAGTTGCCACCTGTTGCTGTTAGAGCTGCTGTTCCACTTAGATTTGAGATAAAAGAAATCGAAAAGGCTATTCATGATTTAAACCCCAAGAAAGCCCCTGGGTTTTATAAGATCAGCAACAAAATGCTTTTAGAGCTACCCAGCATAGCAAAGAAAATTATTCTCTTAATTTTAAATGCTTTTTTAAGCCTTGAATACTATCCACAAGAATGGAAAGTATCCTTAGTTAAAATGATACCTAAGCCAGGAAAGGATCCTACAAAAGTTGAGTCATAAAGACCTATAAGCTTATTGTCTAATATATCAAAGCTGTTTGAGAAGCTGTTAGTGTCAAAATAAGCTCCAATTTTAAATGTAAATAGATGTATTCCTAACCATTAATTCGGATTTAGAAGAGAACATAGCACAATTGAACAAACCCATCGTATAGTAAACGCCATAAGAAAAGCCTTTGAAGAAAAAAAATATTGTTCCGCCCTCTTCATCGATGTTTCTCAAGCTTTTGATAAAGTCTGGCATGAAGGCTTATTACATAAATTAAAGTTAAACTTACCAGTAAACACACACAAGCTGTTAGAAAGCTACTTAGTCGGGCGAAGGTTTATTATTAAAGAATGTGATTTTATAAGTTCTCCTCAGCCAATTGACGCTGGAGTCCCTCAGGGAAGCATCATGGACCCACTGCTATACCTTATATATACCTCAGACATGCCAACAAACAACCACACCCTTACTTCAACATTTGCTGATGATACAGCTTTTTTAAGCGTACACGAAAACTGTCATGAAGCATCCCGTTACTTGCAGGATCATATATTTGAACTGGAAAAGTGGTTAAAACAATGCAGGATAAAGGTCAATGAGCAAAAATGCGTACATATAACATTCACCCTGCGTCGGGAGTCATATCCCCCTATTAAAATCAATAATCAATTAGTGCCCCAGCAATCGCATGTAAAATATCTCGGAATTCATCTAGATCGGCGTTTAACATGGAAATGCCATATAGAAGCAAAACTTACACAAATGAAACTAAAAGCAATTCAAACTTATTGGCTTATTGGAAGAAATTCTGTTCTTAGCCTCGACTGCAAACTTCTACTTTACAACTCTCTATTAAAGCCAATCTGGTGCTACGGTATTCAGCTATGGGGCACTGCCTCGGCCTCAAATATCGAAAAAATTCAAAGGCGCCAAAATAAACTTCTTCGAATAATCACAGTCGCTCCCTGGTATGTTAAAAACTCAAATATTCACAAGGATCTCAATGTGCCATTAGTAAAAACTATTATTACGAAGTACGCAGCAAAATATTTAAAAAGGCTTGAGTCGCACCCAAATCCACTAGCTCGAAATATTTTAAATGACAGTGTCCACTCTAGATTAAGGAGAAGAGATACTGCAGGACTCATCCGACGAGAAGACCGCTAAACATCTACATATGTGAACAGAAGCCGTGAGGAAAAAAATTTTCGTCTAGCATTGGCAGGACAAAAATAAAGTATTAGTATAAGATTTGATTAATTATTGTTAGTTCATATTTAATATATGAAGATTCAATAAATAATGAAAAAAAAAAAAAAAAAAAAATTGTAGCTATCGTTAAAGTCATTGTCGCCAATTTGTATGTAAATACTGACATTTATAAGGAAGTTATGGCATAAAATGCTATTTTCGGGAGTATTATTTGTATGGGAGCCTTGATCAAATCTGGCCCGATTCCAATTAAATTTGGAAAAATTATTTTGATTGCAATAAAATTGGTTTTGACGAAATTTAATCTTGATAGCTATATAACAAGATGGTTTATCGGCACAAATACCCTATATGGGGACTATAATTGGCTTGGTCATTGTGCTAATCGGAACCTATGTATATGCCAAATTTCATCAAATTATGTCCGAATGCATTAAGTATGCACAAGGTTACATGGACAGCCAACTAGCTGGCCTGCTAGGGTATTACAAGTAAGAAAGTATAGTTGGTCAAGCCCGACCATATGATACCCTACACCACAGTATGTAAGAACAAAATCAAGAGTATCTATTTGGATTTATTTCTTATCATATTTCTAGTTTATTTTCTTTTAAACTAATTGAAGCTATGGATATTTGACCAAAAATCACGTAAATAGCAATTGTTTTAGAATTAATTTTTCAAGTTGTGGTAAAAACAAAAAACTCCATAGACGATATTTTCTTTTTTTTTAATAATCTATGAAGGCTAATAATTTTTTAGAGCTTAAGTAAATAATTACCATTTTTCAAACCAATAAAAATATGTATAGGAAAATAATTCACCTAAATTTCTTTAAAGTTGGTTTGAAATATAGTCCAAAAAATTAATTTTTTACAATTATTTTCTTGAACCAAATACAAGCTCATTTATGATTTTAGCGCCCTCTTGTATAATTTGTATGATATGTACACAAAAAAGTTTTTACACATATAAAATTTTTTGTTTTTTTTATTAAACAGTATTTGTAGGTTATTTTCTTTTAAACTGTTGCAAACTTTAGAAATTTTAACAAAAATCACGAAAATAGCAATTTAAAAAAAAAAATTTTTTATGCTGTGGTAAAAAACCTTCAATTTTTTTTCTTGTAGTTATTATAAAACAGTGTAAATTTTCTTAAACAGAAAAAAATCCCCATAGACGATATTGTACTTTCTTTTTTAATTCCATCAGAGTTAAAAAAATTTTATAGCTTAAGTGAATAATCAACATTTTTCAAACCAATAAGAAATACTTAGAAGAAAGGAATTCAAAACATTTTAATCTCGTACGCTAAAAAATAAATTTTTTACAACAGTTTTCCTTAAGCATGTAAAACTCAAGTAGTTGTTTAGCCAATTTTACCTCAAATTCTGTGATCATGACGTGCTCTTACGCCACCAAAAAGAGTTAAATCTAAAAATTCTTTAAATTTCATTTGAGTTATATTGTTATCTATCGATCAATACATTTTTATTTACAATATAAGGCTTGTTTTTTGTCTATGGGACACAGCACTGTGCGTCGTTACTTCGGTGAGATTAACTCTTTTGCTCCTCTGTTAACAACATTAAATGTTACAGCTCAAGAGTACTGCACTCTATTTCCGTCTTCTGTCAAAAAAAGGGTATAATGAAGTTTACCATACAAAGAGTTTTTTCCTCTTACATAAGGCAAACTTTCATCAGTAATTGAAGATTTACAGAATGTTCACTGATTTCGAACGTTAACGTTTTTATTGAAAATTACGTTTAAAACAAAAACAAATTTTAGAATTTTTTTTTTTGTTTTAAATATAATTTGCTTTTCGAACGTTGACGTTCGAAATTGCTAAACAGACAGTTAATCAGATTTTCAGCATTAAATTATGGTACCCATTTAGGGGGTTTATTCAATTAATTACTTGCGAAGTCTTATCTTATAATCGAACTAATTACATTCCGTTGATTAAGAATCTTGTATTTGTATAATTTTGTTTTTGTTTTATTACATTAAAACCCTGTATCCAAATAATTTATTAATAACTTAATTTACTACCAACACTTTGTTCAATGACTCACCAACTTTAATTGGGTTATAATATTTAAGTAAACTAAATCGATGTGCATCCTTTCAATATCTTTAAATAAATTTTCTTTTCTTATCTTTCCTATATTTATAAGGTTAATTAAAGTTCTTACTTAAGTTCTTTTCTTAGATTTTATGCCATTCTAAGCAGCCTCAAGCCCTACTTTAAGTAGTAATGGTAATATATTCTAGTTATCAATAAATGTACAAATGTTACCGAACAAGTACTAATTTGATTATTGCACTTTACAAAAAAAAAATATGTTACCCTGTCTTTTCCCTATGTGTAATCAAATAATAGTACTCGGATATAAAAATTTAACGAAGTTTAGTCTAATTAAATATGTAAACGTCGAAACATACCCAACAAATGATCATTAATTGGTGTGTATACTTGGTATAAATATGCATACATATATATATAAATTGATACTGCAGAAAATAATTTAACACGTTTTTGTGTACATTTTCATGGATACGTATTAGTTATCGAAAACCAGATTTTGGATACATTCGTGGGGCACGACCACACTCTTAGTATAGAGTTAGCCGGGCAAAATAATTAAAAAGACTGCATATCCTTTTCGTGATATAACCCAATAAATTTTCCTTTTAAATCTTCGAGTTTATAGCAGGAAGATCCAATTTTTTCTAGTTCTACATTTGACGTATGGGGTAAACAAATTTCCGTTTATCCCCTTCTTAAAATCTGACTGCTGAAAATGTTTACGAAATATGACCTGACCTACTGTGAATTGCACGTTTTCCTTTTCATGAGCCTTAATTAGATTATTTTTAATTTTGTCATGTAAAAGCTCCATGTTTTAATCATTTGGGACAACCTCCATTTGGCTTTGTACCCCCCAATTTGTCCATGATAGGATAAGCTGAGCCATGCTTAGTCATATTACTGCCAAAGATACAAAAATATGGAGAGCACTTGATATCATTATGATAGTCACTGCGAAGTATTGCAGCTATTCTTGATAGATAAATATCCCACTTATCCTGTTTTTCTCTCAACAAAATACGGAGTTTCAAAATTCTCTATTAGTTCTCTCAGAGCAATTTGCCTGTGGTAAATAAAAAAGAGTTTTCATATGTATAATACCATATGCCTTTAGATTCTAAAGTTTAGAAAATCCGACATCTGCTCATTCAGTTGTAACTCCTACAAATCAGCCGTATTATTATCATCCCCTAAACAAAATGTTTCGCTATCTAATGATACTTCGAAAATAAAGAGCTGAGGAGCAAGGTTGAATTCTTTCCAGAAATAAATTCCGATGTAAGCTGTTTTTAAGCCCGGAGCCAAAAAAAAAAACAACTATCTCTTTCCATTTTTCCATACGGAACAGGAATATTAACAAACCCTATTATGTTCTGTTTATTTCCGACAGCAGCTCTCAAATGCGTACATAGTAGTGTCGCCCTTAGTCTTTCCCAAATAAACAAATTGAAGCACCAGAATCCAGTAATCCGTATAACGCAATATTCTTCAAAAACATTTTTGCATAAGGTCTGTTATCTTAATTCTCACCTATTACAGAGGACTCTTCAATTTTTAATAATTCTCTTAGAAATACTTGTCTTTGCAAAATTAATATTTCCCGGATTCTCCTGCGAAAGCTTTCTTTGATGAAAAGATATATAATTAATATTATTGCCAAACTAACTATGAGAAGGACTCTCATGAACTCTTTTTTTTTTTTTTTTTTTTATTTTAATTATCAAAAGATTCGTTTAATACGATTTTTGAGGGAGTATCCCGTTCAATTCTTAAACCTCTTTTTCTGTTTTAATCGCGTTTTTTGAATTTTGCAATTCCAGCATTTAAAATGCCTGGTACACAGAGGGAAAAAAGACATTCTAAGATTGTGAACCACTGGAACAATTTGAGAACAAAGTGTGGACAGTTTTTTGTGAACACCTGTTGACAAATTAAGAACGAACTGTGGTCAAGTTAAGAAATAAATAGAAAAAAGTACCATGTGTTTACAAATAGTGAACGAATCGTTCTCAAATTAACAACAGAAATTACAAAAGTAACATGCGGTAATAAATCATGAACAAAGTGTTCCTAAAAAAAGAACGTACCGTTCACAAATTAAGAACAAACCGTTCATAAAAAGAGAACATAAGTCATCTGCATTGTTTGATTTACATATGTATTTTTTACATTCACTTTTTAGTGTTTAACAAGTGCGGTCAATTCTTAGCAAATAAAAATGGAAAAAGAAATAAGTGAGCAAAATATATTCAACGAAGACAACAATTTGTTTTATTTAGATGTGGGGCAGTCTTATGTTATAGAAAAGGCAGTAATGATTGTGAAGATGAAAAACTTAACACCTTCCTCAAATCTATTGATCTGGAAATTGTTTTTGAATTCTTAAGAGGTAAGAATGAATATCTACAATATGGATTTTTAAAGTTAAAATAAGTATATCTCTAATTTATTTTTATTTTTTTAGCTGCACAAGTCACCTTTCGGAGTTTGCAGTATCTGAAAGAAGAGGACTTAAAAAAAGTAATACCGCCATTGGGACTTCGTGTGGAATGTAGAGAAAAGCTGTTTGCATGGAAAAAATCGGAGGTAATAGTTATGTTCAATGCCTATATGTGTTTTATTTTAATTGCCTGTATAGTTAGGAATCGAAGATAATACCCTCTCAATGCCATCTAAAGTAGAGCAATGGCTTAATCAAAATGATGACAGCACAATGTCTCCAAGTTGTTCCAATAGTGGTAAAACTATAAGCAAGGTATCCCAAAAAATCAAATTAAAATATTTATGTCAATTATTACTAAAATATAAAATTATTACAGGATTTGAAATTATTGCTTAGCAAATCAGCAAAAGGCAAGACAATTTTGGAATGTTCGATTAAAAGAAAACCCCTCAGCTGTGAGCAAAGGGATGAAGTTATCAATTTTATAATTGAAGATGTTTTAGAGAATAAGACGGTCCTGCATACACATGACTTTGTACGATTTACAGACGAAATTTGTTCATTGTTTTCATCTGAAAACAACATGAGAGTAATTTAAAGAAATTCTTGCCAATCTATGCACATATATAAAATTAATAAAATTGTTTGTCTCAGGTCTATTACTACATTCCAAGACGATCAAAAAATAATGCCAGCGGAAACACAAAAATAAATTTTTAAAAAGGAGAAAACTTATGATAAAAAATGAAAGTTTTAGTCTCACAACAAGCCAAGTATCTGACAGTGAAGTAATAGAGTATCATGAGTCAATTTCTATTGCGTTAAAAACTTCGTTGAGCCGAGAAAATAATGATTGGAAAGAAGTATGTGAAAAATGGAAAAAGACTTATCTTATACGCCGAAACGATGTAAAAAGTCTGACTAGTATTGAACTACTTCAAGCTTGGTCAAAACTGTCAGATTCTAGAGCACATGAATTGGTAATAATATTAACATTATTAATTTTTTTAACATATGCATGAGTTTTGTTTAAATATTTTAATTTATTTTAGATTAACATTGACTTCGATATTATGCACCCGAATAAAGGACATTTATTACTTTTAAAATGGGAAATTTTTAAAAAAATAATTCGTAAATACTACGACGAAAACCTACACAATGTATTTTGCAAACAATTGCTTTCAAAAATTACATCGTCCACAAATATAGGTAAGTTTACGTCTTTGAAATATTTAATATAGTTCTACATTTCTGAATTTCATTACAGATTCGCGTGATTATATATACACAATTCTTCTAAACGCGGTATTGCCTTCACCAGCCAGATTTAAAAACCAATGTGGAAAGCGTTATAAGAAAGTGACGATAAAATACTCTCAGGAAAGTTTTGTTTTGCGATTAACAAGCATAAATGACTATGAACGAAAAATTAGCACGGTCATGACAAACTACTATTCAGCCGGATGGACAATTCAGCCTGTTATAATTGTGGAAGGTTTAACCGATGTAGATATTAAAGGGTTTTATGTTTATTTTAATCATAGTTTGCTTAAATTTAATTCTTTCATTGAGTGCCTAGACATTTGTTTTAAAATGTTTCACACGCTTTCTCTAAAATATTCTGAAGCTTGCGAGCAGCCATGGCTCTTAACACAACAATATTTTTATAGTTTAAACACTAAGTCAGCAAATATTACTTCTCTTATACATTTCTTAAACAATAATCAATGAGAGTTAGCCATACCATTGTACATATGTTTTCGTTGTAAAAAAATGTTTGAAACCCCAAAAAATTTAATACGTCATTTTAAAATTTACCATGTTATGTCAACAAAATTGTTGAAGATACACTGTGTTCAAAATAAGGGCGACCAGACATTTACAACTTTTAATTCATTCCGAATGCATTTAGAAAATTTACATTCGATTACTAACAATTTTAGTTTTTCTTAAGAAAGTTCTCCAAAAATCATTAATGAAAATTATATAACAAACGAAGCTACTCCTTTGATTAATCCTGACACTGAAAATGCCTCGCAAGCCGTTGATAATTTAAAAAAAAGGCACTAAGCTTGTCATTAAGTTGTCACAAAATAGCATGCCTTCTTTGCCATCTTTATTATCGTCCATATCAACTGCAGTTAAGGAAGTTTTAAATAAAATCCAATTAAGCGAAGATTTAGAGTGCATATTACACTTCTGTCAAAATCCATTTCAGGAAATAAGCACAGAATACAGATAATTAAAAATTTTAAAAGAACTAAACCTTTATATAGATCCAAAAGTATTTTTAATATCTAATCAAATATCTGAGGTAGTTATTAGTGGCAATCCCACTTTAGGACCTAAATCAATAAACATTTACATAATGCCCTTGGAGTTCATGTTTCAGAAAATTTTTAAAATCCCATGTCTTCTTGATTACACTTTTCAGATGGAAATATTCTATATAATTTTACAAGCGGGGAATTATTTAAAAAAAAGTACAACATTCAAAAGGTAATTTAATTATTCTTTATATTCTTTACTTTGATGACTTTCAAATAAATACGTATTCCATATGTGGATGTTATTTAAATTTCCCATCAATGCCTCAGTATCTTCTATCTAAATTGGAGTTTATTTTTCCAGTTGCGTTTATAGCCTCTACTGAGTTAAAAATAAACGGAAATGAGAAAAAATTATTTCATTTAGTTGAGGAATTAAAAAAATTGGAGGATGGAGTAGAAATAGTAACAGGAAATGAAGTGCGGAAGGTCCATTTCGTATTAGGGCTAGTTACTGGCGATAATTTGGCAGTTAATAGTATATTACACTTCGTACAATCTTTTGATTCTAAAATATATTGTCGAGCTTGCAAAAGAGCGAAAACGCAGATGCAGAGCGATACAAGAGAATGGACCGATCTTTTAAGAACCAAAGTCAATTATCAACAAGATTTAACAGAAAATAACTTTCAAGAGACAGGTATAAAATATAAATGTATTTTTGAGAGCATACCAAGCTTCCACGTCACAGACAATTTTTGTTTCGATATTATGCACGACATCTACGAAGGAGTTTGTGTTTACGACGTGTGTAATGGTTAATTAACGATAAAATTCTAACGTTAAGCGACATTAACAGCCGAAAATCATTAGCGGAATTCACCCTTGATAGTAAAGTCCCTTGTAGACCTTGTTAATCTTATAATTTTAGTAAAAATACTAACATTTACAACACTGCAACAACAAAATGTATTAGACTAAAATATACTACGCTGTGGTTGAAAAATCCCGCAAAAAGCAGTAGTAAACAAAGTGTGTGAATTTACCAGAATAAAACAGTTGAAGAAACTTTATCTGTCTCTTTCTCTCACTCAGCAAATTCATTAATTTACAATGCAGACGAAAAAGATACTCAACCTTTGAAGTATAAAATCGTATTAAATATAACAATGTTGTACTATTAATACAAAGGGTGAAAACCCCTAATATTTCCATTTGGAGAAATTGAAGTAAAGAATAGTTCTATATCTTTGGACTACGGTAGATTGAAAAAATTTAATTTAAAAATGAGTGCAAGTGAAGTTTTTTGTTTCATTCACTTTTTACCTTTAATGATAGGAGATTTAATTCCATCTGATAACATACACTGGGAAGTGTTTGCAGCTTTATTGCAAATACTTGATATTATTTTAAAATCAAGTTTGAAAACGAAGACATTGTTAAATTAGACGAATTAATTAAAAAACATCACTTACTTTACATAAACTTATACGGGAATTTAAAACCGAAGCACCATTTTTTAGTTCATTATGCTTCTGCAATAAAAAAATGCGGACGGTTGAGATATTTTTGGAGTATGAGATTTGAAGCGAAACACAAAGAAGCAAAAATGTATTTTAATAGGACAACATCAAGGCTAACCCCTTCATATTCTTTGTCCATAAAAGCTGGTCTTAAATTTTCAGACTTTCTGTTAAAACACGAAAACTTATTAGAACCCATCTTCCATTTTAACTCAACGAGAAATGTTGATTTAACAAAAGAGGAATATTTTCAAAATATTGTGACATTAAACAATATAAATTTTAAGAGTTGTCAAATTTGCAATGAAATTTTTTTAAGGGTACTCGGTATAAAGAAAAATATTACTTGGCTTCAAAATTTAAACGTATTCAATTCTTTAGGATTAAAAGTTTTTTAATTGAAAATGATTTAATTTATGTTTTATGTTATTCAATGAATATAACCGGATTTGACATTCATTTTCAGTCATACGAAGTTGGTTTTCCAAACAAACAGATATATGTGAAGCCAATTTTCGATTTTTTTAGTCTCCCATTTCATTTATTTTCAATTAATAACTCTAAGTCATATTTTAGACCTAAGAATGTATAACTTTTTTGTTAAACTTATTTAATAAAACACTTAATCAGAAAATAAAATAATTTTGTATTTCTTGGGTTCACAATGGGTTAGACATTAAAATAAGAGGCCAGCTGGTTCACAAAAAAAGAACGGTTCGCTCTCAGAAAGAGAACGGTTCGTTCTCAGAAAGCGAACGGTTCGTTCTCAGAAAGCGAACGGTTCGTTCTCAAGAAGAGAACGGGTTGTTCTCAAAATGAGAACAACTTGTTATCGAATAGAGCACACATTGTTGTCAAAATGAGAACAAAGCGTTCACAGAATAAGAACATTTGGTAACTGATTGAGAACAAATTGTTCATAAAATTTTGTGAACGAATGTTCAATTTCGTTTTCTTTAGAACGGTTTTTTCCCTCTGTGTATATATTTATTTTCCTTGTTCTTTTCGAAAAATCCTGAAATTTTATTGCGGAAACGTGCTTTCAGCCATAGTTTTCTTCAAAGTTGTTAATACACCCATAAACATCTGGTGCTTAAAATTTAATAGACGCTCTCAGCGAATAGTTAAATCTTCTAAAGTAGTATGCTGTAGCCGGTTCTAGAACACGTTTTTCATACACAGTTGGAAGCATGCCATGGTGCTGCCACCTACATAGCTTGTTTAGCGACCAAATTTTCACAAACAAAAATCTATCAAATATGTGATGTAACTTTTTAACTAATCAGAGTAAAAACTTGAAAAATCGTACTTTTACCATCAGCAATATTAGTTTTTAGCAAGATCACAAACGAATATATGTATTTCAACACCGTTTAGTCTTGTCGGGTTCAATCTGTAAGCACAATCACAAATCAATCCGTCGTCAATGGTGGTGATAGCTAAACGGCAAACCCCACTGAAGAGATTGTGTGGTTACAATCGAAACTAGTCTGGGCAACCTGTCCGTGAAAACCTGGGTACAATTCCCAGCTCAGTCAAGAATGAAAAATTATCAATAAATTTTAATTCATTTCATGTTGTAAAATTCCTTTCTTCATAAAAATAATTTAATGAAAATTAAATTCAATAAACTTAAGCCTGATTAAAAATATCTAAATTTGGATTAAAAACCATTAACAGTTCAATAAAATAACCACAATACTAATTATTTTTTAATAACTGTAAAAAGTTCTCACGAACACATACTCAATTAAACCACCAACTCTATGTGAAATGTACTCCTATTTATGTATGAATGTAAGCATGAATGTACTTATATTGTGTATGCAAAATTTCTGTAATCATTCCAACTACTTAGTTTTTTATATATTGTTGTTTTGTTATTGTTTGCTTTAAACATTTTTAAATTTAAATCTGTACAAAGTTCCCACGAAATGTATGCGTATATATATGTACATATATGTGTGTGTGTGTTGCTAAGAATTTATTCTTATAGAGATTCACAGTGAGTTTTAAGATTTTGTTTATTTAATTCAAAAATTAATATGCAAAACTGAATATTGATAATTATATACATACAATCAATTAAACAACCAACTCTTTATGTGACATGTGCATATGTATATATGTATATTATGTATGCTAAAAAAATCCCGTGTTGTTATTTTTTTATTCCCATTGTCGCACACAGGGACAAATTGAAAATTTAGTGCGACAAAATTATTTACTTCATATGGATTCAATAAATTTTATTAAAAATAGGTACCTCAAGGTTTTTAGAGTCGCTGATTACGAATCTGATGTCAGTTCTTAAAAATTTAAAATGGCGGATCCAATATGGCAGACAATTTTTAAAAAATTGATCGAATTCGCTTAAAACTTATTACACGGGATATTTTGGGGTCGCTGATTACGAATCTGATGTTAGTTTTTAGAAATTCAAAATGGCGGATCCAATATAGCGTACAATTTTTAAAAAATTTATCGAATTCGCTTAAAACTTATTACACGGGACTTATGATGTTAGTTTTTAAAAATTAAAAATTTAAATTTCAAAACATTACGCCTAATTAAAAACTTAAAACAAGAATACTTATAAAAAGCGGAATTAATAATTATATTTTTCAAAAGTTTTTATTTAAATTTGATCCGCTGGTGATGATACTGCTTAACCAAAATATACTATAATAGATGTTCATTAAACTTTAATGATGACATATTATAAAAATTTTGCTTTTCCAGTACTTCCAATAACTCCTTTCTCTTCATTTTCATCTTCTTTAAAGCACAGATCTCAATACACCCAATGTATTTACGGAATTGCCCTTTCTAATATATTTTCGTTCACACAAATATTTTGTAAGAAGACGCCACTGAATGAAAAATTTTGCTATTGCGGTTCTTAGTTACAATTTAGTTACGGAATTCCCATTTTTATATTTTTTTCGTAACAGTTTAAGTATACATCAGTGGTGCACACAAGTATTTTGTGAGGAGAATGCACAGAATGTAAAATGTAGCGAATTAAAAAATGTAATTTGCATGTGGGATTTTCCGAATTAGGTGTACTACCTAAGAAAAATAGGCTCTATTTATTGAAAGGGGAAACGGGGGACCTACACTTGACTTTTTTACACTTACTAGTAAGTTGTTTTTTTTTAACTTATAAGGAAAAGTCATCGTGAAGATTATCTCCAAGCAACGAGCATTTGCGTTGAGGAATTAAATCGAAACCTAGTTATTTCATCAATATATTCACCACCTAGATTTTCAATATCAGAAAGCCAATATAATAAATACTTCAAAGCATTAGGACCCTGCTTCCTGGCTGCTGGCGATTATAACGCTAAACATACTTTCTGGGGGTCTCGACTTATTACGCCTAAGGGCCGTGTTTTGTTTAACACAATTCGTAAAATGGATCTAAATGTGGGCGCGAGCGGTGAACCAACATATTGGCCTACTGATCAGCAAAAAGTTCCAGATGTCATAGATTTTGGAGTGGTTAAAAACATCCCCGCAGAAACGATTTATGTTGAGGCTTCCTTAGAATTATCTTCCGACCACACACCTACAATTGTTACTATAATGATTCCAAATAGAATCGTATCGCCGTCTGGGTACTTATCTAAATCACCCTCACAAATAAATTGGTTAAAATATAAAAAATATCTTAGTGCCCATTGCACAGAAAATATTCCGCTTAGCACACCGGAGAGCGTGGATCTCGCTATTGTTAATTTTGACAGTTATCTCAAACTAGCTGTTCAACATTCCAGCACAACCCTCAAAAAAACCAAAAACAATATCATATATTCTGTAGATGTCGAGCGTCTATTGACTGAAAAAAGGAGAGTTCGAAGAGAGTGGCAATTGCACAGATCCCCCCAACTTAAGACTTTATTAAAAGAGTGCACAAAAAGGCTAAGAAAGTTACTGCAGTCCCAAAAAACTGCATCCTTTGAAAAATATCTTAAGGAACTTGATGCAACACCACAATCAGACTACTCATTATGGCGTGCAGCTAGAAATCTTAAAAGACCAGTTATCACTAAACCACCATTAAGAAACTTAAACGGAAGTTGGGCAAGAAATGATATAGAAAAAGGAAATCTTTTTGTTAATCATTTGAAAACCGTATTTACCGCTCACACATCTCTCGATATGGCGGTCGAGTTACCACCTGTTGCTGTTAGAGCAGCTGTTCCACTAAGATTTGAGATAAGAGAAATCGAAAAGGCTATTCATGATTTAAACCCGAAGAAAGCCCCTGGTTTTGATAAGATCAGTAACAAAATGCTTTTGGAGCTACCCAGCATAGCAAAGAAAATTATTCTCTTTATTTTTAATGCTATTTTGCGCCTTGAATACTACCCTCAGGAATGGAAAGTATCATTAGTTACCATGATACCTAAATCAGGAAAGGATCCTACAAAAGTTGAGTCATATAGACCTATAAGCTTATTGTCTAATATATCAAAGCTGTTTGAGAAGCTGTTAGTGTCAAAATTAACCCCAATTTTAAATGTAAATAGATGTATTCCAAACCATCAATTCGGCTTTAGAAGAGAACATAGCACAATTGAACAAACCCATCGTATAGTAAACGCCATAAGAAAAACCTTTGAAGAAAAAAAAATATTGTTCCGCCCTCTTCATCGATGTTTCTCAAGCTTTTGATAAAGTCTGGCATGAAGGCTTATTACATAAATTGAAGCTAAATTTACCAGTAAACACACACAAGCTGTTAGAAAGCTACTTAGTCGGTCGAAAGTTTATTATTAAAGAAGGCGCTTTTATAAGTTCTCCTCAGCCAATTGACGCTGGAGTCCCTCAGGGAAGCATCATGGGCCCACTGTTATACCTAATATATACCTCAGACATGCCAACAAACAACCACACCCTAACTTCAACATTTGCTGATGATACAGCTTTTTTAAGCGTGCACGAAAACTGTCATGAAGCTTCTCGCTACTTGCAGGATCATATATTTGAACTGGAAAAGTGGTTAAAACAATGGAGGATAAAGGTTAATGAGCAAAAATGCGTACATATAACATTCACCTTGCGTCGGGAGTCATGTTCCCCTATTAAAATCAATAATCAATTAGTGCCCCAACAATCGCATGTAAAATATCTCGGAATTCATCTAGATCGGCGTTTAACATGGAAATGCCATATAGAAGCAAAACTAACACAAATGAAACTAAAAGCAATTCAACTTAATTGGCTTATTGGAAGAAACTCTGTTCTTAGTCTCGATTGTAAACTTCTACTTTACAACTCTATTTTAAAACCAATTTGGTGCTACGGTATTCAGTTATGGGGCACTGCCTCGGCTTCTAATATCGAAAAAATTCAAAGGCGACAAAATAAACTCCTTCGAATAATCACAGCCGCTCCCTGGTATGTTAAAAACTCAAATATTCACAAGGATCTCAATGTGCCGTTAGTAAAAACTATTATTACGAACTATGCAGTAAAATATTTAAAAAGACTTGAGTCGCACCCAAATCCACTAGCTCGAAATATTTTAAATTACAGCGGCCACTCTAGATTAAGGAGAAGAGATACAGCAGGACTCATCAGACAAGAAGAGCGCTAAACATCTACATATGTGAACAGAAACCGTGAAGAGAAAAATAAAGTATTAGGATAAGATTTGATTAATTATTGTTAGTTCATATTTAATATATGAAGATTCAATAAATAAATAATGAAAAAAAAATAAGGAAAAGTCGTTGAACTGTTTGGAACTTTTTTTGTAGCTCTAGCTAAAGTAAATTTTTCAATATATTTCATAATACAAACATTATACTATACCTACACTACATATAATTGTTATTTTAATAATAACTGCAAATTAAATTAGATACCTGATGCTTAAAAATATATTTAAAAATCTTAATGCTGTAAATTTACAAAAAAATTGTCGAGTGTAGCAACAATAAACGCTATATATGTTGCTGACAGGTAAAAGTGCGTGTAACAGATAATAATACTTGTCACGCACGTACAGACTAATGTGATGCGTTAAAAACATATCTATATATATAGGTTGGTTGCGTACTGGTATATAGAACATATTAAGTGCAATAGTGGTAAAATTTAACAAAATAAAAAATTCCATTTTTGTCGTCGTAATTTGGTTATTTGTCCCTGTGTGAGTCGTAAAGCCTATAGTACACGGCATGTAAAAAGACACATGCGCATGTGGTTCTGACGTAATTTTGACGTCAATGCAAAGCCACAATAAACATTGCGTGTCTTTTTACATGCCGTGTACTATAGGCTTAAGTAACAAGATGTTTGTACACTCATCAAATTTTTATAGTAACTGATTGTGGGTTTATTAAATTCTTCTTTCGTAATGTTAAAATTTAATAAAAATATAGTTATTTTACGAATAATTTTATCTTTTAAGATTTATGTTTATTATTCAAAACACAAACCACCCAAAAAATTGTTTTTCTGTACTTATGTTGTTAAACTATATAATTTGTATTTGAATTTAGTCATATAATATTTTGAGTGCATACCTAAGTTATGTTTTCTTATTTTTTCTTTTTTATTGATCATATATAATAAATAAAAGGAGTGTTATTATGAGTTTTATTAATTTTAAATAGCATTATAAATTTATTGCTTTGGATGCCCCAGTTGACTAGTTGATAGTGAACCAGTCTATCAATATGAGGATTGTAGATATGATTATCACCAGAGACTCTGATCTGTTTTACTACAACAGCAGACTTAAGGTATAAGTTACTATAAATCGGTTAATTAAATAAGATTAATTTATATTGATAATACTTAATAAATATTTTCTAAAAGAATTTACAATTAGTTTAACTATTACACACTGTTTATAACCTTTAATGTTTTTCTTTAGTTTGATACTATACAATGTCAGTTAAATTTAGTTAAAAGATTTTTTCTATTGTTTAATACTCTACAATGTCATTTTAATAAAAAATTTAGTTTAACCTATGCTTAGTATAAATATATACTAGTTTATACAGTATATATTTATACCTTATACATGCTTGTACCAGAAAATGCTGATTTAATTAATCATATTTTATGGATTATTTAATGTTTTGATAACACTTAGTAAAAGTTAATATGAAGTATAAACTTGAAGTCTACTATAGCATCAGAATACTAAATCATATTGAAAAATGGAAACATATTACAAAATCAATAAAGATGATCTAAAAAGGAAAATTACATATGGTTTTTGAATAGTTAATGATCAAATAACCATTATATTTGCTTATAGCTAACAGTTAAGAATTTAAGGATAATAGATTTTTCTTTATAATTACCACCTTTTAATTTTTCTAGCTTAATAACCATACCATGCCACACAATACAAAATAATACCATACCACACAATACCATAGCACACAATTCCACACCATTAAATTCCATATAATAACAACCCATAAAATACGATAGAATATCATAACAATCCATAAATAATCATACCATGCCACACAATACAATATAATTCAATACCACACAATATATTACAATACCATACCACACCAACCCATCTCACACAATATATTACAATACCCTACCATATTTTACCATACAATACCATACCTTTCAAATTCATGCCATAACAACCCATATAATACCAAAAAATACCATACAATTCCATATGATAACAACCCATAAAATACCATAGAATATCATAACAATCCATAAATTACCATAGAATACAATACAATACCATACCAACCCTATATGACACAATACAAAACAATACTATAACATATTATACAATACAATATCATACAATATAAAACCATATCATACCTTTCAATTCCATACCATCCAATTCCATATCATAACAACCCATAAAATGCCATAACAACCAATACAATGTCATGCCATAACCTATACAAATCCATGCAATACCACACCCTACCATTTACACAGTTAAAACCAGTAAAAAATCTCATACTATATTTATTTACATAAAACCTTACTTTTTAATCGAATATGTATACCGTATACATACCAATACCGCAACATTTCTTATAAGCATATTATATGGTTTATTTAATGTTTTTGCATACCTAATGTAATTCCTATGATTTGTTTTCCTGTTATTTCCAAATATCTATATATATAAAATTGTAACGTTACTGACTGACTGATTGACTGACTGACTGACTGACTGAATGATTCATCATCGCACAGCCTAAACGCCTGAAGCTAAAAACTTGAAATTTGGAACAGGGGTTGGTCTCTCCCCAAATCGATCCACTAAGACGGGATTTTTGGAAATTCGAATGTTTAGGGTGTAACAAAGGGCAAAAACGGGTAAATTCGGTAACCTTATATCTCTAAAACTAAAAGAGATACAAAAAAAATGTAATACTTATCGTTGTTCTTTAGAAAAATAAGCGGACAGGTGTCTGGTACTTTTTGGAAATTCAGCCCTTTAACGGAGTAAACGGGTAAAACCTGTATTTTGGTACTTTTTTGTCACCCCATCTATCTCTTAAACTAATAAACATAGAAATATAACCCTTATTACATTTGAAACTTATCTAAAAAATCCAAATACGAATTTGGTACTTTTTCGAAATTCGGACGTTTAAGGGGTTAAAAGCGTAACTATTTTTGGTACTTTTTTTATAAAAATTTTTTTTTATTTATTGACATAAACGTATTAAATTATGGGCTCCCACTACAATATTGAAATTTTTCATGCTTCAATGGGGAGAAAAAAAGTACCAAAAAGGGGATATACGGAGTAAACGGGTAAAATCTGTATTTTGGTACTTTTTTGTCACCCCATCTATCTTTTAAACTAATAAACATAGAAATATTAACCCTTGTTACATTTGAAACTTATCTAAAAAATCCAAATACAAATTTGGTACTTTTTCGAAATTCGGACGTTTAGGGGGTAAAAACCGTTACTATTTTTGGTACTTTTTTACAAAACATTTTTTTTTATTCATTGACATATACGTATTAAATTATGGGCTCCTACTACAATATTGAAATTTTTTATGCTTCAATGGGGAGAAAAAAGTACCAAAAAGGGGAAATACGGGAAATTTTATTTCTTACTTTAGGTTTTGGTTCCACAACTGACAATTTTTTTAATTATCGTTAATATTGGACCTAGAAACATAAACTTCAACATGCAATGTCCTAAATGGATAAGAACCTCTGAGGGTACTTTTTGGTATTTTTTGATCTTTAACTGGTACTTTTTTAATTTCCCTTAGTATTAGACCTAGAAATATAAAACTAAACATGCAAAGTCCTGAGTGAATAAGAATTTGTTAGAGGGATCTTTTTGGTACTTTTTCATTCTTTAACTGGTACTTTTTTAATTTTCGTTAAAATTAGACCTATTGACATAAAATCAAACATGCAAGGTCCTGAGTGAATGAGAATTCGTTAGAGGGGCTTCTTGGTACCTTTTGGTCTTTAACTGGTACAATTTGAAGTTCCGTTAGTATTGGACCTAAAATCATAAAATTCAACATTAAATGTCCTGAGTGGACAAGAACCTATAAGAGGGATTTCTTGGTACTTTTTCGTTTTTTAACTGGTACCTTTTTCATTTTCGTTAATATTGGATCTACAAACATAAAATTAAAAATGCAATGTCCTGAGTGAATGAGAATCTGTAAGAGGGGCGTTTTGGTACTTTTTGTTATTTACCTGTTACTTTTTGAATTTCCGTTAAAATTGGACCTATAAACATAAAATTAAACATGCAAGTTCCCAAGTGAATGAGAATCTGTAAGAGTGGTTTTTTGGTACTTTTTCGTACTGTATTATTTGCCAACAGGTACTTATTAAATTTTTGTTAGTATTGCAGCTACAAACATAAAATTAAACAAGCAAAGCGTTGAATGAGCATCTGTAAGAGGCAATTTTTGGTACTTTTTTGTACTTTATTTTGTGATTTTATTGTAAGTCATTAAATAAAAAAGAGAACAGGTGTCTGGTACTATTTTGAAATTCGGCTCTTTTAGGGAGTAAAAGTGTAAAACCTGAATTTTGGTTCTTTTTTGTCCCCCATCTACCGTTTAAATCAATGCACATAGAAATAAAAATTATATAAAGTTCGTAACTTATCTAAAATATGCCAAGTGAAAATGTTGTTCATTTTCTGAATTCGAACGTTTAAGGGGTAAAAATCGTAGGTAATTTTGTTACTTTTTCCAAGATATTTTTTCTTAATCTATTTATTTTCATTGCACAGCCTAAACGCCTGAAGCTAAAAAGACATTTAGCTTTGGACCTGAGGCAGGCCTCTCGCCAAATCGATCACGCTGACCTCATATCTGCTAAGCTAAAGGAGATACAAAAAAATTTAATACTTATTGTGGTTCAATAAAAAAAGGCGGTGAAAACGGAAATTCGCTAACCTCATATCTGCTAAACTAAAAGGGATACCAAAAAATTTAATACCTGTTATTGTTCATTAAAAATAAGCGGACAGGTGTTTAGCACTTTTTTGAAATAAGGAGTAAACGGGTAAAACATGAATTTTAAAACTTTTTTGCTATACCATCTATATTTTAAACCAATAAACATTAAAATAAAAAATATATCACATTCGTAACTTATCAAAAAAATACAAATTTGATGCGTTTCGAAATTCGAACGTTTAAGGGGTGAAAATCGTACCTAATTGTGTTATTTTTTTCAAAAAATTTTTCTTCATCTACCTATATAATATAAAATTGTAATGTTACTGCATGATTCATCATCGCACGGCCTAAACCCCTGAACTAAAATGCTGAAATTTGCCCGGGAGGTTGGCCTGTCGCGAAATCGATTACCTATGATGGGAGTTTTGGAAATTGTTATGGTTAGAGGGTAAAAGAGGTTAAAACGGGAAATTCCCTAACCTGATGTTCATTAAAATAATAAGCGGTTAGGTGTCTGGTACTTTTTTGAAATTAGACCCTTTTGGGGAGTAAACCTGTATCTTTAAACTTTTTTGCCACTACATCTATCTATTAAACCAATAAACATTGAAATAAAAAAATATCACATTCGTAACGTATCTAAAAACTACAAATAAAAATTTTCGAAATACGAACATTTAGAGGTACAAATCGACCCATTACAAAGTAGCGGGTTTAAACCTAGAAACATAAACTTTGGCGTAAAAATATGTCCACATAAGAAAAAGGGGCGCTAACGAAGTAGCGGGTTAAATGCTAGTACTTTATATTTATTCACCTCCATACATCATAATTATCCTTTACAATTTATTTTTTCTCATTCATCTATCATATTCATTCATTCTATTCTATTCAGTTACTGACTAACTGACTCACTGATTCCTCATCGCACAGCCTAAACGCCTGAAGCTAAAAACTTTTGGGCCAGGGGTAGGTCTCTCCCCAAATTTTAGGAACATTGGCTTTAATTTATTGAAAGAACAATTTAACGTCACCAACTGGAACTTTATATACAATATGGTATCTGCTTATGAACAGTTACATATTTTTTAATAGCTATATACTCCGCCTCTTCGATATAACTGTTCCATTGCGAATTTACCGTGGTGGTAAAATCAAAAAGCATTGGTTTAATTCTTCCATCAAAAGCCAAATCAATGATCGTGATGTGCTTTATTCACGTTGGAAAAGATTTAGAACCCCTGAACTACGTGAAGAATACCGTACAGCTCGTCGAAATGTTAATAAGAGCATAAGTGATGCAAAATCAAATTATTACGCTACCCGATTTAGAACGGCTGCTGATTCTAAAAAGAAATGGCAAACGATTAAGGAAATTGGAATCGGAAATAAAAAACCAAATATTTGCAATGTTGATGTCAACGAACTAAATGCATCATTTATCAATATTCCCTCAACTGTATTAGTGTATACAAATCCAACTATTGACCAAACAAATGAGCCTCGGCAACTTCCACCATTGCATCAATTTGAATTCTCATCTGTCCTTCCTATTGGTGTATTATCAAGTTGCTTGTGCGTGAAGTCTAATGCAGTCGGGTTTGACCAGATACACCCAAAATTCCTAAAACTTCTTTTACCTCGGTTATTAGCTTCAATCACCCACATTTTAACACCATTATTACCACTAGTCAAATTCCAATTTGTTGGAAATATGCTAAGATCATTCCAGTTCTGAAAGCTAGTACTGAATTTCGCCCTATTTCAATACTACCATACTTATCTAAAGTATTTGAACGTCTGGTATATAGGCAAATGAATGACTATTTAAATAATAATCATCTCATAAAAATCAATCGAGCTTTAGGCCTAAGCACAGCTGTGTCACAGCACTCGTAAATGTTTCTAAGGATATCAGACACAATCTTGATAATGGTTATGTTACGTTTTTGATGCTCTTGGATCACTCTAAGCATTCGATTCTGTTAATCATGGAATTCTTTGCAATAAACTCTGTAATTAATTCAACTTTACTTCAACTGCCGCCTCGCTGCTAGCCTCATATCTTACTAATCGTTTCCAATCTGTATATTTGTATAATAAAATTTCCACTGCCCTACATGTGTTCTTTTCTAGGTGCTGTTGTTCACATTATACATCAATGATTTACCCAGCCAACTTTCACACAGCAATATCTATATAGATATATGCAGATGATTTATATAAGCTGTGAGAAAGGATTTATTCGTGAATGCACTGATAAGTTTAATGAAGATCTCAATAAAATATTTGTATGGGCATCGTCAAATGGACTTTATTTAAATCCCAAAAAATTAAAAAACTCAATATTAACTCAAAGAAAGCAAACCACCGCTATGGATGTTCCAGTATCATTAGGTAACCAAAATATTGGAATTGTAGAATCACCTAGGAATCTTGGAAAAGTTTTTAACAAATCGCTCACTCTGTATCTGCAAAAATATTTGTGATGCTTAGAACATTGTACCCTACACAACAGTTTACACCTTTAAACACTCGTGTGTTTCTAGCTATAACTTTTATAATGCCGCAACTTCTATATGGTTGCGAAATTTTTGCGTATTGTGATTCAGAAAGTAAGAGGAGATTATTAGTAGCGTATAATGCGATCATACGTAATGAATACCGTATTAAGAGATATGATGAAACCTCTGAGTATTCTAAGTCTTTGTACGGAGTTAACCTCATGGACCTACTTAGGATAATATCATTAATTCTACTCCACAAGGTAATATATACCAAAGAGCCTACTTATTTATTTGAACGCCTTCAATTTGCACGATCTAGTAGAGGAAATAATCTTATACAATTCCGATATCGAACCCAAATCTCTAGATGGCAATTTTTTATTAATATGTCTGTGGAACTCATTACCCAACAATTTACATATAATAGACAACGCTTTACTATTTCAAAACGAATTGTTTAAAAATTACTTTATCTCAAATTTACAACTATCTTAAATATTGATTCATTTTTGATTGTACATATATATTTTTCTCTTATTATGGATTGATTTTTAATTACATTTATTCTTATACCAGTATAATTTAATTTATTTGTTTTTTTATGTAAATTTTTTGTTCCTTGAAAAAAGTGTAATTATTATCACAAATAAATTGTATCGCTATAAGATCACATACTGTAATTAAAAAGATTTGTATCTTGTTGTATGTGATATCCACATTAAATAAATAAATAAATAAAAAAAAATAAATACATAAATCGATCCACTAAGACGGTATTTTTTGAAATTCGAATGTCTATGGGGTAAAAAAGGGTAAATTCGGTAACCTTATATCTCCAAAACTAAATAAAATACAAAAAATGTAATACATATCGTTGTTCTTTAGAAAAATAAGCGGACAGGTGTTTGGTTCTTTTTGGAAATTCAGCCCTTTTACGGAGTAAACGTGAAAAACCTGTATTTTAGTACTTTTTTGTAACCCCATCTATCTTTTTAACCCATAAACATAGAAATAAGGGTTATATAACATCTGAAACTTATCTAAAAGATACAAATACGAATTTGGTCTTTTTTTTTCGAAATTCGAGCGTTTAACACCGTAACTATTTTTAGTACATTTTTACAAAACATCTTTCTTTATTCATTGACATACACGTACTAAGTTATGGGCTCCCACTAAAATATTGAAATTTGGTATGCTTCAATTGGGAGAAAAAATGTACCAAAAGGGGAAATACGGGAAATTTACTTTAGTATTTTAGTTCAACAACTGGCAATTTTTTTTAATTATCGTTAATATTCGACCTAGAACAGGGATGTTAAAGTTGGTACAATTGTACTTTTTTGGTACATTTTGACCTTCTAAAGTACCTTGGTACTACCGTGACTCATTTGGAACAATTTAAAAAATTTGTCTTTTTTAATTATTAGTATAGCAAACAAATTATTGAGTCCTTTTCATTGCATTTAAGTTGCGCTAAAATATGCGACTTGTATTGTGGTGTA
Organism: Pollenia amentaria; assembly: GCA_943735925.1. Taxonomy (NCBI): domain Eukaryota; kingdom Metazoa; phylum Arthropoda; class Insecta; order Diptera; family Polleniidae; genus Pollenia; species Pollenia amentaria. The sequence goes on from OX031011.1 coordinate 15,401,141, forward strand.
TAGAGTGCTTAGTCCCCTTTTACAATGTGGCAAGTGAAAGGCAGATAGACGAAGTTTGTGTGACACACGTTACTTTTTTTCTCTCTCGCCTACAAACTTCGTCTGTCTAGCTTTCACAAAGGGGATTTATGGTACCCACAGACGAGGCAACATGAGTGAAAACCTAAAATTTGTTGCGGAACAGAAGTGGCTTTATATATTTCTACAAATAATATCAATATTGATATTGTTAAAGAAATTAAAGCAAATGCAAAACAATTTTATATAAAATTTTGTGAAGTTTTGAGAACCAAAGTCAACTTTAATAACGAAGTTTTAATGTGGTTCCAAAAATTTACTCCTGAAAATGTCATTTTAGGTAAAACAAGTAGTATTGTACCTCATCTAGTAAAAATGTTTCCGAATGAAATTGCAAATTTTGATTCAATCAATAATCAATTTAGAGCTTTAGCTGATTTCGACCATTTGCAGTCGTTAAAAACTGACAACATTTGTAGTTTTTGGTCGGTAGTAATAATTAACAAAAAGAGCTGAATGTCTATATATTCCCTGACATTGCTGGAATTTTATCCATTCCACATTCGTCTGAAAATGTGAAAAGTTTTTTCTTTTCAAAATATAATAAAAACTAGGGAAAGAAACAGACTACATGTGCCAACATTATCAAGTCTCATACAAACAAAGGATTGGTAAAGATCGACAAAGTCATGCTGCTATGATGTAAAAATTCCAAATAGTTTATTAACTAAACAAATACGTGCCTGATTTTGATCTCATATATTTATAAGAATTTTATGTACCTTATTTTATTCATACATATGTATAAAATGTATGTTAATGTTAAGTTTTTTTTTGTCTACAATGGAATTTTTATGTACTTTTTTTGTTGTTTAATAATATGAAAAAAATGGTACCGTGAAGGTATAAAAAGTACATTTTTTTTTTGGAAGTTGGTACAAAATTCAAAATCCCATTTAACATCCCTGACCTAGAAACATAAACTTCAACATCCAATGTCCTGCGTGGATAAGAACCTATCAGGGTACTTTTTGCTCTTCAAGTGATACTTTTTGAATCTCCGCAAGTATTAGACTTTAACTGGTACTATTTAAACTTCCGTTACTATTGGACCTAGAAACATCAAATTCAACATTCAATGTCCTGAGTGGATAAGAATCTATAAGAGGGAAATGTGTGGTACTTTGTTTTTTAACTGGTACTTGTTGAATTTCCGTTAGTATTGGCCCTAGAAACATAAAATTGAATATCCAAGGTCCTGAGTAAATGAGGATCTGTTAGAGGGATCTTTTTGGCACTTTTTCGTTCATTAACTGGAACTTTTTTAATTTCGTTAATATTGGATCTACTAATATAAAATAAAACAAGCAATGCTCTTAGTGAATGAGCATCTGTAAGAGGCGCTTTTTGGTAATTTTCTGTGCTTTACCTGGTACTTTTTGATTTGCCGTTAATATTGGACCTAGAAAAATAAAATTAAACGTGCAAGTTCCTGAGTGAATAAGAATCTGTAAGGGGGATTTTTGGTACTTTTTCTTTCTCTAACTGGTACTTTTTTAATTAAAGTGGTAATTTTTTTTTAATTTAATACTTATTTTTATTCATTAAAGAAAAAAAGCGAACAGCTGTCTAGTACTATTTTGCTTTTCTGACCTTTCACGGAGTAAAAGGGTAAAACCTGTATTTTAGAACTTTTTTGTCCCCCATATATCTTTTAAATCAATGCGCAAAGAAATAAAAATTATATAACATTCGTAACTTATCTAAAAAATACAAACGCGAATTTGGTACTTTTTTGTAATTTGAACGTTTAAGGGCTGAAAATCGTACCTAATTTTGTTACTTTTTCTAAGAGATTTTTTCTCCACCTATTAATCTTTCATCGCACAGCCCAAATGCATGAAGCTAAAAGTTGTCGTTTGGCTGACCTCTCGCCAAATTGATCCTGCTTACCTCATATCTCCTAAGCTAAAAGAGATAAAAGAAAAGGTTATATAATTTTTATTTCTATGTAATGTAATGTGATTTAAAAGATATATGGGGGACAAAAAAGTTCTGAAATAAAGGTTTTACCCTTTTACTCCCTAAAAGGGCAGAATTTAAAAATAGTACCAGACACCTGTTCGTGACAGAAAAATACCAAAATACAGGTTTTACCCATTAACTCCGTAAAAGGGCTGAAGTTCCAAAAAGTACCAGACACCTTTCGCTTATTTTTCCAAGGAACAACGGTAGGTATTAAATTTTTTTGTATCTCTTTTAGTTTTGGAGATATAGTGTTACCGAATTTACACGTTTTTACCCCCTAAACATTCGAATTTCCAAAAATTCTGTCTTAGTGGATCGATTTGGGGAAAGACCTACCCCTGGTCCAAATTTCAAGTTTTTAGCTTCAGGTGTTTAGGCTGTGCGATGATGAATCAGTGAGTCAGTGAGTCAGTAAGGCAGTCAGTCAGTAAGGTTACAATTTTATATTGTATATAGATAATATCATTTCGGTATTTAGCCGGCCTAGCAGTTCGTTTGCAGTCCCAACTCTAGGATCGGAAACTTTGGCCTAATCAGTCAATCTTCTTAAACTAAAATGATTACAGAAATGCCAACAAATTTGAATTTCAATGACGATTCCCCCACGATGACGACTTTTGTTTTAGACAACGGTTTATGATTGGTACATTGAATGTGAGAACTCCCTTTGAAACATCGAGACTCGAGCAAGTTCGTAAGGAAATGTTCTCCTACAAATTCGATATTCTTAAGTTTTCGATGGCTAAATAATGGGACAACACAACTGCCTTCGGGTCACCGTTTTATCTACTCCGGCAACACTACTAACAAGGTAAATGGTATCGGTCTGCTATTGTCACCAAAGGCTAGAGATGCCATATTAGGACAGTCTCCGAACGCATAATAACTGCGCGATTCAACTGCAAATTTCATAAAATATCTATATATCATAAAATATCTATATTTCATAAAATATCAACTCGATTACGTGAACAACTCTTTACCTGTCAGGGATATTAAGAGATTTTTGGGCGACTTTACTGCTTGAAGGAAATGATAACAACAACCTACAGGCGGTAATGGGCAAGCATGGTCTATGTACAATACTGAACAATAATGGCGACTGGCTAGTTGATTTCTGCGCCCGGAATCGTCTTTTCATTGGCGGAGCTAAATTCCCACATAAAAACATCCATAAACTCAAAAATTTAAGAAAGAATAACACTTTTAATTCTTAAGAATCATATAAATTCTATCCCTTTACCACATCATGTATATACACATTATTATATTATACTAGCATTTAACCCGCTACTTCGTTAGCGCCCCTTTTTCTTATGTGGACATATTTTTACGCCAAAGTTTATGTTTCTAGGTTTAAACCCGCTACTTTGTAATGGGTCGATTTGTACCTCTAAATGTTCGTATTTCGAAAATTTTTATTTGTAGTTTTTAGATACGTTACGAATGTGATATTTTTTTATTTCAATGTTTATTGGTTTAATAGATAGATGTAGTGGCAAAAAAGTTTAAAGATACAGGTTTACTCCCCAAAAGGGTCTAATTTCAAAAAAGTACCAGACACCTAACCGCTTATTATTTTAATGAACATCAGGTTAGGGAATTTCCCGTTTTAACCTCTTTTACCCTCTAACCATAACAATTTCCAAAACTCCCATCATAGGTAATCGATTTCGCGACAGGCCAACCTCCCGGGCAAATTTCAGCATTTTAGTTCAGGGGTTTAGGCCGTGCGATGATGAATCATGCAGTAACATTACAATTTTATACTATATAGGTAGATGAAGAAAAATTTTTTGAAAAAAATAACACAATTAGGTACGATTTTCACCCCTTAAACGTTCGAATTTCGAAACGCATCAAATTTGTATTTTTTTGATAAGTTACGAATGTGATATATTTTTTATTTTAATGTTTATTGGTTTAAAATATAGATGGTATAGCAAAAAAGTTTTAAAATTCATGTTTTACCCGTTTACTCCTTATTTCAAAAAAGTGCTAAACACCTGTCCGCTTATTTTTAATGAACAATAACAGGTATTAAATTTTTTGGTATCCCTTTTAGTTTAGCAGATATGAGGTTAGCGAATTTCCGTTTTCACCGCCTTTTTTTATTGAACCACAATAAGTATTAAATTTTTTTGTATCTCCTTTAGCTTAGCAGATATGAGGTCAGCGTGATCGATTTGGCGAGAGGCCTGCCTCAGGTCCAAAGCTAAATGTCTTTTTAGCTTCAGGCGTTTAGGCTGTGCAATGAAAATAAATAGATGAAGAAAAAATATCTTGGAAAAAGTAACAAAATTACCTACGATTTTTACCCCTTAAACGTTCGAATTCAGAAAAAGAACAACATTTTCACTTGGCATATTTTAGATAACTTACGAATTTTATATAATTTTTATTTCTATGTGCATTGATTTAAACGGTAGATGGGGGACAAAAAAGAACCAAAATTCAGGTTTTACACTTTTACTCCCTAAAAGAGCCGAATTTCAAAATAGTACCAGACACCTGTTCTCTTTTTTATTTAATGACTAACAATAAAATCACAAAATAAAGTACAAAAAAGTACCAAAAATTGCCTCTTACAGATGCTCATTCAACGCTTTGCTTGTTTAATTTTATGTTTGTAGCTGCAATACTAACAAAAATTTAATAAGTACCTGTTGGCAAATAATACAGTACGAAAAAGTACCAAAAAACCAAAAAACTTGGGAACTTGCATGTTTAATTTTATGTTTATAGGTCCAATTTTAACGGAAATTCAAAAAGTAACAGGTAAATAACAAAAAGTACCAAAACGCCCCTCTTACAGATTCTCATTCACTCAGGACATTGCATTTTTAATTTTATGTTTGTAGATCCAATATTAACGAAAATGAAAAAGGTACCAGTTAAAAAACGAACAAGTACCAAGAAGATCCCTCTTATAGGTTCTTGTCCACTCAGGACATTTAATGTTGAACTTTATGATTTTAGGTCCAATACTAACGGAACTTCAAATTGTACCAGTTAAAGACCAAAAGGTACCAAGAAGCCCCTCTAACGAATTCTCATTCAATCAGGACCTTGCATGTTTGATTTTATGTCAAAAGGTCTAATTTTAACGAAAATTAAAAAAGTACCAGTTAAAGAATGAAAAAGTACCAAAAAGATCCCTCTAACAAATTCTTATTCACTCAGGACTTTGCATGTTTAGTTTTATATTTCTAGGTCTAATACTAACGGAAATTAAAAAAGTACCAGTTAAAGATCAAAAAATACCAAAAAGTACCCTCAGAGGTTCTTATCCATTTAGGACATTGCATGTTGAAGTTTATGTTTCTAGGTCCAATATTAACGATAATTAAAAAAATTGTCAGTTGTGGAACCAAAACCTAAAGTAAGAAATAAAATTTCCCGTATTTCCCCTTTTTGGTACTTTTTTCTCCCCATTGAAGCATAAAAAATTTCAATATTGTAGTAGGAGCCCATAATTTAATACGTATATGTCAATGAATAAAAAAAAATGTTTTGTAAAAAAGTACCAAAAATAGTAACGGTTTTTACCCCCTAAACGTCCGAATTTCGAAAAAGTACCAAATTTTTATTTGGATTTTTTAGATAAGTTTCAAATGTAATAAGGGTTATATTTCTATGTTTATTAGTTTAAAAGATAGATGGGGTGACAAAAAAGTACCAAAATACAGATTTTACCCGTTTACTCCGTATATCCCCTTTTTGGTACTTTTTTTCTCCCCATTGAAGCATGAAAAATTTCAATATTGTAGTGGGAGCCCATAATTTAATACGTTTATGTCAATAAATAAAATAAAATGTTTTATAAAAAAAGTACCAAAAATAGTTACGCTTTTTACCCCTTAAACGTCCGAATTTCGAAAAAGTACCAAATTCGTATTTGGATTTTTTAGATAAGTTTTAAATGTAATAAGGGTTATATTTCTATGTTTATTAGTTTAAAAGATAGATGGGGTGACAAAAAAGTACCAAAATACAGGTTTTACCCGTTTACTCCGTTAAAGGGCTAAATTTCCAAAAAGTACCAGACACCTGTCCGCTTATTTTTCTAAAGAACAACGATAAGTATTACATTTTTTTTGTATCTCTTTTAGTTTTAGAGATATAAGGTTACCGAATTTACCCGTTTTTGCCCTTTTTTACCCCCTAAACATTCGAATTTCCAAAAATCCCGTCTTAGTGGATCGATTTGGGGAGAGACCAACCTCTGTTCCAAATTTCAAGTTTTTAGCTTCAGGCGTTTAGGCTGTGCGATGATGAATCAGTCAGTCAGTCAGTCAATGAGTCAGTCAGTAACGTTACAATTTTATATATATAGATATTAACCACGTATAAGATGATGTGGTAAGTGGATAGAATCTATATGATTCTTAGAAATTAAAAAACAATAAGGTGGAGTTGATCAAATGGAAAGGTAAGGATGGATTATCTTAAAAACCAGTAGACAATCGAAAATCAAACTGTGTTTTTTAAATTGTTTGATGATACTGAAATAATAGGTTTGTAGGTGAGTTATCTGCAAAAAATCAAGATCAAGATCTCAAGCTATAAGACCAAGATCAAGACTAATACTAAGACTAAGATTAAAATCAAGACTTAGACCACAAGACCAAGACTTAGGCCCTAATTATGTACAACGCAGCGCAATGCCAAACAATAACATTGAAAGCACAAACAATATCATAAATATTTTGTAATTTTGTTGTTGCTTTTAACAGAAATTCATGTACCGTTTTAAAATTTTCAACGACACAAGCAATGGAGCGTTTGAAATTTTAAAACGCAATGTGAATTTCTGTAGAAGGCAACAACAAAATTACAAAATATTTATGACATTGTTTGTGCTTTCAATGTTATTCTTTGGCGTTGCGTTAGTTCTGTGGCGTTGCGCTGCGTTGTACATGATTAGGGCCTTAATAAAGGAACGTTAGTATAAGAATAAAAATTTCGAAGATATAAAGTTAATATATTACGGATAGGAAATATATAAATCATTAGAAAAGAATGTATGAATATGATAGATGAATGAGAAATACAGAATAATTATGATGGATAGAGGTGAATAAATATAAAGTATATAAGGGAAATAACAGGAAAATAAATCATAGGAATCACATAAGGTATGCAAAAACATTAAATAAATCATATAATATGGTTATTTAATTAGAAGTTTTGTGGTGTTGGTACGTACAAGGTATAAATATACGATTAAAGAGTAAGGTTTTATGTAAATAAAAGAAGTATGTTTATCCCGGTCCGGGGTCACTTTTTCCATACAAATTTGAGATTATGCATAGCTGGGAGTCTTATAACCTTAAAAGGATATTTTTATGTAAATAAAACCACAAAAAACTAGAATCAGATAAAACAGTGCTCCCATCCTTGGATGTTTTGTTTAAAGCCTTTTGCTTATTTAGAATATGTTTCGTAATAACGTTTGTTTACTTATTAACGGGTGCCCCGGTAGGCTAGCTGGTAGTAAGCTCGTCCATCAGTACCGGGGTTGCGGGTTCGATTCCCGCAAGAGACTCTGGTCTCCTGCAGACAAGCGAAGAGCTTCGCGGGATTAGCGTAGGAAAAAAAAAGTACACAGTCTCCTGCCACGCAGCCTGGCCATCTCCACTTCGAATCCTATCAGACTCTCGAGTCCACAGCCCGATACATCTCCTTATTCGCCTAGGAATCTGCTGCCCAGCCACCTCAGCCTACTGCACTGCAGCCTGGGACAGTAACACAGAATGTGCTCAACTGTCTCTAACTCCTCCGGGTCCTCACACAACCCGCACATATCCGAAAAGTCAGATCCTATCAGAGAACGGCTTTGTGTGATTGCAAAAAATTCGCATTCAATGAACACCATCAAATACACTCGCTTGCGTTCATGCAATCAAACTTGCGCAACCACACACATTCGCTGCTGGTTTGCAATCATTCAAATAATGCACATCGTGCTTTGCAATTTATAACATAGTGTAGCTTCGTTCGTCCATTAAGATGTTGGTGTTTTGAGTCCGACAATGATTGCTTTGGTAAAGAAAAAATACAAACAAAAACGCCAGAAAGCAAGCAATCATTACTCTCATGTAGGTATTCAGCAGTTGCTATGTGGTACGTATTAAAGTTTTTTCATATGCTGGACAGTGTTGCCAGAACTTTTAGATTTTTATAATTTTATGTACTATATCACCACCTAATAAACACGAATTTTTCTGTTTTCTTCCATGACTGGTAGGTGGTTTTCGTTTTTCAATACAAGAAGTGGAAAAATTACAAAAATTAGTGGATTTTGTCGAATCCAGCATCACTGATGCTGGATTCGAAAGAAAAAAATGTACAAACAATTTCCATAGAAAGAGAAGACTGTTTTTATTTGTTATCATATCTTAAAAAGTACAGTAGTTCTGTATGTACATACGTATAATATTAAATAAACTTAAAGTAGTATTTAACTAAATCGAAAAAAACTTCATAATTTTAATACAATATATTATTTATATACATATTCAAATGTGTAGATTTATCTGCATTTTGCAGTTTTTCTAAGCATTGAGCAGTTTTGAAGTTTTTTGTTTAAAAAATAAGATTTCGCAGTTTTTACATAAATTTTTTTTACTTTCAATTTTGTTAGATTATTTTTTATTTCTTAAGCAAAAATCTTGCATTATTTGCTTAACACACACTCGTGTAATAATGGCAAGAGCTAAACAAACCGCACAAACGGCTTGCAATACACGCACTTTCCGTTAACAAATAAACGACCCAAACATAACTAACAATTTTTTAATAGATTCTAATAAATTTTTTTTATGTTTCGTCTCTTCCTTCTTTACTCTGCTAAATTTCAACTGAAATTATTAAATTTAGAAATAGGTAGCGCAAACAGTTTGTAAAATATTCAACATTTAAATTTTTCTAAAGGGTGGTCCAACCAAAATGAACGAATTGTGGGTCACACCTTAACGTAAAGTTTTTTGTCCAACTTAATTTGACTTTAAGATTGTTGAAGCCTTTTACGAAAATGGGCGTTCAAATCAAAATGAACTTTGTGATTTTTTTGGTCAGAATAATCGACCAAGTGTGTCCACAATCGGGAGAATTGTGCGCAAATTTCAGCAAACCGGATGTGAAGGAAATGTGAAAATACCTATGCATGCTGGTGGAATATCGGCATCATCGGGCGATGTTAATTGGCCGCCACGATCATGTGATTTGATATTTAATGAAAACTTTATTTAAAAGAAAAAGTGTACGTCAATAAGCCAAGAAAAATTCTAACGAATGAAATAAATTGGCACATTAATGACATTGAACCTTAATTATAGTTCTCTTAAAATTTTTGCTTGCATTTACAATTAACATCGTGCGGCTTGGTTGTACCACCCTTTACAAACATGTTTTAATCGTTTATCAAATACCCCAATTAACAACGTAGTAGTTAGTAGTAGTTTATTTCGCCTTTACTTTTGAAAGTTTGAAAGACCCTGTTTACATTTTGTGATTTTTGTTGTTTTGGGCTTACATTGTAAAATATTTGTTGCTGCAAAATTTCATGTATGTACACTTAACAAATAGAAAATCTGCGCCTGAACTAAAATCCATTTTGTATCAAATGAGGCCACAAAAAAAAAATTCGCATGACTACATAAACTTGTGTACTCCTAATTCCACTCTCTTTTATCTAGCCAACAAAGTAACGATATTCGTTAATAAGAGTTTTCTTGATATAGCTCAAAAGTCTCGCAATCAAAACTGTCAAAAATTGTATGAGAATGCATTAACACAAACTTAGTAAACCTAACCAACATTTCTACCTCCTACACTTGCGCTGCTCAATTGTGCATTTCTACAAACAGATTTTTTAATACTTACCGTCGTTTTAAATAAAAAATTCAAGTGTTTATAAATCACAAACAACAAATTTTGATATAATTTGAGCAAATTAGTCTTTTGGCGTTCTTAATGCACGTAGTGTACGTAATGTACCCCTGTACCCCTTCTTTTGGATGTACAAGGCCTGTTCGCTCCATTCCATACTCATATCTTTTTTACACACGTTGTCATTGCGGGGAAGGCCTTCCGCTTTCCTTTCTTTCGCAGGCCTTTTGAAAGGCATTCAAATAAATGGCTTTTAGAAGGCTTTCCAGAGAATGACTGTCAAAAGGCCTTAGAATAAAGATTATCTTGAAGGGTTTCTAAGAAAGGTTTGTAAAAAGGCCATTCAATTAATGGCTCTTAAAAGGCCTTTCAGAATATCCTTTGATTAAAGGTCATATTGAAGGGTTTTTAATAAATATAAAATATAATATATGAATAAATTTCAAAAATGTATAAAAGGTTAGTGTTTTATAAGTTTAGCTTAGTATACATTAGAGCGACTCAAAAAAAAAGTGTTTTAGTTACCCCTTTGAAAATAATGCTTGATATGTTTTTTGATGATATATTTATTATTTTTTATTTAATTTTATATTTTTTGTTTATATAGTAATTATAGTATGTGTAATTCTGTTAATAAATATATACATATGTATACTAGACCGACTCAAGTTGTATGGAGCCGAAAAAAGTGTTTTAGTTACCCCTCTGAAAATAAAGGTTGATATGTTTTATGATGATTCCCAAAATATTTTGGTTCTAGCGTTGACCATCCGTGAGCTGGACCATTTTTAAAAAAGGTATTTTTTCAGTTTTTTGAATTTTTTTGTACTTTGCTCCAAGACGACATGAATAAAAATTGGTATCATCGAAAAGGGTTTTTGAAGCAGCATCCAATGGTATATAAAACTTTACCACTTGCGACCTACTAATTGAGATATTAAACTAAATACATATTTTCGTTTCGGGTTTTCATACATAATTAATACATACTACATAACATTTGCATTATTTAGCACAAGTACCTATCTTCTTTAATGAACAAAACTCAACTAAAATGATTAACATTATTGTTTTCATTTGGTATTTTAATATGTATGTATCTAACTTTGTTTTTATAACAGGATTTGAATTCTTTCGCTTTTGCTTTGGCGAAAAAACAAAACAAAAAATTTTACTCTTTCTCTTTTCAACTTCAACTAAAATTTTTTTTGCTTTTGCTTGTGCAAAAAACAAAAAAAAAATGTTACTCCTTCTCTTCTCGATTCTCATAGAAGCGAGTGTGGAAGGTGTATCTTATATTTTATACCAAAGATCCAAGGCCTTCTATGAGGCAATCTTTAGCAGTTAGATAATAATAGTAATTGAATCAAAAAATTTTTTAAGAAGGCCTTTAAAAAGGCCTGAAGTAAGAAGGTCATCTGAGTTTTCCCGCTGGATAGTGGACAATGACTACTTGAATTCAAAAGCATAAGAATGCCTGCGTTTTGATTTTGAGCAATTGTGTTATGGCGTGCGCATCAAACAAAGCACGTTCAATCATCAAACTCACACATGCACAAATAAAATGTTTACGAATCGATGTTAATATTACCAACGTCGAACTTTGTTTTGCAGACATAGAATTGATGTTAATTTAAGCGTATGAGTAAATCAAGAAAAATAGTGATATTTGCAGTTCTCTGGATCCTATCCTCATCGCCATCCTGCCTACCGTGCAGTGGGCCGTGTTAATTCCTATCATGGTCCTAACGCAGACCCTACTCCTGCCCAGCAGTGACTCCGAATCGGACTTCTTAAGTACCGGCCAAAGCGTCCATGATACCCGGTAGTCCATTCGGTTCGTCCAGAATCCAAGTCGGTTATACCAATTAAATAATAAATCTGATAATTGTTCCTTTTCATAACTTACTTTTTTCGCAATATTAAACGTTTTTATTTTTCGAATGTATTTTACATACTTGATAAATATTTATGAAATATAAAGCTTTTTTTTGTAACAGTCCTAATGCAAAAAATTTTTGGAAAAAACTATCAGTTATGCATATGCAGATGTTTAGAATTCTTGGAAAAAACAAAGATATTTTGGTAATAGTTGTGCTGATGCTGCGGTTTTGATTATATAAAATAAAATAATGTAGAAATTTATACTAAGAAAAAATATATAAATATTTTATAGAATCTGCTAATTGCTCCATTTCGTAAGTAACTTATTTTTTAGTATTAAGCATTTTTATTTTTCTAATGTATTCTACATACGTGATAAATATTTATGAAATAAACAGCTTTTTTTAACAGTCCCAATCCAAAAATTCTTGCAACAACTAAGAGTTCTAAATTTGCAGGTGTTTAGAATTCTTGGAAAAAATAAAGAAACTTGAGTTATAGTTGAGCTGATCCTGCGACTTTTGATTATATGAAATAATGTAGGAACTAACATTAAGAAATAATAAATAAATAAATATTTTATAGAATCTGCTAATTGTTCCTTTTCATAAATTACTTTTTTTTGTACATAATATTTAACATTTTTATTTTTCGAATATATTCTTCATATTGAAATAAGATTTTATTATCAAAAATTCTTAAAGAATAAGTTTTTTTTTATTTGTATGGGAATATGATTTTATTAGCTAAAATAATAATTATTCATTACAAATTATTAAACTAAAAAAAAATGATAAATGAAGAGCCACCACGTCCTCCTCCAATTTTCCCATTTTGCTACGAGTATAATGTAAATGAGGAGAGTAATCAACATAGATGACTTCCATTTACCCCGAACGACTTCTTTATCAGAAGAACATATCGGGATAATGAAGAATAGGAGCTGCACGTTTATCCTTTTCCTCCCCCCGTGAGACGGCAACAATTTAATAAAAATAATATGTTTCGCTTCATCGATGATGATGAAGAAACTCAATTATTATTACCTTCATCATTTTCATCACAACCATTACGGGTTCCAACACCAGCTCCAGCTGCAACTACAACACCAATTATTATATCAGATGAAGATAGCTCTGATAGTGAGGATATAGAGAAGAGGTTGAACTATATAAGAAGGCAGCAAAAATCGTATAAATCCTTATTTCGCCAAACAAAACGCGAATTAAGGGATTTAAACAAGTCTATACAAAAATTAATAATAAAAAAGTGCAAAAACAAATAAAAAGCCAGTTAATCCATTGGAAAATATATATAGCACAGAATTCGAGTGTGCAAAAACATGATTTTTGTGAACTTCAAACACGAATTTTGTGTACGATGCTTTGCACATGCACAGTTCGATCGAACGAAGGAAATACATTAAAATAGTATGTCAATGGGAGAATAGAGGTAAACGTTTAGGAGCTCAAGCTCTTAAAGCTAAACCAAATTTCCATAGTTCACTTCAAATTCATGAAAATATGCATGCTATCCAAATGAATACAATTAAAACTGAATACAATAAACCTATTTATATTGGATTTTAAGTTTTAGAAATATACAAATGGAAACTGTATAGTTTTCATTATGATTACATAAAGCCTAAATATCGTGAAAACATTAAAATCAATTATATGGATACTGATTCCTTTATTTATGACACTAACACAGATGAAATGAACTTAAAACATATATAATGATCATGTTATCGGCGATATGTCATTTAGAGAGTTTATAACATAGATCTTTATAGATCTAGACATACTACACGACTCATTGTTTAATTTATTCAAAAATACTGAACGAGGTGGTAATTGAATTTCTTCAAGACAAATAATTGAATCTAAATAGTCATACGGAAAGACACATTTACGTTTCACCAAATTGAATTCTTCATCATTTGGATAGCTTGATTTTACTACCCTAATATATTGTTTTATTTCATATAATCAGAAGTCGCAGCATCAGCTCAACTATTACTCAAATGTCTTTGTTTTTTTTTCCAAGAATTCTAAAAATCTGCAAATGCATAACTGATAGTTTTTTTTTCATGAATTCTAAACATCTGCATATGCCTGCCTCATTTTTTTCCAGGAATTCTTGATGTTTAAGGATTTTGTAGGAATTATATTTTTATATACATATATATATGTATATCAACGATCACCACGCTATGCCTCCAGGGGCCGAGCACTTTTCGGGATTTTCACACACATAACACGAATGTTACCGAAACTCACTTCAAAGGTTGTAAAAAACTATAATTTCAATCAGTTGTATGCTAGCTTTGAAACAAGCAGGTCGCCGTCGCTTCTGTTATTTAAAACAAAAACAAAATACATAGTTAATATCTCAACTGAGTACTTTTGTTTGTCTCTCTTTTTCAGAATTTCAAATATTTTTAGTACACTTTGAATATTTTTCTACTATTGTATGTGTTTATTAAAATGTGGAGAATATAGTGGGGAAAAAGTTTTAATTTTCATCTAATATTTTGAAAAACGCGGCATGCCTTGTATACAATCAGAAATTAAAAAAAAAAATAAGTGCATACATGAATTTAAATAACAAACAATATGTGTTATACACATAAAATTGGTTTCGAGATGTTTATCTAGAAATTTCTTTCAGTGCACTCAAAATACACTCACCACTACAAGCACATTTTTAACTGCCTCTCTTTGTGATTACCTCTGATGTATATACAACTATCTATATATATAAAATAGGATGTGTGTATGTATGTATGTATGTATGTAACGTATGGACTCCAAAACGGCTGGGCCGATTTTGATGAAATTTTCAGGGAATCTTCAGAATATTCAGGCGGGTGACACTGTGAAGTCTGATTTTCGGTCTGGGGGCGGAGGGGCGTGGCAAAATCCAAAATCTTTAAAATGATCGCCATGGTCCAACTTAGGTTTTTTACGGAAAGAAAATTTTGCCCCGCCCACTTTTACGCCCACTTTTATCGATTTACCTAAAATCAGAAAACGACTCCATCGAGTTGACTAATTTTTCTTTCAAATGTTCGTATTAATCAACTTTAAGTTTTCATCGAAAGAAAAATGTACCACGCCCACTTTTTCTATTAAGCGCATAACTGGAGAACGGCTTGACCGATTTGGACGATTTTTTCTTTAAAATGATCGCCATGGTCTAACTTAGGTTTTGCGGAAAGAAAATGTTGTCCCGCCCACTTTTACGCTGACTTTTTTCGTAAGATTCACAGCATATATATACATACATACAACCATACGTATTTTCAAATCAAATGTAAATCAAACATATGTATATGAACAACATTTACCAAATAAAAAAACAAAAAACATTGTCTATCCGCTAGCCTTAAGATGAAGTAATCAATAAATATAATTTTCAATTTTCCTTAAATAAATGCGTTTCTTTTTTGATTGAGACTATATCTACAGCATATGTAAGTTATTCTGTAAAAAAACTTTATGATAGGTATATCATGGATTTTTTTTTAAAGGCCGTAAATTTCGTTTAAAGATCAATTTAAATCGTCTGGTAATACAACACTAATGTGTGCTTAGGGCCAGCAACGCGGACCGGGTCAGCTAGTTTAGTTATAAAAAAAGAATTATATCATGACACCCTTTATATCAGGGGTTTCCATTTCTTTGCACAATTGTGCACACTACTACTAACACATATTTTTATACTCTTCAATTCAGTCGTTGATGTGACTTCGACAAGTGTGCATGTCTAGCGGATGCTATATTATTTTGTTTCAGCTTACACTCAAAAAATATTGTGCGGTCAAAAATGCTTTTGGTAACATTCAATGCCTTGCGTGCAATTTTTATTTAGAGCTTAAATTTTAAGACTTAAATGTAGAATAATGTAACATTTCATAAGTTTACATGCAAAGCAAAGAACTTTGTAAAACTAACACCGTGGTAATAGTTATAAAACAGATTACCCAGTTTTTTTGTTTAAAAATATTAATGTGTTCTTATAAAAAGAATTAAAAATTCTGCTAATTTTTTTATTGAGTGTGATTATACATTATGCTGTTAAAAAAATTATATATTTATTTGATGATACGTCATTTTTAATTTTGTAAATAACTTAAAATTATATAAAAATACATATGTAACGTGAATCATATTCAACAAAAATTTCAAATTTTCAAATAATATCTACATGGTTTTGCATTTAAGCTAACGATATGTGTTTTGTTTGTGAAAAAAATTCTTGATGCCTGTAAAAGGGTCCCTTTTTCTTTCGTTAAAAAGATGTACCTAAATGCAGAAATTATTAAGAAAAAAATAGCCACAAGAATTTGTTGGTATTTTGTGCTTGTAAAAATATTTTTGTTTAAAAGATTTTGTTTGTTGTGCTTAATTCCCTTTTTAAATAATTGATAAAAAGTACTGAAATTTATTGTTGGAGGATAAGCTGTTCCTATGCGCATTTCACTGGTTGCTTAGGCCAGATCATCAGGAAACGTTCTCCTAAATAATTTTAGAAAAGCCAAAGCTATCAGCAAACAAAACTACAGAGGGAATGAGAATTACCTACAAACACTCAAAAAGTCTTGTTTGCAACGATATCAAAGCTTAAACAAAATACCAAACAATAAATCAGTGTTGAGTTTTTATCTTTTTTACATTTCCCGCTACAATTAGTTAGAATTCTCCCAACATTAATTGTAGTTGTAAATGGGTAAAGAAAAAACATATTAAAAACAAAAACAAAGTATTTTTATTGTTTTCGCAAGAAATCAAAATAAAAACAATTTGCCAGTTCAGTTTTTTATGCACGTGCACTTGCTAAAATTTATTATCAAAGTTGTTTGTGGGAATACTATTATTTATTAAAAGATTTTGTTTGTTGTGCTTAATTCCCTTTTTAAATAATTGATAAAAAGTACTGAAATTTATTGTTGGAGGATAAGCTGTTCCTATGCGCATTTCACTGGTTGCTTAGGCCAGATCATCAGGAAACGTGCTCCTAAATAATTTTAGAAAAGCCAAAGCTATCAGCAAACAAAACTACAGAGGGAATGAGAATTACCTACAAACACTCAAAAAGTCTTGTTTGCAACGATATCAAAGCTTAAACAAAATACCAAACAATAAATCAGTGTTGAGTTTTTATCTTTTTTACATTTCCCGCTACAATTAGTTAGAATTCTCCCAACATTAATTGTAGTTGTAAATGGGTAAAGAAAAAACATATTAAAAACAAAAACAAAGTGTTTTTATTGTTTTCGCAAGAAATCAAAATAAAAGCAATTTGCCAATTCAGTTTTTTATGCACGTGCACTTGCTAAAGTTTATTATCAAAGTTGTTTGTGGGAATACTATTATTTATTAAAAGATTTTGTTTGTTGTGCTTAATTCCCTTTTTAAATAATTGATAAAAAGTACTGAAATTTATTGTTGGAGGATAAGCTGTTCCTATGCGCATTTCACTGGTTGCTTAGGCCAGATCATCAGGAAACGTTCTCCTAACAATAAATTTCAGTACTTTTTATCAATTATTTAAAAAGGGAATTAAGCACAACAAACAAAATCTTTTAATAAATAATAGTATTCCCACAAACAACTTTGATAATAAATTTTAGCAAGTGCACGTGCATAAAAAACTGAACTGGCAAATTGTTTTTTTTTTGATTTCTTGCGAAAACAATAAAAACACTTTGTTTTTGTTTTTAATATGTTTTTTCTTTACCCATTTACAACTACAATTAATGTTGGGAGAATTCTAACTAATTGTAGCGGGAAATGTAAAAAAGATAAAAACTCAACACTGATTTATTGTTTGGTATTTTGTTTAAGCTTTGATATCGTTGCAAACAAGACTTTTTGAGTGTTTGTAGGTAATTCTCATTCCCTCTGTAGTTTTGTTTGCTGATAGCTTTGGCTTTTCTAAAATTATTTAGGAGAACGTTTCCTGATGATCTGGCCTAAGCAACCAGTGAAATGCGCATAGGAACAGCTTATCCTCCAACAATAAATTTCAGTACTTTTTATCAATTATTTAAAAAGGGAATTAAGCACAACAAACATAATCTTTTAATAAATAATAGTATTCCCACAAACAACTTTGATAATAAATTTTAGCAAGTGCACGTGCATAAAAAACTGAACTGGCAAATTGTTTTTATTTTGATTTCTTGCGAAAACAATAAAAACACTTTGTTTTTGTTTTTAATATGTTTTTTCTTTACCCATTTACAACTACAATTAATGTTGGGAGAATTCTAACTAATTGTAGCGGGAAATGTAAAAAAGATAAAAACTCAACACTGATTTATTGTTTGGTATTTTGTTTAAGCTTTGATATCGTTGCAAACAAGACTTTTTGAGTGTTTGTAGGTAATTCTCATTCCCTCTGTAGTTTTGTTTGCTGATAGCTTTGTCTTTTCTAAAATTATTTAGGAGAACGTTTCCTGATGATCTGGCCTAAGCAACCAGTGAAATGCGCATAGGAACAGCTTATCCTCCAACAATAAATTTCAGTACTTTTTATCAATTATTTAAAAAGGGAATTAAGCACAACAAACAAAATCTTTTAATTAATAATAGTATTCCCACAAACAACTTTGATAATAATATTTTTGTTTCTGTACCAATCGCATCGGTGGGTTTTTTTTTTTCTTTGAAAACACTTTTCTTAAGTAAGAAAGGAAGACCATTGTGAGATGGTATTTTTATCAAGCAATTGCTGAAAAAAATTTGGGAAAGGCTTAATTATAATACTAAATTTAAATCTCTTCCCCTGTTCAGTCAAACTGTAGGCCGTCGTACTGTTCAATTAGGAACATGTTTAGAATCTGCAATTAGGGAAAAAGTAATTAATTTCGAATTTTTTTCAATTTGTTTAGACGAAAGCACTGACATAAATGATCTGTTGTGAACTTGTAATTTGTATTCGATGCGTAGACAGCAAAAATACTGTGAATTGTGACCTGAAAATGTTTACAGAAGTTCGGTGGCTAAGTCGCGGTGATTGCCTGAATAGACCTTATGATTTAAGAGAAGAAGTTCTTCAGTTCCTGGAAACTGAGAAAATAGAAAAAGTTTTAGTACAGTGTTTAAAAGACAATAATTTTATTTTAGACTTAGCTTTTTTGGCAGATACGACAAGTATGTTAAATGAACTTAATTTGGAATTGCAAGGAAAGGAACGCAATATATGCGACTTGTCAAAAATCATTCACAATTTTAAAACCAAACTTTTTCTAATTTTTTTCCAAATAAAAACTGGTGATTTTTCCAATTTTCCAAAAACTTCACTTGTTTATAGAAATCTCGAAATCGACAAAAGATATGAGTATGCCGAAATATTTGAAACACTTTTCAATAATTTTCAAGACAGGTTTCAAGATTTTGTAATTTTACAACCGCTATTAGATCTTTTCAAAAACCCTTTTCGTTGCGATGTAAGCAACTACGAATTTGATATTCAATCAGAACTAATCATACTACGAAGCGAAGTAAATGCTCCAGACGAAAATAATATTGTAGAGTTCTGGAAAGATTCTGAACTAAAAAAAAATCATTTAAGTGCTTCTCTTTATTCGGCACTACTTACCTATGCGAACAAATCTTTTCGGATTTAAAATTTATTTGTTCCAAGCAACGTAATAAATTAAGTTCATCCCATTTGAAAAGCATTCTACTATTACGAAACTGCCATAAAAGTATAAATTTAGAAGATTTTATTTTATAAGTTGTATAACACAAGGGAACGAAATTAACAATTTTTTGTGTTGATAGAAAATTTGTAGCAGTTCTTTACCAATTCAATGTCGCTGCTTTTAAAACTGCACTTTATTTCTATCAGCTGTGATTTGCGTGCAATATTTATTTTTGCAATATTTAATTTTTAAAACATAAAAATCTTTAATTTTTTTACAATTGTTTGATAAGATATTTGAAACTGATTTAGAGTCAAAAAGCTTCCGAATAAAAAAAGTGCAGTTTGAAAATCAGCGACATTGAATTGGTTAAGAATTGCTACAAATTTTTTATCAACACAAACAATTTTTAATTTTGTACCTTTGTGTTATACAACTTATAAAATATATTACTAACATTTTATTTCGGCTGTAAATGAATGCATTCTCTCAATTTTTTTACTCTCTGGTACTCACTACTACACAACCAAAAAATTTTTGGAAATCCCTGCTTTATATTCTAAAATCCTTTCGCCTATAAAATTATAGTATAACACAGTACAACACATGATTTGCCAACTCAATTCTGTGAACTGTATGTGAAATTAGACCCAAAAAGAAGAATTTCTGCATCATTCGTTTTGTCTTCTTACCTGCGATTTGAAGTTAGTATCGATTTGAAGTTAGTACTATCGTATAGGGGAATTTATCACGTTTTAGGCCCTGTTGTTTGACATAGCTCGACAACCCCTAGCCCAATTTAGTTGAAATAAATTTTAAAAAATTAAGAATTACAATTCCCTTAATCTGTTCATATATTGTTTTCCTATACAAGTAAAACTTTCGAAGTTAAAAATGAATGTATGAAGGGAAAAAATTATTTTTTGCCAAAAATTTAAATTTTTTTTTTTTAAAATACATAAAAAATCCAAAATGGAAAAAAGTTTCAAGTCTAGTTATTTTTTCGCAAAGTCACATAACCTATGAGCAAAATGAGACAAAGATCATAAAAATCGATGCACGCGTTTCGCTTTTATTCGCAATTGAGTAAATGTATGAATTTCAAAAATCAGTTATAGCCACCACCCTTAAAATAAAAATAAAAATATAAATTAAAAAATTATCATGCAAAAAAAAACTTTATTTATAAAAACTTAATGAAAATAAAATAATATGCAATTAATACGCAAGTATAATATGCATAAAAAAAAATTTAGAACATTTTTTCAATTATTGGCAATATCCATCCTTGTAGAAGTTGACGCTTGTGGTTCTGATGATCTTGTTTTCTTCGTAGGTTGTTCATATTCATGGTCTGAGTCTGTATCGTCATCCGAGATACACATACTATTCAAGGGCGTGTTTCTTTCACTGTGTCCACCAATTTCAATGTCTTCATCTTCGGTGCTTTCTTCAAACTGCATAATTGTGGAACTCCACCAACAAACCTCCGCAAGCAATGCATCCAATTTTTTGCTTTTGAACCGCTTTTCAAATGGCATGGTCACCTGGTGGAACCTCTCTCCTTGTTCGTCTGATTCCTGAGGTGATTGTGCCAAAAAAGTATCGAGGTGGTGGTGCAAGAAATGCAATTTCAGCGTCATGGATGCACCGATTTTTTCGAAATAAAACAGCAACCTGTCCACTCGTTGCTGTATCTCTTCTCGCTGGACACGGTTCTTTCCTAGAACGCCTTCTATTACTTCTTTCAATGCGTTCCATGCATGTTGGTGGTCGTGATGCTCTGAAAGCAAATGTGTGAAAGAATCACTTTTGATCAATTTCCGAATATCAGGTCCATTGAGAATACCTGTTTTAAATACATAAGAAAAACGAAAAAATTATTGGTAATGCGAATGTATAGAAATTAACAAATTTAGATATGAAAATATTGAAATACAGAGTACGATACGTACCGTTTTTAATTTTCTCATCACTGAGTTTCGGAAAGATGGATTTCAAACAGTCAAAGGCGCCGCACAGTGGCGCCCGTAGAGCAAGCGAGGTTGCAAAAATCAAAATTTTCATGAGTGCCGACGAAGTTTTGAATAAACCCATGTTATAGGAAACTTTTCAACGATTTCAAATATGCCACTCTTAATAATATCACATTTTTAGTTTAGAAGATATAACCGTTCAAAGTTGACCGACTTTCGGTTTTCAAAAAAACACACAATTTTTAGTCAATTTGTTGCGATTTCAGGTGTAATATCACGAAAAATAGGTAACGAATCGCCTTATTTTTTATTTGTATTGATTGATGTATTTATTAAATGTATAATGATAAAAAAAAAATTAACTGTTTGCTTTGTGTTTCTCCTGGTAAATCACTATTTAAAAACTATCCGTTTTTTCACTATTTTTCAACTTTGACGGAAAATAAAAAAAAACTATATTTTTCTATATGTGCCATACGTGCAAAACCTGTTCTTTGATTATTTCTTTACATAATTCAAAAGGTTTTATCTGCCCGTACGTGCCCGTTTGGCTTCTAGAGGTAAAAAAGTTCAAAAAGACATGGTTGCAGAAATTGTATGGCGTCCATCCCTTATATGTTTTGACTGACAGTAGTTTGATCTAATAGTTTGAAAAAAACTACTCATTGAAATTAGCAGGTACGTACCTCACATAAACAATACTTTGGCGTACAAATGGTCAGGAACAATATTGACTTATGGTCCCTACAGGTAGGCACAAATCTTATTTGGACACGTGCATAATATCAAAATTGCATTATTTAGCCTAAATCCATATGTATGCAGGGAACAGGTAAATTTTTAGGCATGGTAGCATAAGC
Organism: Pollenia amentaria; assembly: GCA_943735925.1. Lineage (NCBI taxonomy): Eukaryota > Metazoa > Arthropoda > Insecta > Diptera > Polleniidae > Pollenia > Pollenia amentaria. The sequence goes on from OX031011.1 coordinate 15,423,457, forward strand.
CTATATATTGCAAAATAAGCATAATGCCTGGATTAGTCTACGCCTGAAAGTTGGCGCAACAATTACTGAAACCATTAAACAATTTAAGTACTGAAAACATGGCGTTGAACAATTTAAAATTATTTGAACTGTTTAGAAAGTCAACCACACCAAAGTTTTTCACAAAAGTGAAAATTCTTCCTGAGAAGTTGACATTGATCAGCAAATGGGGCTGCGATGGATCATCCGGACAAAGCGTTTATAAGCAAAGGATATCTTTCGATGACGCTACAATATCGGACGGAAATATGTTTATGGCATCTGTTGTTCCTTTGCGGCTAAAATCGGATGATTCCCTACACTGGAAAAATCCACGTCCGTCATCAGTGCATTATTGCCGACCAATAATGTTTCAGTTTGCAAGGGAATCGGCAGAACTCATAAGGACTACGGTGAAGGACATTGAAGAACAAATAAGCAAGATTAAGCCTACAAAGCTGCAAATTGGAGAAGGAAAATATATTGAATGCAATTACGAGTTCCACCTGACCATGGTTGACGAAAAAGTCGTAAACGAACTGACAGGAACAACCTCAACAATGTCATGCCCGATTTGCAAAAAGAGTCAGAAGAACTTTTTTCAATTCAATTCAATTTATTTCATATATAATATGTTACATCTCAATTTTATATAATTAGTTGTAAAGAGTTTAAGATTAGTATCTTTTTCTGCTTAATTATAATATATTTCAATTAGTTTTCATAGACAGAATTATATTGGAGGTAAAAATTTAGCAAAAACCTATCTAAACCCCTTTTTTCGTATTATTTTTATATTTTTTTTATCGATTTTTTATTATTATTTGTCAGAAGAACTTTGGTAATTTAAACGATTCTACAAATGAGGAGAATTACGAATATGGAATGTCACCATTGCACGCAAGGATAAGGTGTATGGAATTCTTGCTAAAACTGGCATATACCCTACCACAAGAGGAGGAAAACTTCGATGAAAATACATCAATAAAGGATAAGGAAAAGATCAGAAAGAAGCAAATACAGGATGGTTTTTTTGAAACAAGTTGGACTAAAAGTAGACTGTCCCAAGCACGGATACGGTAACTCTAACGATGGAAACACTTCTAGGAGATTTTTTGAAAATTATGAGGCAGTAACTAGAATCATTGGAATTGACAATCAAATCGTGAAAAGATTGGGAACGATCTTGGATGTTTTAAACTGCAAAGAAAATGTCAATTCTACAAAATATGGAGAATATGCGTCGAAAACTGCATCTCTTTTAGCAGAAATGTATCCACAGAAGAAGTTGACCCCGACCGTCCATAAAATATTGGCGCATGGCAAAGATATAATTGAGTACCAGCCTTTGCCAATTGGAGAGCTTTCTGAAGAAGCACAGGAGTCTCTTAACAAATTTTATAAAAAATATAGATTGCAGAACACATTCAAAGCATCAAGGGTAAGGCAAAATAAGGACCTCTTCAACATGTTGGCAGCATCTTCCGATCCACTTATTTCTTCCCTGCGGCATGTGAAGTCACGAATAGAGTTACAAAATAATTATAGTTTAGAAATTGTTAGTCTTTTAGATATACCTTCTCTTACGAATTGTGATGAATATTTTACAGAAAATTGAAAAAATAAATTTAAAAAAATAAATAATTTTTTTTTTTAATTTGTTGGGTAATAATTTAAAACATAAAACCCTTAAGAAAAAAAATAAAAACAATCTAAAAATGTAAAAATAATTTTTTTTAGTTACCATAAAATTGATTTTTCTACTAATTTTAACTTTGATAACCCATAAGTAGGCCCCTACAAAGCGTAGCACCCTTTCCAAACGCTCATTTCATAGGCTGAACAGTTATCTATCATATGCTGTTTAAACTGTTCAATTATCTTATTCGGTTCAAAAGATATGATTTTTGCAACGAAAAAACTCAAATGGCGCCACTGTGCGCCGTTAACTTTTTTGACCACCACTTCAACGAATTTCCCAGCTATTCCCAGTTTCATGTGGAGCGGTGGCAACAAAATATCATCCAGGTCCTTTATCATAGGTTCATTGCGTAATTTTAATTGTTTGTTGAGCTCGGGAGTTCTTCCTTTCCAATCTTTACATTGATATTGATTTCCTTTGTATCGTGAATCCCAATTACAAAGGAAGCAGAAGTATTTTGGATATCCGCCCTTTTCTATAATCCCTTGTAGTATGTTGACCACCTTCAGATCGCAACAAATGTTCCATTTGTGTTCATCGTATTTGATTTTCTTCAAAATTTCGCCCAATGCTTCATACGTTTCCTTCATAGTTGTGCTGAATCCCAATGGAATGCATGGTTTTTTATTTTTTTTGTGCAGCAGCACAGCCTTCAAACTAGTAACTGAACCATCGATGAATAAACGCCAGTCGCCAGCGATATAATCCATTCCCAATTTTTTCACTAAACCTGGGATATCATGGCAGTACGTGAACGTATTTGCTTCGTCAACGGAATAAAATTTCTGAAAATCAGCTTGGCGTTGTCAGTATGATGTTGCGCTGACATTTTGCTGTGTGAGTTTTCTTCTCTTCAAAAATGATGTCAGCCATTCGGAGTCGTGTTGTGATAGTCCCAGCTTGGCCACAATGTAATCCATTTCGATTTGTGGTAGCGGTTGTGGTGCACTATTTTCAATATCGGGTATCCAATCAGCATCATCCAAATCGGTCGGATTGGTGAAAACGGTTTCGGCTAGCAGGGACACAGTATCCGCACTCGGAGGTTTAGGTGCATCGGTATCAGCAGGGCGTTGCACTGGAAGTGTGGCAGTAAATGCAGCAGTGTATACTTTTGTTTTCAATTGTTGTCTGTTTAATCCAGGACGAAAATTTATGCATGCATAGCACCTGGATTCATCATGTCCAGTTGTGTCTTCCACCCAAATTACTGGCTTCATAAAAGATAACTTTCTACTTTTTCCGTGAATCCATTTTAGAAGGGTAGTATAACAACTGTTGCACACTGTGTTCGGCGTAAAATTTGCACCACTTAAATCTGCTTCATCGAAATAATTACAATACGCGGTTTTGAATTGCTCAGTAAACAAATTTTTTCGATCTTTTTTCGGACGATATGACCACAAACGTAACAATATTCATCCAAATATGGGCACTTGTTGTTTTCCATATTGATATATTTTATGTTTTGTTGTTATTCACTTTTAAAAAACTGGAGAAAAATCACTTTTACTGTTCGCGTTCGTCGGCACTGGCTGAATGCCAAAAATCGATCAATGCACACCTATAAATACTACGTATTTTTGAATATTTTACTGACAGGTACTTATAAATGGGCGCATATTTTAAGGGCGGCTGGCTATATACCTGATTCAGCACTTGTACGTTTCAAACTGTGCAAAACTTTCCAAATAATGACCACCGGAAAAACCCAAATAATAAAAAGGTCCACTTTCCGTTTAATTGTCCACGTACATTTATTACCGGAATCATAAAAATCAAATAACCTTTTGTTTATTCCTTTTTTTTTAATTCTCAGAATCATGAAAAAGGTGTCAATGTTTTCTCCAAATAATGTTGTGCATATCTCGAGCAAATTTTTGAAATTCATACATTTACTCAATTGCGAATAAAAGCGAAACGCGTGCATCGATTTGTATGATCTTTGTCTCATTTTGCTCATAGGTTATGTGACTTTGCGAAAAAATAACTAGACTTGAAACTTTTTTCCATTTTGGATTTTTTATGTATTTTTAAAAAAAAAAATTTAAATTTTTAGGCAAAAAATAATTTTTTCCCTTCATACATTCATTTTTAACTTCGAAAGTGTTACTTTTATAGGAAAACAATATATGAACAGATTAAGGGAATTGTAATTCTTAATTTTTTAAAATTTATTTCAACTAAATTGGGCTAGTGGTTGTCGAGCTATGTCAAACAACAGGGCCTAAAACGTGATAAATTCCCCTATACGATAGTACTAACTTCAAATTGATACTAACTTCAAATCGCAGGTAAGAAGACAAAACGAATGATGCAGAAATTCTTCTTTTTGGGTCTAATTTCACATACAGTTCACAGAATTGAGTTGGCAATCAATTAACTGAAAAATGTTGTACTGTGTAAGTAGCTGATACAAAAACACAGTTTCATCAGTAGTATTTGAAAAATGTTCAACTAAATAAGTAAACTTTCTCCTCCTCTTCCAGCCAACTAAAAAAAGTTTAGAAAATGAATAATACATTGAATTATCTAAACAATGTCAACAGCAACAAAAAGTATTTCAGGAAAATAATACCTTTAAAGCACCTCCCTATAAACGATAAAATTAAAATTTTAAAATGTTTAAAAAAAATTACAAAGTTTGGTCCGATAACAATATTAAATAATATTTCTACCGGAAAAATACACAAACCTACTAGAGGAAATAATTAACGATTTATCATCCGGAAATTTTTATTTAAAAAAAGTTGTGGATGGAGTTTATTATAAATTCATTTTTGAAAAAAAAAAAATTAATAACTGTAAATAGAATATGTTTTATTTAAATTTATATTAGTTTTGTAAGGGGTGAGAATGGAACAACAAGATAATTTAATAGTTGTCGATGTACAAGGATTTTTCAATAATAATAAATTTTATGCCAAAGAAGTCTGTGTTTCAATCAGTGATTTCGAAAAACAAACTTTTCACATTGAATCAACAATAAAATAATAAATGGTTATATAATAATAAATAAATAACAAATAAATGGTTATATAATCACTTGCTTGGATTACATTGGGATACTGGAGAGTCTACACTGAAAGAGTTAATGGAATACTCAATACTAACTGTGGAAAAAAAGAGGAGGAATATCCTGTTTTATATGCTAGAGGTTTTGAAAAAGTTAGATGGTTAAAGGAACTACTTGGAGGAGAAATAGAAATATATATAATTAATTTAAAATTTTTTCTGTTATGTTTTTTATAAATCTTTTTGTAATAGTTCTATTCCTTGAATTTTTTAGGAATGACTTTATACACTACCAGACTATTATCTTGTACATAGCTGAAATTTAACTCATAGAATAAATTCGAAAAATAAAAATGTTGAATATAATAAAGTTGCTTATGAAAAGAAATAATTCCCAATATTTGTAATTAATGTAGATTATTTAAATTGTCCATATATAAAAACTTTGTATAAAAATAATCCTCACATAAATATTTGTAAAAAACATACTAATTTTAATCAAATATGCGCTGAAAAGAATGTAATTCCACTTATTAAAATTATGTTAATTTATATTTAAATAAAGAAAACCTAATTAATCGATATAACATTTGAAGTTGATAATTTTATTTTTAGTTGATTCTTAGCCTTTATACAGAGTAAATCACTTCTACGATTTAACACAAAATGATATCATGAGCTGAATTGAAAGAATTATTGACAAAACATAGTAACCAGATTGATAAGGAACATATAGATTTTTTAATGAAACTTATAGATGAATTAAGAATTTATTATTATGTAAATAAACTGCTAAGCAAGATTAAAATATTGTTAAAAAAACACCGTTTTTTTTAAATTATAGTTTTATTTATTTATTTTAATTATTTTAAAAACTATTTAAAATTATATAAAATTGGTTTTAAGGCTAATTAATAATAATATATTATTCCTCTAAAACCGACTTAAGGTTATATGTTTAAAACAAAATCTATCACCTTTCTTTTCTATACCAGTTAACCACTGGATACGATCTCTGCATATTGCACAGTTCGTTCGATCGAACTGTGCATGTGCAAATCATCGTACACAAAATTTGTGTGTACAGTTCACAAAAATCATGTTTGCACACTCGAATTCTGTGCTATATATATTTTCGAGTTGCGAAGTGTGCTGTGTTGTGAATAGACGTGTTTTCTTCATACGACTTGAATTATTACATTTGATTTTGCAAAATATGTAAATGTTATATAAAAAAAAATCCCATTAGACAAATTAAGAAAAAAGAAAAAAAAAATATATATTTATGTATGAATGAACATACATACATATGTATACATACAGCGTTATTGTATTATATAATATATAATAAAAACATTAAGAGCACAGCAAACGGTGAAAATCAACAAAAAAAGCACAAATAACTTTTTGTATGAGTAAAAACAGTGAAACAACGGTAAATAAATGAGATATTTATCTGACAGTGGAAGCTAACAATGTTGAAATAAATAAAACAAAAGAAAACAATACGCCTGCAAGTGCTACCGAAGCGGCAAAAAAACTTAATGGGAAATGATACCATGAACTCAAACACTGACGCAATGGACAACTCACAAGTGAAAAGTTGTCAAAAGCCTCAAGTACAAGTTGGTATGGACAGGTATGTATATAACAGTGCTTAAACGGGGTCGCAGCCCTACCTCTTCAGCTGTTGCATCGGCCTCAAAAGTTCCATCTTTTAATAGACTAAATTCACATAATCGTTTTGCGATTCTGGAGGATGAATCCTCTGAAGCACCAAGCGTCATGAAATCGTCTAAGCCACCCCCGATATATCTTAGGGAACAAAACTCAAATGAGTTAATAAAGAGTTTGATCTCGGTGATAGATAAAAATTCGTTTTACGTGGCTGCAATTAAGCGTGGCAGTATAAACGAAACAAAAATACAGGTTAATCATGAAAATGATTTTCGTAAAATAATTAATAGATTTGAAGTAATTAAAAAAAGCTTTTATATATACCAACTGAAGAGCAGTAAAGGCCTTCAGGTAGTGATATAGGGCATTGATTCTTGCGTGGAACCAAATGAAATAAAAAAGTTTCTAGAAGAGAAGGGTTTCAAAATAAAAAATGTGATGAATATTAAAAACAAGCAGAAAAATCCCCAACCACTATTTCGAGTAGAATACAACCAGGCGATATAAAGCTTAAAAAATGAAACGCATCCCATTTACAATTTAAAATACATTCTGTACAGACGAATCTCGATAGAGGAGCAGCACAAAAGAAATGGTCCCGTTCAATGTTTGAACTACCAAGAATTTGGTCATACTAAAGCATACTGCCATTTACCCTCTGTTTGTGTCCTATGGGGAGAATTACATGGCACAGTTAATTGCGATAAGTCTAAAAACGATCCCAACGTAAAAATATTTAGCAAGTGTGGCGGTATTCACACTGCCAACTATAGAGGATGTCCAGTATACTCCATCGTCAAGCGTTCGGTGGGACGGAAACCTAATCCCGCTCAAATTCAAGTAACAAACCAAGAAAACACTAATGCCATTCAGGTACCGCAGCCTGGTACTAACAGAATCTCCTAAGCTAACGTTCTAAAATCAACCCTATGCCAATGCAACGTGATTTTCCCAATAATGATGAAACTGCCGTTTCTTATTTAAGCCGACTAGAAAAAAGTATGGAAACATAAGTACAAACTATAAATAAATAAAATAAACAATGGGTAATATGATGCAGGAAATGTTAAGAATACAGTCGATGCTATTGCAAGCTGTAATTAACAAGCCATGAACTGTCTGAAAATTTGTTTTTGGAACGCAAACGGCATCCGCCAACACAAAAATGAACTAGGGTATTTCCTAAAAAATATACAAATTTATATTATGATGGTTTCTGAAACGCATTTGACCTCAAGAAATACATTTAAAATAAATGGCTATATATTATATGACACCAAGGACCCTCGAGGTAGAGCTTGTGGAGGTTCTGTCATTTTGATAAATGCCCGAATCAAACACTGCCTAATGTGTGAAGATTATCTGCAAGCGACGAATATTTGTGTTGAAGAACTAAATCGGTACATAGTAACTTCATCTTTATACTCTCCACCTAGATATTCAATGTCAGAAAGCCAATATTAGATATATTATAAATCATTAGGACCATGCTTCCTGACCTCCGGCGATTATATCGCTAAACATACCTTCTGGGGGTGACGACTTATTACACTTAAGGGTCGTGTCTTGTTTAATACAATCCCTAAAATGGATTTAAATGTGGTCGCGAACGGACAACCAACATATTGGCCTACTGATCAGCAAAAAATTCCAGATGTCATCGATTTTGGCGTGGTTAAAAACATCCCCATAGAAACGATTCATGTTGAAGCTTCTTTAGAATTATCTTCAGATCACACACCTACAATTGTTACTATAATGAACACCAATAGAAATGTATTTCCATCTGGTTACTTAGCGACGACAACCACACAAATAAATTGGTTAAAATATAAAAAATATCTCAGCATCCATTGCACAGAAAATATTCCGCTTGATACGCCGGATAATGTGGAAATCTCTATTGTGAGTCTTGACAGTAACTTGAACTAGCTGTTAACATTCTAGCAAAACCATCAAAATAATAAAATATATTCTACAGATGTCGAGCGGCTCTTGACCAAAAAAAGGATAGTTCGAAGAGAGTGGTAATTGCACAGATCTCCTCAACTCAATAAATTATTAAAAGAGTGCACGCACAAAAAGTTTAAGAAAGTACTGCAGTCTTAAAAAACGGCATCATTGAATATATATCTTAAGGAACTGGATGCAACTCCACAATCAGACTACTCAATTTGGCGTGCAGCTAGAAACCGCAAAAGGCCAGTTATATCTAAGCCACCTTTAAGAAACTTTAATGGAAGTTAGGCAAGAAATGATGCAGAAAAAGGAAATATATTTGTTAATCATTTGAAAAACGTATTTACCTCTCATACATCACACAATATTGCTGTGGAGTTACCAACTGTTGATGCTAGAGCAGCTGTTCCCCTAAGATTCGAAATAAGAGAAACGAAAAGGCTATTTGTGATTTAAACCCCAAGAAAGCTCCTGGTTTTGACAAGATCAGTAAAAAAATGCTTTTGGAAGCAAAGAAAATTATTCTTTTTATTTTTAATGCTATTTTACGCCTTGAATACTACCCTCAAGAATGGAAAGTTTCCTTAGTTACCATGATACCTAAACCAGGAAAAGATCACACAAAAGTTGAGTCATATAGGACTATAAGCTTATTATCTAATATATCAAAGCTGTTTTAGAAACTCTTAGTGTCAAAATTAATCCCAATTTAAACGAAAATAGATGTATTCCTAACCATCAGTTCGGTTTTAGAAAAGAGCACAGCACAATTGAACAAACCCATCGGATAGTAAACGCCATAAGAGAGGCGTTTGGAGAAAAAAATTTACTCCGCTCTCTTCGATGTGTCTCAAGCATTTGTTAAAGTCTTGCACGAGGGCTTATTACATAAGTTGAAGCTAAACCTACCATTAAACACACACAAACTGTTAGAAATCTACTTAGTCTGTCGTAAATTCATTTTTAAAGAAGGCGACTTTTTAAGTTCTCAGCCAATTGCCGCTGGAGTCCCACAGGGCAACATCCTGTGTCCACTATTATACCTAATATATACTTCGGATATGCCAACTAACAACTACACCCAAACTTCAACATTTGCGGACGATACAGCTTTCCTAAGCGTGCATGGAAACCATCATGAAACTTCTTCGAATAATCACAACTGCTCCCTGGTATGTTAAAAACTCGAATATCCACAAGGATCTCATCGTGCCATTGGTAAAAACTATGATTACAAAATACGCAGTCAAATATTTAAAAAGGCTTGAACTACACCCAACTCCACTAGCTCGAAATATCTTACATGATGGCGGCACACTCGCTTAAGGAGAAGAGACACTGCAGCACTCACCCAATCAGAAGATCGATAAACACCTAAATATGTGAACAGAAACCGTGATAAGAAAATTTTTTGTCGGGCACTGGCACGACATTAATTAAAGTATTAAGATAAGAAAAATAAATATTTTCCAGTGGATTAACTGGTTTTTTATTTGTTTTTACACTTTTTATTAATTTTTGTATAGATTTGTTTAAATCCCTTAATTCGCGTTTTGTTTGGCGAAATAATGATTTATACGATTTTTGCTTCCTTCTTATATATTTCAACCTCTCCTCTTTATCCTCACTATCAGAGATATCTTCATCTGATATAACGATTGGTGTTGTAGTTGTAGCTGGAGCTGGTGTTAATAATTGAGTTCCTTGATCACCATCGATGAAGCGAAACATATTATTATTATTATTAAATTGTTGCCGTCTCGTGGGGAGGAGAAGGGGTAGAAGGATAAAAGTGCAGCTCCTGTCCTTCATTAACCCGATATGTACTTCTAATAAAGAATTCGTTCGGGGTAAATGGAAGTTATCTATGTTGATTACTCTCCTTATTTCCATTATATTCGGAGTAAAATGGGAAAATTGGAGAAGGAGGTGGTGGCTCTTCATTTATCATTTTTTTTTTAAGTTTAATAATTTATAATGAAAAATTATTATGTTACCTACTCTTTCCTAAATTTTTATAAAATCATATTCCCATACAAACAAAAAACTTATTTTTTAGGAATTTTTGATATTAAAATCATATTTCAATATGTAGAATACATTCGAAAAATAAAAATGCTTAATATTACAAAAAAAGTAACTTACGAAAAGGATCAATTAGCAGATTCTATAAAATATTTATATATTTTTTCTTAGTATAAATTTCTACATTATTTTATTTTATATAATCAATACTGCAGCATCAGCTCAACAATTAACAAAATGTCTTTGTTTTTTCCAAGAATTCTAAACATCTGCAAATGCATAACTGATAGTTTTTTCCAAGAATTTTTTGGATTAGGACTGTTACAAAAAAAAGCTATATATTTCATAAATATATATCACGTATATAGAATTTATTCGAAAAATCCAAAGGTTTAATGTTACAAAAAAAGTAACTCATGAAAAGGAACAATTGACAGATTTATTATTTAATTGGTATAACCGACTTTAAGTTTATGTTATACATAAGCATGGGTGCCGGGTCATTGCAACATAAACGACAATGAAGTGGATGATGAATTAGCGAGACAGGAATCAGAGATGGAGGATCCTAACTGTATGGAGGCGGTTAGGCCTCAAATAGGCGTCTATTTAGGAAGGATCAGGGAATGGATTCTGGGCGAATTCAATCGGGCCTAGGTGAACCGAACGGACTACCGGGTATCATGGACTCTGTGGCCGGTACTCAAGACCGATTCGGAGTCGCTGCTGGGCAGGAGTAGGGTCTGCGTAAGAACCAGGATAGGAATTATCACGGCCCCACTGCATGGTTGGCAGGATGGCGATGAGGATGGGATCCGACTTTTCGGATATGTGCGGGTTGTGTGAGGACCCGGAGGAGTTAGAGACAGTTGAGCCCATTCTTTGTCACTAGCCCCAGCTACAGTGCAGCAGGCTGAGGTGTGGGCAGCAGATTCCTACGCGAATAAGGGGATATATCGGGCTGTGGACTCGAGAGTCTGAAAGGATTCGTAATGGAGATGGCCAGGCTGCGTGGCAGGAGACTGTGTGTTAGCCCTACGTAGGCCGAATTTGTGTTGAGTAAGGTTTCTCCCGGGTTTGGTCCGATATCGTCTGTTCCTATATATAAATTTTATCTTTTCTTATGCTTTCGCTATTTATTTCACCTACTTTCCATCTATCTATATCTAAACAAGGCGTCACAATGGACCATTTTAATCTCTGGGTGAATGTGTAAAGGAGACTTTTCACCAGCCTTTCCACCTACCTACCTACCTATACATAAGCATTTAAGGCTGCAAGCCTTACAATATAATTTAAATGGAAGTTTCGATCGATTTCAAATGCCGTACTTTTGCCCCTCTGAATTTTTTCAACTCAATAATTCAATTCCGTATATATGTACGAGTACTAAGTGAACAAGGAAAATTTTAACCACAATAATTTGTATGTATTTTATAAAGAAACATTAATTTTATCAAAAGCAAAAGTTGAGTTCATTATTTCTGTGGCTTTTTGCTAAAAGGGCCAATGTCAATATTTTGCTGTTTTGAGTTAATCGTTTCATTAGTGTCTTTTCTTACTCTCTTTTATTTTGCGGTAACAGCAAACGTCTAATTTAACCGAGAACAGCTTCATAAGGGTTTTGCTAGGCAATTTCCTTCTATAAAAAAACTATAATTTAGTTTTCTCTAAATATAATATTTTGACATTGGCCCTTTTATCACCAAGCTACAGATGTAACAGCAACAATGTTAAAAAAAACCAATTAAACACTTGAAATAATGAAACTAATTATGTATTTATATTCAAAATAACTTAAACAAATTATTTAAAAGTGATTGACAACTAATTATTATTAATAATTGTAATTACTGCATAAGGCACAATACTTTTTCAGCTGATATTATACTATAGACTTTTATAAATATGTAATATATTGACATATGTATGGACATAAAAATTTAAATCTAATATAAATATCGTTACATAAAACAGAAAAGGCCCTATCTTATATTTTGAAAATTTTACAGGAGAAGCAAAAAACTATTTAAAATTATAAATTGGTTAATTGCCTTAAACTGTTTAAAATGAATTCTTCTTCTATTTTTCTTGTTAAACCAGTGGTTTTGACAAATAACAATGTTGAATATAATGCAAACTGTTACTTTTTCCTTTAAGTGTTTATCGTATAATATTTTGTAGATAGGGCTTTTGTTTTTTGTTAATAAAATTCTAATTTTGGTCGAAAGATTCCAAAATCAATGAAAATGTCGATTCTTAATTTTTGGTTAGTAAACGCCTTTTGCGTTCTAGGTAACGATATACAAGTTACAAATATTTATCGCCGTTTTTACATTGTCTATAATTTCTTTCCCGTATTCAGTATTCAAGAAATTGTAAAACTCATTTCAACTAAATATATAATAGCAGTACAAAAACAGTACATATATGAAAAAATCAGTATATTTGCGTACTGATTTGCTTGTTATGCATAAATCAGTACTTTAAACAAAAACCAGTACATGTACTGATAAAAAACAGTACGAATGGCAACCCTACTTACATTCATACATTAATTATATATATGTTCCCTTAACTCCCACTGGAGCATAGGGCGCCTACATACATTAATACATATCACATAAAGAATTAGTGGTTTAATTGATTGTGTATGTTTGGGAGAACTTTTTACAGTTATTAAAATAAACTTTGTAGTAAAAATATGTGCACGAAAGAAAAAGGGACGCTAACGAAGTAGCGGGTAAAATGCTAGTTTAATATTAACCTAAATCTTTTTATTAAAGTTAATGCATTATTTTAAAACATAGTAGACAATTGAAAATCAAACTTTGTTTTTTAAAGTGGTGTGAAATCGTTTGTTTGTAGAAGAGTAATCTGTAATTTGATGAAGTGGTCTTTATTGATCAGGGTGGATAGGTAGAATACGGATACACTGTATATAATGAATAAAAGTGGTTAATATATACAGTGTCCAGCATAATTAAAGGTACCCCAGCTGTATTAAGTTTATTTATAATTTTTACAAAAAAATATGTGGTTAAGTTTTATTTGTTTATTATATTTTTAATGAACTTATTCATATGGAACGATAAGCAAAAAAAAATATTTATGTATACAACAAAACAAAAAACTATATATTGAAAACTTTGGTAACTCCATATTTTTGCACAGCAAAAGTCTGGATACCTCTTAATAAGTTTTGCAAATATATTGGCAACGGTATTTTTTAATTTGTTTAATTTATTTATTTGTAACGGTACTTATAAAATACAATCTGTGCAAAATCTTATTACTAACAAGTGGCAGAAAAACAAAGTTAAATTCGTGTATAGATTAGGTTTTAAAGATGTCTCGAAGGGAATTAATAATTGAAGAACGTAATATTATAATTCACAACCACAAAAGTGGAAAATCTTACTCAGAAATCGCCCATTTTACAATTCGAAGCAAAACAATGGTACAAAAAGTAATAAATCGCTGATCGCTCAAAAGAACCAGATACAAGGCATGCACATCACGGAAAAATTGATGACAAAAATCGAAAGAAACGGATAGATTTTGCAAATGCTTTTAAAAACAAAACAAATGACTTCTAGGATAAAGTATTTTTTTCCGATGAGTCAAAATATAATATTTTTGGCTCGGATTGACGTGCCTTAGTGTGACGAAAATCAAATGAAGAGCTTAGTTACGCATAGAGGTGGAATATAATGGTGTGTGGATGTATGTCAGCTGCAGGTGTGGGTAACTTGGTGTTTATTGAGGAAATAATGAATAAAACCGTTTATTTAAATCAAAGTACAGAAAATCTAAAAATTGGTTATGATTATTACTTCTAACAGCACAATGATCCCAAGCACACTGCTGCTGACGTCAAGATGGCTTGCGTACAACACTCCCCACATTCTTAATACCAATTTTTTTGATTTGTTGTATACTTAAATATTTTTTTTGTTTATCGTTGCCAGGCGAGTTAACTGTTTGGTGAGAAACAGTTTTTAAATAAAACAAAATTTATATTTGTTTTTCTGACGTTCTTTAGAACATCTTATTTATTTTAAATGAATCTTAAGACTATCTTTTTAAAATATTTTATATTTATATATTTACAATATCAAATTAAGCTAAGCGATGGTAAGCAACAAAAATGCTTACGTCGCTGTCTGGCCAGGTGTATGGGAAAATAAAATGTAATTAGAAGACATGGTTCCCTACACTTGCCCAGCCAATACTATTATATTAGGGATTGGGTATGTAACTCCTCCATCCCTTGTCTAAAACACTCCTGGATTTTAATATAATGAAATTATTAGTATATAAGAATACGCAAATTTTTATAATCTTATGATAAGCCCTACTTTTCTTTTATTCTTTTTAGTTCCAAGTCTTCCGTTTCTGGCTTATTTTTAATTTTGATTTAACTATAACATTCTCTCTACTCTTTATTATGACAAGCACAAATACTATGTTTACTGCATAGGAAATATTTTTGTGGACTTTCAGTTCTTCTATTTCTTTTACATTCTCAAAGTTTCTTAGTTCTATTTGCTTAAAAGTAATTGGCGTTATATTAGAAATTGAAAAGTTGTTATTCGGGTAAAAGTATCTGTCCTGAAAAGCTATTCTATTATTCCTAAAGATTTGGCTATTAATTTTTAGTTCGCAATCATAAAAGAAAAGCAAATAATTTTTATTAATTTTTAGCTTTCGATCGTCACAGTCCTGTATAATTTCTAAGTTGTTGGCATTTTTTATTAAAATCATATCGTCTTCAAACGTTTCAATATCGGTTGCATTATTATACTTAAAATTACAGTTGTTCAACAGAGCGCAGTGTTTACTATATTTTAAATTTTTGAGATAGACATTCTCCTCATAAGTGAAAACATGGTGTTCAATTTCAATAATATAGCTTTTTGGCTCATTTATTTCCATATAATGTTTATTTGGTAAGGCTGTTATCATTTTCAGGTCAGTTTGAACGTAGTCAATTGGAGTTTTTATTGCAATAATCAGAAATCCGTCTTTGTAGTTTAAAATGTCAGCTTTCATGGATTTTAATTTAAATAAATCAATTTCAAATTTATCAATTTCTTCTGATGTTAAGAGGCTTGGGTGAAAAATGTGATTCTTAGCAGAAGCAATGTTATCCTGAATATGTTAAATTTTCCCTTTAAGGTAATTAAGTTTGAACATTTGGTCTGTATACAAAAGTCTTAAATTATTTCTCTCTGTCTATTCTTAAAACTTATGAATGCATTTCCAATGTTTATTCTGTCCTCTTTTACTGCTGATTTTAAAGTTTGAATCGAATCATTAAACTGTGTGTTTATATAAATTTGTTTATTAACTGCCCCTATTGTATTATGATTGTTTTATTCGATTACACCAAGATGCTCATGGATTTCTTGGCGATCATCATCCATAACTCCAGGTAGCCACTTATAAGCATGAACAACGAAATTAAACATTCCCCTTTTCCTTCTTATTTCTGACGGAGTGATTAATTCCAATTTACATTTTACAATTTTTATTTCTGTCTCAATCATTTTCCTATTATCAAGGTATACATTTTTTATATTACTCTCAACCTGATTTAAAATCTGATATAATTCCTTGGTATCAACTAAGTGCAATACTGTAAACGTTTGGTTTACCACCTCAACTTCCCTTACCTTAATTTGTGCATAACCTGACTCCTCAGTGATTGGATAAATCTGTAGTGTTCCCTGTGTCTCAGTTGCTAGAATCATCATTACCATTACTATCAGGATTTGCAATGAACATTTTCTAAGATTTGTTTTCTATATTTTGGCTGTTCTTTATGTCTCACATTTTTATAATTTTTAATGAAACCCTGTTGTCTTGTTTCCTCATAGTTTTCTCGCTTTTCATTAAGTCTGATTATCTTAATTGATTAAGCTTCAAATATACGGTCTCTTAACAAACCTCTGTCAATGCTTCCATTATGAGCTCTAAACGGGGTATCATTAATTGTTGAATGGTACGTTTTGTTGTATAGTTCTATAGCTTTTGACATTTGTTCCCTTATTGGTAACTTTTCTTCGATATTGAGCGTCCTAATCTTTTCCGTTATCGTAATGTTGATCCTTTCTATATCGGAATTGCCAGTGTGACTGTTAGGTTTTGAAAAATAAATATCTATATTTTCATTTCTACAAAATTCTTTCACATTTACATTATTGAACTCATTGTCACAAATTAGTTTTTTCATTTTCCCATTAATAGAAATATATAATCTTAATTTTTCTACAAGCGCCAGGCTAATTTTGTCCTTCAAATGAAAACTTACAGCTTGCTTAGAAAACTTATCAATAAACATGATAAAATTTTGTTTAGAATTAACATATGTATCCACATGAACTATTTCATTAATGTCCGAAGGTGTATCGGTATATTTGAATTTATTTTTAATGGGATTTCTGTCGTACTTCCCAGCAGCACAGACTTCGCAATTGTTTATGACTTTTTGCACTAGTAGTTTCAAATTTGGAAAATATATTTTATGCTTAATTCCTTCATAGTTAGGAATAATTCCAGCATGACCAGATTCAACAACGTAGAACAAAGATATCTGTGTTAAAGCTTCATCTTCCGATGCTAACTCTTTTGCAAAAAATGTGCACCGTACAAAAGATATATTATTATAACATGAATAAAGTTCAATCAGCTTCGTCTGCAACATATTATATGCAGAATCGCTCAAATGGGAAAAAATTCCAACTTTTCCTTTTATTTGATATTTTGTCAATATACTGCCAACATTGTTTGGCAAGTCATATTTTTGTATATAGATTCTTATATTTCTAAATACAGTTTTTGATTCAATGTCTTTCCTGTTTACTAAAATTATTTGAGTTTTAAATCTGTTGACTACAGTTTTCAATATAGGAATGTGGTCATTAAGGTCCTCTTGTTGCGAATGTGTTGTCGCAGCTGTTGAGTCATTGCAATCATTGTTATCTTCTATATTTTTAATTTCATTAAGGTCTACATCAATGCGACTCAAAAAATCAGCTATTTTGTTTTCCTTTCCCTTAACATACTCGATTTTACCATCGTATTCACCCAATTGGATAAGCCATCTCTGCAGTCTTGGATTAATATCTCTTGCAGAGTGTTTTACCTGCAACCACTTAAGTGGCTGATGATCAGTGTATATATCGAACTATTTACCATACAAATACGGTCTAAAATATTTAACGCCCCAAACGACAGCAAGAAGTTCTTTTTCAATAGTCGAATAGTTCTTCTCGTGCTCATTTAACGTCCTTGAAGCAAAGCAAACAGGGTGACCCTCTTGTGAGAGAACTGCACCCAAGGCAAAATTGCTAGCATCAGTTGTGAGCTTGAATCGTTTGTCAAAGTCGGGAAACCTCAGTATAGGGTGTTCCGTAATTAATTGTTTTAATTTGTTAAATGAATTTATATAGTTTGGGTCACTTGTATATAAATTCATTTAACAAATTAAAACAATTAATTACGGAACACCCTATACTGAGGTTTCCCGACTTTGACAAACGATTCAAGCTCACAACTGATGCTAGCAATTTTGCCTTGGGTGCAGTTCTCTCACAAGAGGGTCACCCTGTTTGCTTTGCTTCAAGGACGTTAAATGAGCACGAGAAGAACTATTCGACTATTGAAAAAGAACTTCTTGCTGTCGTTTGGGGCGTTAAATATTTTAGACCGTATTTGTATGGTAAATAGTTCGATATATACACTGATCATCAGCCACTTAAGTGGTTGCAGGTAAAACACTCTGCAAGAGATATTAATCCAAGACTGCAGAGATGGCTTATCCAATTGGGTGAATACGATGGTAAAATCGAGTATGTTAAGGGAAAGGAAAACAAAATAGCTGATTTTTTGAGTCGCATTGATGTAGACCTTAATGAAATTAAAAATATAGAAGATAACAATGATTGCAATGACTCAACAGCTGCGACAACACATTCGCAACAAGAGGACCTTAATGACCACATTCCTATATTGAAAACTGTAGTCAACAGATTTAAAACTCAAATAATTTTAGTAAACAGGAAAGACATTGAATCAAAAACTGTATTTAGAAATATAAGAATCTATATACAAAAATATGACTTGCCAAACAATGTTGGCAGTATATTGACAAAATATCAAATAAAAGGAAAAGTTGGAATTTTTTCCCATTTGAGCGATTCTGCATATAATATGTTGCAGACGAAGCTGATTGAACTTTATTCATGTTATAATAATATATCTTTTGTACGGTGCACATTTTTTGCAAAAGAGTTAGCATCGGAAGATGAAGCTTTAACACAGATATCTTTGTTCTACGTTGTTGAATCTGGTCATGCTGGAATTATTCCTAACTATGAAGGAATTAAGCATAAAATATATTTTCCAAATTTGAAACTACTAGTGCAAAAAGTCATAAACAATTGCGAAGTCTGTGCTGCTGGGAAGTACGACAGAAATCCCATTAAAAATAAATTCAAATATACCGATACACCTTCGGACATTAATGAAATAGTTCATGTGGATACATATGTTAATTCTAAACAAAATTTTATCATGTTTATTGATAAGTTTTCTAAGCAAGCTGTAAGTTTTCATTTGAAGGACAAAATTAGCCTGGCGCTTGTAGAAAAATTAAGATTATATATTTCTATTAATGGGAAAATGAAAAAACTAATTTGTGACAATGAGTTCAATAATGTAAATGTGAAAGAATTTTGTAGAAATGAAAATATAGATATTTATTTTTCAAAACCTAACAGTCACACTGGCAATTCCGATATAGAAAGGATCAACATTACGATAACGGAAAAGATTAGGACGCTCAATATCGAAGAAAAGTTACCAATAAGGGAACAAATGTCAAAAGCTATAGAACTATACAACAAAACGTACCATTCAACAATTAATGATACCCCGTTTAGAGCTCATAATGGAAGCATTGACAGAGGTTTGTTAAGAGACCGTATATTTGAAGCTTAATCAATTAAGATAATCAGACTTAATGAAAAGCGAGAAAACTATGAGGAAACAAGACAACAGGGTTTCATTAAAAATTATAAAAATGTGAGACATAAAGAACAGCCAAAATATAGAAAACAAATCTTAGAAAATGTTCATTGCAAATCCTGATAGTAATGGTAATGATGATTCTAGCAACTGAGACACAGGGAACACTACAGATTTATCCAATCACTGAGGAGTCAGGTTATGCACAAATTAAGGTAAGGGAAGTTGAGGTGGTAAACCAAACGTTTACAGTATTGCACTTAGTTGATACCAAGGAATTATATCAGATTTTAAATCAGGTTGAGAGTAATATAAAAAATGTATACCTTGATAATAGGAAAATGATTGAGACAGAAATAAAAATTGTAAAATGTAAATTGGAATTAATCACTCCGTCAGAAATAAGAAGGAAAAGGGGAATGTTTAATTTCGTTGTTCATGCTTATAAGTGGCTACCTGGAGTTATGGATGATGATCGCCAAGAAATCCATGAGCATCTTGGTGTAATCGAATAAAACAATCATAATACAATAGGGGCAGTTAATAAACAAATTTATATAAACACACAGTTTAATGATTCGATTCAAACTTTAAAATCAGCAGTAAAAGAGGACAGAATAAACATTGGAAATGCATTCATAAGTTTTAAGAATAGACAGAGAGAAATAATTTAAGACTTTTGTATACAGACCAAATGTTCAAACTTAATTACCTTAAAGGGAAAATTTAACATATTCAGGATAACATTGCTTCTGCTAAGAATCACATTTTTCACCCAAGCCTCTTAACATCAGAAGAAATTGATAAATTTGAAATTGATTTATTTAAATTAAAATCCATGAAAGCTGACATTTTAAACTACAAAGACGGATTTCTGATTATTGCAATAAAAACTCCAATTGACTACGTTCAAACTGACCTGAAAATGATAACAGCCTTACCAAATAAACATTATATGGAAATAAATGAGCCAAAAAGCTATATTATTGAAATTGAACACCATGTTTTCACTTATGAGGAGAATGTCTATCTCAAAAATTTAAAATATAGTAAACACTGCGCTCTGTTGAACAACTGTAATTTTAAGTATAATAATGCAACCGATATTGAAACGTTTGAAGACGATATGATTTTAATAAAAAATGCCAACAACTTAGAAATTATACAGGACTGTGACGATCGAAAGCTAAAAATTAATAAAAATTATTTGCTTTTCTTTTATGATTGCGA
Organism: Pollenia amentaria; assembly: GCA_943735925.1. Classification (NCBI taxonomy): domain Eukaryota; kingdom Metazoa; phylum Arthropoda; class Insecta; order Diptera; family Polleniidae; genus Pollenia; species Pollenia amentaria. The sequence goes on from OX031011.1 coordinate 15,444,116, forward strand.
ACTAAAAATTAATAGCCAAATCTTTAGGAATAATAGAATAGCTTTTCAGGACAGATACTTTTACCCGAATAACAACTTTTCAATTTCTAATATAACGCCAATTACTTTTAAGCAAATAGAACTAAGAAACTTTGAGAATGTAAAAGAAATAGAAGAACTGAAAGTCCACAAAAATATTTCCTATGCAGTAAACATAGTATTTGTGCTTGTCATAATAAAGAGTAGAGAGAATGTTATAGTTAAATCAAAATTAAAAATAAGCCAGAAACGGAAGACTTGGAACTAAAAAGAATAAAAGAAAAGTAGGGCTTATCATAAGATTATAAAAATTTGCGTATTCTTATATACTAATAATTTCATTATATTAAAATCCAGGAGTGTTTTAGACAAGGGATGGAGGAGTTACATACCCAATCCCTAATATAATAGTATTGGCTGGGCAAGTGTAGGGAACCATGTCTTCTAATTACATTTTATTTTCCCACACACCTGGCCAGACAGCGACGTAAGCATTTTTGTTGCTTACCATCGCTTAGCTTAATTTGATATTGTAAATATCTAAATATAAAATATTTTAAAAAGTTAGTCTTAAAATAAATAAGATGTTCTAAAGAACGTCAGAAAAACAAATAAAAATTTTGTTTTATTTAAAAACTGTTTCTCACCAAACAGTTAACTCGGCTGGCAACGATAAACAAAAAAAAAATATTTGAGTATACAACAAATCAAAAAAAATTGGTATTAAGAATGTGGGGAGTGTTGTACGCAAGCCATCTTGACGTCAGTAGCAGTGTGCTTGGGATCATTGTGCTGTTAGAAGTAATAATCATAACCAATTTTTAGATTTTCTGTACTTTGATTTAAATAAACGGTTTTATTTATTATTTCCTCAATAAACACCAAGTTACCCACACCTGCAGCTGACATACATCCACACACCATTATATTCCACCTCTATGCGTAGCTGTTTTAAGTGTATTCTTCGGACTAAGTTCTTCATTTGTTTTTCGCCACACTAAGGCACGTCAGTCCGAGCCAAAAATATTATATTTTGACTCATCGGAAAAAAATACTTTATCCTAGAAGTCATTTGTTTTGGTTTTAAATGCATTTGTAAAATCTATCCGTTTCTTTCGATTTTTGTCATCAATATAGGGGGTTTCCGTAATGTGCATCAGTGATGCAAAATGTGGCACAAATGTGCCATTTTTGGCACTTTTGAATGATTGATGACCCTGTGGAAATCTATTTTGGCCCTTTCAGGATAAAAATTAACTAACTACCTTAAATCGTTGTATAGATTTTACAATGTTATTTTTACACTGTTTCAATCACTACATTTATTTACGAAATTGTTTTGATTCTTCAGGGCCAAATAAACCAAACAAGCGGTTTGATCTGTTTGATATAAAAAGACATATAAAACATGTTTGTGTAAAATCAACGTTTATTGTAGATATCTTGAAGACGTCAGACTGTTTTGATGGCTGGGTTAAAATGAAACAAAAATGGACAACAATGCTTTTAAGCAATGTGAATTTTTGGTTTTTTTCTTAATAAAATAAAACACTATTACTATACTATATATTACTAGGTTTTACTATTGGTTTTATTTAAATATACAGCCAGCAAAATAGCCCGACGTCTTCCAGATATCTGAGAGTATTTTGCTGGCTGGGTACAAATATAATAATCAAATATATAAAACAATTTTTTGGCCCTCTCAAAGATATTTTGGCCCTTTTAAATCGTCAATTTGGCCCAAAACATAAAAACTCAAAATGCATCAGTGATGTGCATGCCTTGTATCTGGTTCTTTTGAGCGATCGGCGTATTATGTCTGCAGACACACTTTTGTCCAACGATTCTCTTAACACTACAGCAATAAACAAAAAGTAATAAGTCGCTTCAAAAACGAAAAATGAGTTCAAAATAAACGAATAGGACGTCCTCGAAAGCTAGCTAATAGAGAAGTGAGGATAATAGAAGCTATAATTAAGAAAGATCAATTTGGTGCACTTTTAAATTGATCTTTCTTAATTATAGCTTCTATTCTCCCCACTTCTCTATTAGTTAGCTTTCGAGGACGTCCTATTCGTTTATTTTAAACTCGTTTTTCGTTTTTGAAGCGATTTATTATTTTTGTACCTTTGTTTTGCTTCGAATTGTAAAATGGGCGATTTCTGAGTAAGATTTTCCACTTTTGTGGTTGTGAATTATAATATTACGTTCTTCAATTATTAATTCCCTTCGAGACATCTTTAAAAACTACTCGATACAGGAATTAAGCTTTGTTTTTCTGCCACTTGTTAGTAATAAGATTTTGCACAGATTGTATTTTATAAGTACCGTTACAAATAAATAAATTAAACAAATTAAAAAAATACCGTTGCCAATATATTTGCAAAACTTATTAAGAGGTATCCAGACTTTTGCTGTGCAAAAATATGGAGTTACCAAAGTTTACAATATATAGTTTTTTGTTTTGTTGTATACATATATATTTTTTTTTTGCTTATCGTTCCATATGAATAAGTTCATTAAAAATATAGTAAACAAATAAAACTTAACCACATATTTTTTTGTAAAAATTATAAATAAACTTAATACAGGTACCTTTAATTATGCTGGACACTGTATATATTAACCACTGAGTGTTTAAAATTCTTATTCACTTTATGGTCTTACTTGTATAATATTTTTAGCTTTTCTAAGGTATTTGGAAAAAGTTTCCTGACGAGCTGGCCTAAGCAACCAGCGAAATGCGCATAGAAACTAGCTTTCCCACAACAATAAATTTCAGTGTTTTTTATCATAAATTGGGATTATTAGCACATCATTAATAAATGAATTAATTAATAAATACTTCATTCCCGAAAATAATTTTTGATAATAAATTTGCATGTGCCCGGCAAATAAAAAACTGAAATGGCAAGCTGCTTTATTAAGCAACTTGTTTTTTTTAATTTTGTTTCTTTTTTCTATCCTCTTACAACTACAATTCGTGTTGGAAAAAACCCAGCCAATTGTAGGGGAATGTAAGAAAGAAAAAATTCACTATTTATTGTTGTGTCTTTGTTGAAGCTTTGATATTGTTACAAGTAAGAGCTGAGTGTTTAAAATTCTTATTCACTTTATGGTCTTACTTGTATAATATTTTTAGCTTTTCTAAAGTATTTGGAAAAAGTTTCCTGACGAGCTGGCCTAAGCAACCAGCGAAATGCGCATAGAAACTAGCTTTCCCACAACAATAAATTTCAGTGTTTTTTATCATAAATTGGGATTATTAGCACATCATTAATAAATGAATTAATTAATAAATATTTCATTCCCGAAAATAATTTTTGATTAACCACTTTTATTCATTATATACAGTGTATCCGTATTCTACCTATCCACCCTGATCAATGAAGACCACTTCATCAAATTACAGATTACTCTTCTACAAACAAACGATTTCACACCACTTTAAAAAACAAAGTTTGATTTTCAATTGTCTACTATGTTTTAAAATAATGCATTAACTTTAATAAAAAGATTTAGGTTAATATTAAACTAGAATTTTACCCGCTACTTCGTTAGCGTCTCTTTTTCTTTCGAGCACATATTTTTACTCCAAAGTTTATTTTAATAACTGTAAAAAGTTCTCCCAAACATACACAATCAATTAAACCACCAATTCTTTATGTGATATGTATTAATGTATGTAGGCGCCCTATGCTCCAGTGGGAGTTAAGGGAACATATATATTTGAACATATTGACAAATTGTTTGCTATAAAAATATTAATATGGATATTCTTTTCGATGAGTTATTGACATTAGAGAGGTGTCCCGAGTAAGTACGAAAAGAGAGGACAGTGAAAGAACATTGAAAGAGTTTCTTAATGGTAGTTCGTTTACGATTTTAAAAATATAATTAATTTCATTTCTTCCATTCCACATGCAAACGCATTTACAGAACGAATTGTTAGTTTAATGTTTCCAAGTGGAGAAAAGAGAGAAACAGGTTCTTAATGTAAAATCTAGAAAGTGCATTGCTGATAAAGACAAACTTTGGTTATAGTTGAAATGAGTTTTACAATTTCTTGAATACTGAATACGGGAAAGAAATTATAGACAATGTAAAAACGGCGATAAATATTTGTAACTTGTATATCGTTACCTAGAACGCAAAAGGCGTTTACTAACCAAAAATTAAGAATCGACATTTTCATTGATTTTGGAATCTTTCGACCAAAATTAGCGATTTTATTAACAAAAAACAAAAGCCCTATCTACAAAATATTATACGATAAACACTTAAAGGAAAAAGTAACAGTTTGCATTTTATTCAACATTGTTATTTGTCAAAACCACTGGTAGGTTTAACAAGAAAAATAGAAGAAGAATTCATTTTAAACAGTTTAAGGCAATTTACCAATTTATAATTTTAAATAGTTTTTTGCTTCTCCTGTAAAATTTTCAAAATATAAGATAGGGCCTTTTCTATTTTATGTAACGATATTTATATTAGATTAAAATTTTTGTGTCCATACATATGTAAATATATTACATATTTATAAAAGTCTATAGTATAATATCAGCTGAAAAAGGATTGTGCCTTATGCAGTAATTACAATTATTAGTAATAATTAGTTGTCAATCACTTTTAAATAATTTGTTTAAGTTATTTTGAATATAAATACATAATTAGTTTCGTTATTTCAAGTGTTTAATTTGTTTTTTTAACATTGTTGCTGTTACATCTGTAGCTTGGTGATAAATTATAGTTATTTTATAGAAGGAAATTGCCTAGCAAAACCCTTATGAAGCTGTTCTCGGTTAAATAAGACGTTTGCTGTTACCGCAAAATAAAAGAGAGTAAGAAAAGACATGACATAATGAAACGATTAACTCAAAACAGCAAAATATTGACATTGACCCTTTTAGCAAAAAGCGGAATTGAATTATTGAGTTGAAAAAATTCAGAGGGGCCAAATTACGGCATTTGAAATCGATCGAAACTTCCATTTAAATTATATTGTAATTTCGATTGATATCGAACGCCGTAATTTGGTGACTGTTTTATTAATACAATTTTGTCTCGTTACAAATTATAGAATAATTCCAGTTTTGTTTTAAAAAGTATAAAAGCTTTTTGTGTTATTAAAATGTAATTTTATATTTAAAAAGTGTATGTACTGTTTTTTCTCTATGGTACTGATTTTTTCTGTTATGTGCTGATTTCCCAGATTTCCAAACTGGCAACCCTAAATGTAATTATATTGTGTATGCTTATTTTTTTTATAATCATTCCAACTGCTTAGTTTTTTATATATTCTTGTTTTGTTATTGTTTACTTTAAACATTTTTTAATTGCAGTCCGTACCAAGTTCCCAAGAAATGTATGCGTATATATGTGTGGGTGTATATCTTTAAAAAGATAAAAAGATAAGAAATCATTGGGTACGCTGCTTTGGCGTAGTTCCCAATGATTTATTATCTTAAAAAAGATAAAAAGATAAGAAATCATTGGGTACGCTACTTTGGCGTAGTTCCTAATAAACTTTCTGTAGTACCCTGTAAGCCCCAAAAACGATTTAATTTGTTTCTGGCTAGTAGGTTATTTTAAATTAATTATGGCTTCGATTTTGCTCTTATTCGGTCTTATCCCTTCTGGAGTCAATATATGTCCCAAGTAAGGAGTTTATTTTGCCAAAAAAAATACACTTTTCAATTAGGATCTTAAGATCTGCTTTTTCAAGAGTGGAGAAAATCTTATTTAAACTATCTATTTGTTCCTGTAATGACGTGCTAAATACCAATATGTCATCTAAATATACGACACAAATTCTATTGATATAATTTCTTAACACGAAATTCATAAGTCTCTGAAAAGTTGCAGGAGACTTTTGAGACCAAATGGCATCCTGACGAATTGGTAATGCCCAAAAGGTGTTGAAAAGGCCGTTTTCTGTCTATGTTCAGGTTTTACCATTATTTGGTGTAATCCCTTAGCCAAATCTATTGTGGAAAAGTATTGAGCTTTCTTCAATTTGTCTAATATCGATTCAATATTGGGAATTGTGTACTTGTCTGCAATGGTGTTGTCATTCAAATTCTTATAATCAATAACAATGCGCCACTTTTTGTTTCCGGAATTATCTTCCTTTTTTGGAACTATCCAAAGTGGGCTGTTATAAGGAGAGGAACTTTCTACTATTATACCCTGCTGTAACATTTCATGCATTTGTTTGGTTGGTGCGCGACATATGCACTTTTAAGGTCAACGTGAAAGTAGCAGTGCCGAGGGCCTGGGTGGCTAGTTAGTGCAAAAAGAAACTAGTCGTTAACAGCTCCCCTCAGCGTCATGGCAAAGCGCTGTTGTATGTCAGTTGCCTAGTCTGCGCACGCCGTCACTGTGCGGATGGTCCGACTTTACGGCCTACTCGTGGGAACAAAAATGAATGAACTAAAATATAAAAATAATAAACTTAATTTAAAAGGACGGAAAGAGGACGCGACGGACGAGGTGATCGACCAGGGTAGAGTCGAGGGTCGATCGGACGTCACGGTCGGGGAGTCGGTCAGTGCTTGTGTGGGGGGTCTGAACCTATCGGCTGTTCATGACAGCATCATTGGGAACGAAAGACAAGTGCTGACCGACCTACAGGCGGACAGTCTTCTGGAACTGTCGAGTGACTCCTGTGGTGAAACCGGGGCTACTCAGGGGTTGAGGCGGCTGACTCTGCTCTCTGACGAGGAGCAGGATACTGCAAGTATATCTGCTCACAGTCAGACTACAGAGCCTGTCCCTTCCACCGGTGAGGCCTGGGGACATCAAAGGGGACACTCGGGAGAAGAGTGTCCATAACTTGTACGGCAGGGCGCCGTGGAGGAAATGCCAGGTGCCCCTCTACGTGGTATTAACAACACCGGCCGAACGAAGGAGGAGAAGGCGAGGAGGGACAAGTACCTTCTGAGACGGCACCAACAAAGCGTCGCTAAGTTCGAAAGAATTTAAGGCCCTGTCAGTACCGTTCTGGGTTAATCTTCTCCCTGGAAGAAGCAGGTGGATGCAGCTTCCAACCCTGACACTGCTCAGAAGAGTAAAGGGCTGGTGGCTTCATCAACCTGCCGCAGGGTAGGCAACATAGAGGGTGCTGCCCCAATGACCAAGGCGCTCATGTCTTCGTAACGAGCTGCGGAGGGCAAAGGAGCGACACCCAAGGTAGTAGGGAAATCTATGAAGATGTCTGGTGCATCATCGGCTGAAGCTCCTAAGGGTCCCAACAACAAGGAGACCATTAAGAGAGTCAGATCTGGAGATGATCCGCTTTCTTTATCGAACAAGAGAACGAAGAAGTCGACGAGCCTGGATAACCATCTTCAGGTAGCCGTCATCGATCGGAATGATCCAGATCAGCACCGATCTATGGCAGTTGGTTAAAGGTAGGCTCATCGACGAATTGGCCGTATTTAGTGGCAAAGAGAAGGATGTATCCTTCAATGGGGCAGACTGGGTTAAGGGAGTGAAGACTGTCAAGAATTCCTTGGAATTCTTAAGAACCACGATTGACAAGTGTAGTGACTTTAACCCAGAGGCAAAGCTTGAAGTTATACAAGCCTCCGAACTGCCACTCAGTTCCATAGTGACAGTATGGATTCCACCACCCGTACGCCCGGTGGAAACCATACTGGCAGTAATGGGCAAACAGAACGGTAGGCTCCTTACCAACCAATGGAGGCTTGTGACCTCACGGGCTTGTAAGGAGAACACCGGGAAAGACTTCCGGTTCGCCGTGGATCGGGAGTCCATGAAATTCTTAGATGAGGTTGGGGGGGTTGTTAAGTTCGGTCTTGGTTGTGTCAGGTTCCGGTATCCGAAACATGACAGGACCAAAGAAGCTGCTAGTGGTGCAAATAAACCTGCACCATTGTGAAGCAGCTTCAGCCGAACTAGCAACTTTCCTCAACAACACTCGGACGGACGTAGCCCTAATCCAAGAGCCTTGGATAAACAAAAATAAGGTTTGCGGGTTAAAGGTTACGGGATACACTCTTTTTGTCCCGTCCACAGAGGACAAGGTAAGAACGTGTATACTGGCGAGGAATGAATTGAATTTTCTAATATCTCATTCTTTTAGGTGCGGTGACTTGACCGTCGTTAATAGAGAAGCCAAAGGTAAGCGTACCCTTACACTGGCTTCGGTGTATATGCCGTACGAGGCAGTAGATCCACCTGGCGCAAAGGTGGAAGAGCTGGTGGCGTATGCAAGAAGGAGTGGCGCCATCCTGGTTTTGGGATGTGATGCAAATGCACATCATAACCAATGGGGGAGCGCTGATATTAACAAAAGAGGTGAGTTAATGTTTGATTTTATAACTACTAACAATCTTATTATCTGTAATATGGGTAGCACTCCGACGTTCAGAAATAAGGATAGGCAGGCAGTTATAGATCTGACATTAGTGAACCGCGACGAGCAACTTGTTGCGGATTGGAGGGTGGCAACGGACTGTACTTTCTCAGACCATAGCCGTATAACCTTTACACTGAATTTTGACCTGTCTAGGGTTAATCCGTTTAGGAACCCGAGGAGGACGAATTGGGACTTCTTTAAAGAAAGGGTCCGCTCTGGGTTGGCGCAATGGGCCCTGTGCTGCCAACTGATGTGGAAGGTGATGTGAACAGATTCAGTCATCTGCTAAGAGAGAGCTATGAGCTGTCTTGCCCGGTAACTTTTCCGGGTAGGCGTGAACAGCCCAAATGGTGGACCAGGGAACTTTAGTTTCAAAGGTCGACGGTAAGAAGGCTGTTTAACAGGGCCAAGCTCACGGGAGCATTGAGTGATTGGAACACCCATAAGGTGCATTTCAATAAGTATAAGGCGGATCTTAAAAGGGCAAAGCGGCTCTCATGGAGGCAGTTCTGTGAATCCATTGATAATGTCAACGAGTTGTCTAGATTCCGACGGATTTTATCCAAGGATCCTAGGACCCTGGGGTATGTCCAAAGGAATGACGGCTCATGGACTGGGTCTAGCTCTGAGACCCTAACCTTGCTCTTGGAGACGTACTTTCCTGGGTGCACGGAAGACGGAGGTATGAACGATAGTCAAGGGGACGGAATGTCTGTGATATCGAGTCAGGAGTCCGCCTGCGTCGAGGAAATAGTCACAAGGGAGAAGCTTGAGTGAGCTGTCAATACCTTCGACCCATTTAAATCACCGGGCATTTACAGAACGAATTGTTAGTTTAATGTTTCCAAGTGGAGAAAAGAGAGAAACAGGTTCTTAATGTAAAATCTAGAAAGTGCATTGCTGATAAAGACAAACTTTGGTTATAGTTGAAATGAGTTTTACAATTTCTTGAATACTGAATACGGGAAAGAAATTATAGACAATGTAAAAACGGCGATAAATATTTGTAACTTGTATATCGTTACCTAGAACGCAAAAGGCGTTTACTAACCAAAAATTAAGAATCGACATTTTCATTGATTTTGGAATCTTTCGACCAAAATTAGCGATTTTATTAACAAAAAACAAAAGCCCTATCTACAAAATATTATACGATAAACACTTAAAGGAAAAAGTAACAGTTTGCATTTTATTCAACATTGTTATTTGTCAAAACCACTGGTAGGTTTAACAAGAAAAATAGAAGAAGAATTCATTTTAAACAGTTTAAGGCAATTTACCAATTTATAATTTTAAATAGTTTTTTGCTTCTCCTGTAAAATTTTCAAAATATAAGATAGGGCCTTTTCTATTTTATGTAACGATATTTATATTAGATTAAAATTTTTGTGTCCATACATATGTAAATATATTACATATTTATAAAAGTCTATAGTATAATATCAGCTGAAAAAGGATTGTGCCTTATGCAGTAATTACAATTATTAGTAATAATTAGTTGTCAATCACTTTTAAATAATTTGTTTAAGTTATTTTGAATATAAATACATAATTAGTTTCATTATTTCAAGTGTTTAATTTGTTTTTTTAACATTGTTGCTGTTACATCTGTAGCTTGGTGATAAATTATAGTTATTTTATAGAAGGAAATTGCCTAGCAAAACCCTTATGAAGCTGTTCTCGGTTAAATAAGACGTTTGCTGTTACCGCAAAATAAAAGAGAGTAAGAAAAGACATGACATAATGAAACGATTAACTCAAAACAGCAAAATATTGACATTGACCCTTTTAGCAAAAAGCGGAATTGAATTATTGAGTTGAAAAAATTCAGAGGGGCCAAATTACGGCATTTGAAATCGATCGAAACTTCCATTTAAATTATATTGTAATTTCGATTGATATCGAACGCCGTAATTTGGTGACTGTTTTATTAATACAATTTTGTCTCGTTACAAATTATAGAATAATTCCAGTTTTGTTTTAAAAAGTATAAAAGCTTTTTGTGTTATTAAAATGTAATTTTATATTTAAAAAGTGTATGTACTGTTTTTTCTCTATGGTACTGATTTTTTCTGTTATGTGCTGATTTCCCAGATTTCCAAACTGGCAACCCTAAATGTAATTATATTGTGTATGCTTATTTTTTTTATAATCATTCCAACTGCTTAGTTTTTTATATATTCTTGTTTTGTTATTGTTTACTTTAAACATTTTTTAATTGCAGTCCGTACCAAGTTCCCAAGAAATGTATGCGTATATATGTGTGGGTGTATATCTTTAAAAAGATAAAAAGATAAGAAATCATTGGGTACGCTGCTTTGGCGTAGTTCCCAATGATTTCTTATCTTAAAAAAGATAAAAAGATAAGAAATCATTGGGTACGCTACTTTGGCGTAGTTCCTAATAAACTTTCTGTAGTACCCTGTAAGCCCCAAAAACGATTTAATTTGTTTCTGGCTAGTAGGTTATTTTAAATTAATTATGGCTTCGATTTTGCTCTTATTCGGTCTTATCCCTTCTGGAGTCAATATATGTCCCAAGTAAGGAGTTTATTTTGCCAAAAAAATACACTTTTCAATTAGGATCTTAAGATCTGCTTTTTCAAGAGTGGAGAAAATCTTATTTAAACTATCTATTTGTTCCTGTAATGACGTGCTAAATACCAATATGTCATCTAAATATACGACACAAATTCTATTGATATAATTTCTTAACACGAAATTCATAAGTCTCTGAAAAGTTGCAGGAGACTTTTGAGACCAAATGGCATCCTGACGAATTGGTAATGCCCAAAAGGTGTTGAAAAGGCCGTTTTCTGTCTATGTTCAGGTTTTACCATTATTTGGTGTAATCCCTTAGCCAAATCTATTGTGGAAAAGTATTGAGCTTTCTTCAATTTGTCTAATATCGATTCAATATTGGGAATTGTGTACTTGTCTGCAATGGTGTTGTCATTCAAATTCTTATAATCAATAACAATGCGCCACTTTTTGTTTCCGGAATTATCTTCCTTTTTTGGAACTATCCAAAGTGGGCTGTTATAAGGAGAGGAACTTTCTACTATTATACCCTGCTGTAACATTTCATGCATTTGTTTGGTTGGTGCGCGACATATGCACTTTTAAGGTCAACGTGAAAGTAGCAGTGCCGAGGGCCTGGGTGGCTAGTTAGTGCAAAAAGAAACTAGTCGTTAACAGCTCCCCTCAGCGTCATGGCAAAGCGCTGTTGTATGTCAGTTGCCTAGTCTGCGAACGCCGTCACTGTGCGGATGGTCCGACTTTACGGCCTACTCGTGGGAACAAAAATGAATGAACTAAAATATAAAAATAATAAACTTAATTTAAAAGGACGGAAAGAGGACGCGACGGACGAGGTGATCGACCAGGGTAGAGTCGAGGGTCGATCGGACGTCACGGTCGGGGAGTCGGTCAGTGCTTGTGTGGGGGGTCTGAACCTATCGGCTGTTCATGACAGCATCATTGGGAACGAAAGACAAGTGCTGACCGACCTACAGGCGGACAGTCTTCTGGAACTGTCGAGTGACTCCTGTGGTGAAACCGGGGCTACTCAGGGGTTGAGGCGGCTGACTCTGCTCTCTGACGAGGAGCAGGATACTGCAAGTATATCTGCTCACAGTCAGACTACAGAGCCTGTCCCTTCCACCGGTGAGGCCTGGGGACATCAAAGGGGACACTCGGGAGAAGAGTGTCCATAACTTGTTCGGCAGGGCGCCGTGGAGGAAATGCCAGGTGCCCCTCTACGTGGTATTAACAACACCGGCCGAACGAAGGAGGAGAAGGCGAGGAGGGACAAGTACCTTCTGAGACGGCACCAACAAAGCGTCGCTAAGTTCGAAAGAATTTAAGGCCCTGTCAGTACCGTTCTGGGTTAATCTTCTCCCTGGAAGAAGCAGGTGGATGCAGCTTCCAACCCTGACACTGCTCAGAAGAGTAAAGGGCTGGTGGCTTCATCAACCTGCCGCAGGGTAGGCAACATAGAGGGTGCTGCCCCAATGACCAAGGCGCTCATGTCTTCGTAACGAGCTGCGGAGGGCAAAGGAGCGACACCCAAGGTAGTAGGGAAATCTATGAAGATGTCTGGTGCATCATCGGCTGAAGCTCCTAAGGGTCCCAACAACAAGGAGACCATTAAGAGAGTCAGATCTGGAGATGATCCGCTTTCTTTATCGAACAAGAGAACGAAGAAGTCGACGAGCCTGGATAACCATCTTCAGGTAGCCGTCATCGATCGGAATGATCCAGATCAGCACCGATCTATGGCAGTTGGTTAAAGGTAGGCTCATCGACGAATTGGCCGTATTTAGTGGCAAAGAGAAGGATGTATCCTTCAATGGGGCAGACTGGGTTAAGGGAGTGAAGACTGTCAAGAATTCCTTGGAATTCTTAAGAACCACGATTGACAAGTGTAGTGACTTTAACCCAGAGGCAAAGCTTGAAGTTATACAAGCCTCCGAACTGCCACTCAGTTCCATAGTGACAGTATGGATTCCACCACCCGTACGCCCGGTGGAAACCATACTGGCAGTAATGGGCAAACAGAACGGTAGGCTCCTTACCAACCAATGGAGGCTTGTGACCTCACGGGCTTGTAAGGAGAACACCGGGAAAGACTTCCGGTTCGCCGTGGATCGGAAGTCCATGAAATTCTTAGATGAGGTTGGGGGGGTTGTTAAGTTCGGTCTTGGTTGTGTCAGGTTCCGGTATCCGAAACATGACAGGACCAAAGAAGCTGCTAGTGGTGCAAATAAACCTGCACCATTGTAAAGCAGCTTCAGCCGAACTAGCAACTTTCCTCAACAACACTCGGACGGACGTAGCCCTAATCCAAGAGCCTTGGATAAACAAAAATAAGGTTTGCGGGTTAAAGGTTACGGGATACACTCTTTTTGTCCCGTCCACAGAGGACAAGGTAAGAACGTGTATACTGGCGAGGAATGAATTGAATTTTCTAATATCTCATTCTTTTAGGTGCGGTGACTTGACCGTCGTTAATAGAGAAGCCAAAGGTAAGCGTACCCTTACACTGGCTTCGGTGTATATGCCGTACGAGGCAGTAGATCCACCTGGCGCAAAGGTGGAAGAGCTGGTGGCGTATGCAAGAAGGAGTGGCGCCATCCTGGTTTTGGGATGTGATGCAAATGCACATCATAACCAATGGGGGAGCGCTGATATTAACAAAAGAGGTGAGTTAATGTTTGATTTTATAACTACTAACAATCTTATTATCTGTAATATGGGTAGCACTCCGACGTTCAGAAATAAGGATAGGCAGGCAGTTATAGATCTGACATTAGTGAACCGCGACGAGCAACTTGTTGCGGATTGGAGGGTGGCAACGGACTGTACTTTCTCAGACCATAGCCGTATAACCTTTACACTGAATTTTGACCTGTCTAGGGTTAATCCGTTTAGGAACCCGAGGAGGACGAATTGGGACTTCTTTAAAGAAAGGGTCCGCTCTGGGTTGGCGCAATGGGCCCTGTGCTGCCAACTGATGTGGAAGGTGATGTGAACAGATTCAGTCATCTGCTAAGAGAGAGCTATGAGCTGTCTTGCCCGGTAACTTTTCCGGGTAGGCGTGAACAGCCCAAATGGTGGACCAGGGAACTTTAGTTTCAAAGGTCGACGGTAAGAAGGCTGTTTAACAGGGCCAAGCTCACGGGAGCATTGAGTGATTGGAACACCCATAAGGTGCATTTCAATAAGTATAAGGCGGATCTTAAAAGGGCAAAGCGGCTCTCATGGAGGCAGTTCTGTGAATCCATTGATAATGTCAACGAGTTGTCTAGATTCCGACGGATTTTATCCAAGGATCCTAGGACCCTGGGGTATGTCCAAAGGAATGACGGCTCATGGACTGGGTCTAGCTCTGAGACCCTAACCTTGCTCTTGGAGACGTACTTTCCTGGGTGCACGGAAGACGGAGGTATGAACGATAGTCAAGGGGACGGAATGTCTGTGATATCGAGTCAGGAGTCCGCCTGCGTCGAGGAAATAGTCACAAGGGAGAAGCTTGAGTGAGCTGTCAATACCTTCGACCCATATAAATCACCGGGTCCGGACGGTATTTTTCCGGCCATGCTCTGCAATATCCCGGAGGACGCATTATTTCTGCTAGTGAATATATTTAGGAAATGCCTCAGTGGGAGGTATCTGCCTAGGGGGTGGAGAGAGGTCAGGGTAATTTTTATACCCAAGGCTGGTAGGGCAGGCCACTCGAAGCCGGGAGATTTCAGGCCTATTAGTCTGTCTTCATTCTTATTGAAGACACTCGAGAGACTGGTAGACCTCTATCTTAGGAGTAATATTGGCACCACCTCATTAGCAATGCACAACATGACTACCTTAAGGGTAAATCTGTTGAGAGTGCGCTACACGAGGTGGTGGGTTGCATTGAGCACGGCCTGAGGTATAAGGAATATACTCTCGCCGCGTTTCTGGACATAGAAGGATCATAGGGTAGGGAGGAAGGTTACCAGGGGGACACCACAGAGGGGGGTTCTATCTCCTCTACTATGGTTACTCGCGGTCAACGGTATTCTCAGATCATTTGATTCCAAGGGTATGAAAGGCGTCGCCTATGCGGATGACATAGTTCTACTGGTCAGGGGAAAATTTCTGTCCACGATCAGTGAAATTATGCAGGTGATGTTGGGCGAACTCTCAGATTGGGCAAAAGATAGAGGGCTGGGGGTAAACCCGGCGAAGACTGAGCTGGTTCTTTTTACCAGAAGGTACAGGATAGAAGGTTTTAAGGGGCCAGTGTTAGATGGCGTCGAGTTAACTATATCTGACTGTGCTTGTACTTGGGTAACTTCCTTGACTGTAAACTGTCTTGGAGATTAAACACCCAGCAGAGGATGAAAAGAGGACTCAATGCATACTACACATGGAGAAACTCCATCGGTAAGAATTGGGGACTGAGACCGGATATGGTAAAATGGATTTACACATCGGTGATGCCCAGAGGAGTGCATCACTGGTGCAAGGAGAAGCACGCCGCAGGCGGCGTTGGACATCCTACTACATCTGTCCCCCATGTGAAGAGTGTGCCTGCCAGGATCTTACTTAGACTCTACGAGTCTTCGTTGATTAGACCTAGGCGAGATGAACACACAAGAATTCTATAGGAAGTGGGTCTGCTTGATCAGGAAAGAGTTCCGGGGGGAATCTCGGATCATAGGAGTATGACCTTGGACTTCGGTGTAACACCACCGGTGGAGTTCCCGGATAGGGAAGTTTGGCGTGGATCCAACGGACTGTTTGAGGGGTGGGCAGTATATACGGACGGGTCCAAGATGGACACTGGCACTGGTGCTGGTGTTTTTATTGCTGACACTGACGTGAAAAGGTCATTCAGACTCCCGGATGAGTGCAGTGTCTTCCAGGCTGAGATCCTAGCGATCTGGAGGGCAACGGAAGTGATACTGGATCTCATCGTGGGGGGATCTGTTGTGACAATCTACGTCGATAGTCAGGCTGCGCTAAGGGCATTGGCAAATCATACGGTGCGATCGAGCCTGGTTGCTCGGTATAGGAATGCTCTGAGAGAGCTCATTTTGGCATTTACAATAAGGCTGTATTGGGTACCAGGACACTGCAAGGTGGATGGCATCGAGGTGGCGGACGAACTCGCGAGAGGGGGTTCGAATCTGGACTTAGAGGTAAGGGACAGAGGGGTAAAAACCCCCCTTATGTCACTACTATGGGGTGTTACGGGAAAGATTTCGTGATGCCGTTAACCGGTGCTGGAGGGATAAAACGGATTGCAGGGTGTCAAGGGCCTTATGGCCCGGATTGGACGCAGGTGCAACCAGGGTTCTATTAGGACTGGATAGGAGTAGTCTCAGGACTCTGATAGGGTTCCTTGACGGGGCATTGTTCTGTTAGGGCTTTTATGGGTAAATGGGACATTGCGAGACCGGACTTCTGCAGGTTGTGCGGAGATGCCGAGGAGCTGGAGACGGTTGAGCATGTACTGTGCCACTGTCCTAGGATTCACGGCCCCAGAGAGAAATGGCTAGGGGCTAGGTTTCACGACAAACTGGGGTGTATCGCTGGATGTAATCCAACCGATCTGCTGGGGTTTGTCAGGGAAGTAGGACGGCTGTTTCTGTTGGGGGACCCGTAGGGGGGAATTTGTCCTGCGCTTCTACATATATACAGAACCTTAGGTCTATTTTCTACTATTCTTCTTTACTTCTCTTTTCTCCTCTACTGAAGGGAGTCACAATGGACCTCATTGCTCTCCGGGTGGAGTTGCGCCCTTGGGCGCATAACCCTTCTTAACCTCACCTAACCTATCCCTGTTTGGTTTCTGAAAATGATTTCTTCTAAATTTACTATTTTGGTTGTATGGATTCGTCCCAAAGTTTCCACTGTTTTGTTTTTGAAAATCGTCTTTTCTATAACTACTATTTTGCTTAAACTGTGGGTTGTTGTTTATCTCAGAGGTTTTCCAATTGCTATTAGGGTATTGGAAATTATTGTTTGATTTGGGCTTTTGCTGATTGTAGTTTCGATTAAATTTTTGATGTCCGTTAGCCTTGTTCCTATAGGAATTATTGCCCAAATTTGTATTTGCTTTATGCATACTGTCAATAGCCCTACTATCGTCTAGCAATCAAAGTTTGGTATATTTATTTACTATATCGTTTAATGTCAAACTTTCATCTAGATGTACTCTGAGTGGTTAATCTATTTTTTCAATTAAGATACTCACTAAGCTCCAATCTACATTTTCTGCCCTATATAACATAGATTTATTATAATCTAATTCATAAATTTCGCTTATTTCATTTTTTGCTAATTCGAAACATTCAAAAAGTTCTCTTAAGCTACTCACTTTAATGTATCGGCACTGTTGAAAATCTCGGCATACGATGTCTTCGGTCTGGCTTGGGCCTTCAACTTTGCTTTTAATTGATCCCATGAGATGTCTCCAAGTTGCCTTATATATGTTGGAAATCTGCAGTGATTTTTTCGCTTATTTTTATCTGGATTCCAAACTTAATTAATGCAGTGTTACCTCCACAGAGATCTATTAACATCTCTTGGATTTTGGGAATCCAATAATGCTATGGTTGTTATTCAGCGGTCTAATTAGCCGAAACTGCTGAATTATGTCTTTCGGTTCCATTAGGAGGTAATTTTGCTTATGAATCTGCTCTTGTTGTTGGTGTATCTAATGTAATTGCTGCTGTTGTTGTACCTGATGTAATTGCTGTTGTTGTACCTGATGTAATTGCTGTTGTTGTTGTTCTCGTTGTTGCTGCTCTAAATGCCGTTGCTGTTGTTGTACTTAAAGTTGTTCGTTCTGCTGCATAATTTTCTCTTCTTGTTGCCGCAGAACAACCTCCAACTCACTAATTTTTTGTTCACTTAAGTCTCTGTTAGCGTCGAATTTACTCATCTTTGACATTAGATTACAAAATCAAATGTACAATTATTATTTATTATTATTTTTTTTTTTATTTATGAGTTTTTATTAATTGTGCGTTTAAAGTTCAAATTGAACTTTTTAATAATATTTTCTTTTTAGAAAAAAAGTTTTGTTATTGTTTTGTTTTGTTATTTATTTAATTATTTTAATTAAATTTAAATTTATTTAATTATTAAATTATTTCAATATTAATAATCTTTATGCTTTTACCGACTGCGCCAGTTAACTGTTTGGTGAGAAACAGTTTTTAAATAAAACAAAATTTATATTTGTTTTTCTGACGTTCTTTAGAACGTCTCATTTATTTTAAATGAATCTTAAGACTAACTTTTTAAAATATTTTATATTTAGATATTTACAATATCAAATTAAGCTAAGCGACGGTAAGCAGCAAAAATGCTTACGTCGCTGTCTGGCCAGGTGTATGGGAAAATAAAATGTAATTAGAAGACATGGTTCCCTACACTTGCCCAGCCAATACTATTATATTAGGGAATGGGTATGTAACTGGCGCGGATTCCGGGGGAAAGGAAATGCCCCCCTTTAATTCCCCCTTTTCCCTAAATTATTTTGGAAATACCATCAAGTTTTTTTTTTGTTATTTATTGAATCTCTAATCAAATTTTCAATAAGTATCCAAGTATTTATCCTTATAGTTATTTATTATATATTTCCAATAAAGCATCTAGTTTACTGTATTTAAATCAACGATCATCACGCTATGCCCCCAGGGGCCGAGCACTTTTCGGGATTTTCACACACACAACACGAATGTTACCGAAACTCATTTCAAAAATTGTAAAAAACTATAAATTCATTCAGTCGTATGCTAGCTCTGAAATAAGCAGGTCACCGTCGCTTTTGTTATTTAAAAACAAAAACAAAACACATAGCTAATATCTTAACTGACTTTTATTTGTCTCTCTTTTTCAGAATTTCAAATATTTTCAGTACACTTTGAATATTTTTCTACTATTGTATGTGTTTATTAAATGTGGTGAATATAGTGGGGAAAAAGTTTTAATTTTCATTTAATATTTTAAATAAAGCTGCATGCCTTGTATACAATCAGAAATAAAAAAAAAAATTACTGCATATCTAGAAATTTTTTTCAGTGCACCCAAAATACACTCACCACTACAAACACATTTTTAACTGCCTCTCTTTGTAATTACCACTGATTTAAATCAGTGGTGTCAATTATGATTGTGTTGGTGCGATTACTCTTGTCTCTTACATTCCCAGCGGGAGAAATCTGCGGTTGCGAGGCCTATTACGAGGCCTAATTAACATACATATTTTGCTATGAAGACTTTAGAGCAATTAATAATAATACAATTATCGAAAAATGTTTAGTTATGGACAGACACAATCAGTTATTATTCAAATAAATTTAATTTGGAACCTGCATTTCGCAGAAACTTTGCTTATTTTTTTGGAACAATTGAGCACTTGACAATATTTGAAGTCTTTTTACAACCTTATACAATTCTTTCCAATATTTAAAATTTTTTTAAAATCATTGTACAATGTTAAAAACAGAAATAAAACAAAACAGAAACAAAGATAATAAATATATTATTTCTGTTTAGAGGCCTCAAAACAGGCCGTGCGATATTTCCCGCTGAATGAGAGTGTTTTGCAGTAAACAATTATATTTTACGCTCGCAAAATAAAAGAGCGTAAGCGTACATGTGAGTTTTGCTTACATTCCTGATTTAAATACATATTATTCTACATTCAATCCCAGCAAGTTCCATCTATATATGAAAAATAAACGTTTGGCTTAAAAATGCGAGCGGTTGAATTATTAATAAGCCTTAGAATAAGCAAAATTTTTATTTGTGTTATGATAATTATTTATTATATACATTTGAATATAACCGTTTGTCCTATCATATTTTCATCGTAGTATGCTTTGAATTTGAATTTTATATGCATTTCCATTGGTCAAAAACATTTCTTCAACACACAGCTTTAAAACATTGTAGGAAATAGCCTGTAATACATATACAATAAACATCTGCATGAAAGTTAATAATGATGTTCATGAAACTTTCGTTATAATTTTGTATTTGCTTCGTTTGTATTCAATAAAATAAATAACTACGAAATGAAAGCAACAAGCACACGAAATTTAAGAGACGAGTAAGATGCACTTTTAATGTTAACTTAAACAAGAGAATATGAATACTAACAACTCTGAAACAAAACAATCACTGAATAAATGTCGAATAATTTCATGAAAAAATACATTTATTTTAAAGTCAGTGTTGCCAGTTGAAAGAAATGAAAAATATTAGGAAAGATAAAAAAAACAAAAATATCCATGAAGAGTAAAAGCAACAAGATAAGGAAGTACATAAACATTAAAATAATACAAATTTCACTTTGTTTTCAATGTTAATTAATTGTTTTTAATGTAATTTTTTTAACTTCAAAAAAATTTCAATTTATTTTCAAAAACATTTTTACCAATGTGTTGTTAGGAAAAAAATTTAAATTTAATTTTAAAAATGCTTTACAAATTACATATTGTTACGATTTTACTTAATAAAATGCGTTAAGGTTTATTCCCTTTATAATTAACCTTTGAGTTCTTTTAATTGCAAATCAAAATAAACAAAAAAAAAAAACAAAAACAAAACACGAATTCAACTTTATTGAAATTCACAAAATTTAACCACTTTTGTAAGTAATGATCTGAACCGTTTAATGGCTCCAATCAAACTAAACTAAACTTTTATGAGTTAGCCTGTATTTATAGTTCAAAACTTTTCCTAGTTGATTCAAGAACCGTCTAGTAGTTTCTAGAATATTTTTATACATCTAGATCTAAAGTCTACAATTACAATTGCTAGAAAATTTAGTTACAGTGGCGTTCATAAAAATAGTAACTAATATGACATAAAACTATAATTTACAAGATAACTTATAACTAAAACCATAAATAATTCTTACACAAATCTAATTTCGTAACACCGCCCTCCACTTAAGCCTGTTCATCCCGAATAGGCTCAGACTCTCCGTTTCCATAATGGGCTAGTCGTTCTAAATGTACCACCTTCATTTTTGATCTTGGACTCTTATATTTCTGAATTCAATACACCACGTCATTCAGTTTCCTTATCACCTTATATGGTCCAACTAAATGAGTCTGCAGCCTGGGAGATAATCCTTTCTTGCGTTGTGGATTAAGAAGTAAAACCAACTGGCCTTCTGTAAAGCCTTCCGAATTTGCTGCTCGATCGTATCTGACTTTCATTTTGTCACTGGACAGCCTAATCCGGCTTCATACGAACCCATGAAGTTGATTAAGGTTATCTTGTTCTTTTGAGATAGAGCCTACATTATTTTCATCTGTTGGTCCAGGCTTAACGCCAAATTCTAGATCTCCTTGTAGTCTGAGCTCTGTCCAAAAGACAAATTTGGCAGGTGTACGAGAGGTGGAATTGTGAACAGCTGATCTGTATGCCAACAGAAACTTTGGAATGTGTTCATCCCAGTCCTTCTGATGTGTGCTTACTACTTTACGTAAGTGTTCTTCTAATGTGAGGTAAAATCTTTCAACCATGCCATCGGATTTTGGATGCAAAGGAGTTGTTTTAGTTTTCCTTATACCGTACAATTCACACATTTCTTTGAACATAGCAGACTCAAAATTTCTGCCTTGGTCGGAGTGCAATTCTATTGGAACTGCGTAGCGGCACACCCAGTTATTTACAAATACGTCTGCAACGGTCTGGCTTCTTGATTTGGAATGGCATACACATCTGGCTACTTACTAAAGTAATCGATGACTACTAGCGCATAACGGTTGCCGGAATCACTCACAGGAAAAGGTCCAGCTATATCTATTGCGATTCGCTCAAAAGGGGCACCTGGATTGTACTGCTGTAGCGGTCCCCGACTTTTCTTCGCTGGACCTTTTGCGGCAATGCATTGGGTGCAATTTAATATCCAATCAGCCACAGCTTGTTGGCACCCAACCCACTAGAAACGTTGTTTTAATTTCTCTAGTGTTTTTGTTACGCCAAGATGGACACCACTAGGACCGTTATGGTATTCATTTAAAACTTCATGTACTTTCGACAACGGCACTACAATAAGGTTCTAAACTGACTTTCCATCGGTACTTTCCCATGTACGGTAAAGGCAGCCGTATATCACATGGAAGCTGTTCCATAGGGCCGAATATGCTTTTATTAGTGGACTTTCAGATGAAATTTCGTTTTGAGTCGGCCTTCTGCCTTCTTCTTTGGCCTTCATAATTTTTTTCAATAATGGGTCAGTTTTCTGTGCCATTGTCCAGTCTTCGCTGGACTCTATCTGTAATATGCGAACTTCACAGCTATATTCTTTACCTTCAGCTTTAACACCCTGCATTCCAGTTTGCAGGGTAGGGATGGGCAAACTGAAAAAATATATCGAAATATATCGTATCGATATTTTTTAAGAGTATCGATATTTATTAATTAAAAATATCGATATATCGATGTACAGAACGAATTATGCTGAAATTATGACCAAATTTAAAAACTTAATATACCTGTGTCAATACATATTTACATAGGCACAAACATATTACATGTAATTCCATTCTAACTTCTTATTATTTCTTATAATTTCAAATTTACTGCCTGTCCCTCGATTTCGAACTAAACTTTCATTCGCTTAAATTTTATTTAAAAAAATAACCAATTTTAAAATTTACTTTTTAAGGTAAGTAATGCGAACAACGTTTTCGTTTGAAATCGATGGAAATTCAAAAAAAAAAAGTAAAGAATAAATAAATATTTTTTTATTCTTTACTTGTCTGATTATATACTGCCGGTAAACGAAACTTGTGACACATACTCTACAAGTAAACTGTGCAATATTTTATTTTTAATATATAAGAACATGCTCCAATAGAAAAAAAAACTTAATATTATTTTTTTATTATTAACATTCCAACTTTCATGAGTCTATTGCTGCTAATACTCCATAATTAAGGCGATTATTTTCATAACTCTACGAGCACTTTTCAGAATATTTTTTCTGCGCTTATTTTGTTGTTGTCATCTTAATATTACTTAAAAACATATGACGCAATTCTTAAAAAACAACAGTATTGAAGGCAGTTGAGCAAAAGTTAAAATGTTGAATTTTATTATAAAGAGATCTTAAAAATATCGAATTCGATAGTCGTAGATAACTATCGATGTATCGATATATCGGTATTTTTAATATTGGCGATATATATCGATTATGATTTTTTTAAATATCGATATTTTGCTATATCGATATTTATTGCCCATCCCTATTGCAGGGTCGCATTGATAGGGCATCCGCATTTGCATGTTTCACGCCTTTTCTGTACTCAATGCTAAAATCGTAACTCTGAAGGCGCTCAATCCATCGAGTTATCTGTCCTTCCGGATTCTTGCATTGAAGCAACCACCTGAGTGCAAAATGGTCTGTACTTAACTCAAAATTTTGACCAAACAAATAGTTGTGAAAATGTTTTATGCTCTCCAGTACTGCCAAGAGCTCTCTTCGCGTCACGCAGTAGTTCCTCTCGGGCTTTGAAAGTATTCGACTGTAATAGCCTACGACTCGCTCTATGCCGTTGACCACTTGGGAAAGCACACCTCCAATTCCGTATCCGCTCGCATCGGTATCTAACACAAATTTCTCTCCAGTAATGGGATAATCCAAAATTGGTGCTGAGCACAATAGTGCCTTCAGTCTCTGAAATGCTGCATCCTGTGCTTCACCCCATGTGTATTTTTGCGCCTTTTTAGTCAGCTCGTGTAAGTTTGCAGCAATATTTGCAAAGTTCGGTACGAAACGCCTGTAGTATGTACATAAGCCCAGACAACTGCGTAATTCATGTAGATTTTTCGGATGAGACCAATCCATTACAGCTTTTATTTTATCGTCATCCGTTGAAATGCCTTTAGAGGTTACTCGATGTCCCAGGTACTTTACTTCCTTCTGGAACAGCGAACATTTCTTAGCACTTAGCTTAAGTCCTGCCATGGATACACGTTTCAACACTTCTTCCAGGTTTTTCAGGTGTTTATCAAATGTTTTCCCCATGACAATAATGTCGTCAAGGTACACCAAACATGTCTTTTGGTGAAGACCTTTTACCACCTGCTCCATTAAACGCTGGAATGTAGCTGGAGCATTGCAGAGTCCAAATGGCATCACATTAAACTGCCATAAATCATCACTTGCGCTAAAAACAGTTTTCCCCTTATCATTTTCTGAAATTTCCACTTGCCAATAACCGCTCTGCAAATCTAATGTAGAAAACCATTCCGTTCCGGCTAACGTGTCCAAGGTATCATCAATTCTAGGCAATGAATAAATATTTGTTTTCGTGACGTCATTAAGTTTTCTGTAGTCTACGCAGAATCTGGTACTTCCATCTTCCTTTTTCACTAACAGTACTGGTGATCTCCATGGACTTGATGATGGTTTAATAATTCCGCTCTTTTCCATCTCGCTAACCAGCTCTCTTATTTCAGTTTGCTTTGCTAGAGGAATGCTTCTAGGTGCCTGTTTTATTGGCTTAGCACCGCCGGTGTTGATTTCGTGTTTTACGATTGAAGTTCCACCTTGTTTTTGACCTTTCAAAGCAAATACAGAGGCATATTTACTTAGTAGGTGTTTGGCCTTATTTTTACTAGGCGGCGTTAGTTTTTGGGTCTATTTTCGCACATGTTCCTCTAGAGATTCATGGTCCTTAATAATCTTCCTTGCTGCGCGTTGATGCTGCTCGCAATTAATTATTGCCTCTGTTGAAGTACATTGTCCAATCTTGCAGTTCTGCGCAAGGACTTTTTAACTACTCGATAAATTTTATATTCTCACGGGAACTAAACTCTTGCTAGGTTTTACGAGGGCTGTTGCTGTTACGACATCGCCTTTAATATCTGCTGGCTCCACCACCCACAAACTGTTGTCCTCACATTCTCCATCCATTTGCGCCCATACTAAGATTTCTGATTTGGGTGGCAATTTTTCACATTCAAGTGCGATTATTTGTCTTACATGAGCCTTGATTTCGTATCCAACTTCAAGGGGTATTTCAACATCACGCCAATACATAATTTGCTGACCCATATACAAACAAATACTCTGTCCGTTCATAAAATCTGCGCCAATGATTACCTCGTCTACAATATCAGCCACTATAAATATGTGATGGACGATTGTATTAGCCATATTTAATTGTACTTTTACTTTTCCAAAGACTGTAGCAGACTCTCCCGTAGCTGTTCGCAGTCTTACCCCGCTCAGTGGTTCAATAGATTTTTGTATTAAATCGGGCCTTATAATAGAATGTGATGCCCCAGTGTCCACAGTAAAAATGCGTTTTCGTCCGTTAATATAGCCGCAAGCAGTAAGATTACTGTTACTATGTTGCACAACTAATATAGAAATTGTGGGACCATCAGATGTGGAAGCTAGCCCATGCCCCGCAGCGCTAGCTCCTTCTAGTTTAAAAGTGACTCTTGTGATGAACGTCGATAAGCACTTTTGTTGTCTCTTTGTGGCGAAGCAGATCGGGATCGTTTTCTTGGTGACATGCAGTTTCTTTGAATATGACCAGTCTTACCACAGCTATAGAATTTTACTTTGCTTTTGGTTTTATTTTGTTTGTCGCCCAAAGCTTGCAAAACTGCCTCCTTCATGCTTCTCATTTCCTTTAAAATAACTCCTTCGTCCTCAGCACCTTATACGCTTGCGGCCTTGAAATTATCATGGCGGTTTCTTGGACTAGGAAAAATGATACTGTTTCTGCAAAAGATGACTTCTGTGATGCACATACCGCGAGTTTTACATCAGAATCTTGTATACCATTTACAAATGCTTCAGTCTTAAAGTGATCTAACAATGGATGACTTTCACCTGGATAAGTAAGCTGCACCAAACGCTCGATCTCTAGTGCGAAATCCTGTAGCGTCTCGTTTGCCTTTTGTACTCTGCCCCGTAATTCCATTCTGAATATTTCTTTTCTGTGTTCACAACCATACTTACGTTGCAGTGCATCATAATTGTTTCTGCAACTTACTGGTACACTTTCAAGAATTCCAGCTGCAGCTTCTCTTGAAGCCAGAATTAGCTCCATGGCTTTTTCTTCATTGTTCCATGCATTTTTGTTGGCAACTGTGTCAAACTGGAATTTAAACATATTCAATGGTGACCTGCCGTCAAAACTTGGAGCTCTTATTCTATTCGAAACTTCTGGAAAAACTCGCACCGCTCCCTCTTGGTATTGAAGACTATTTACTTTTTCTTCCAGATGATGTAGTTTTCCATCAAAAACCGAGACTTGTGTTTTTACATCCGAGACTTGAGTTTTTACATCAAACATCTTCTGGTTGAATTCTATCTCAATATCGTCTACACTTTCACTTATAGCAGTAGAAATTTCTTGTAGCTTCTCAAGTTTTTCATTAGTAACCTGCAGTTTCTCGTTCGTCACCCTCGAATTTTCTTGAACTTCGGCAAGAATGGTGCTTGAATTTTCCTTAGCCATTTTCTCCATGTTTTCCTCCATTTTTCTAGAATTTTCTTCCACTTTTCTAGAATTTTCTTCCATTTTTCTAGAAGTTTCAGCCGAATTTTCTTTTACCATTCTCTCCATGTTTTTAGAATTTTCTTCCATTTTCTCCATCATGGCAGCAAAAATTGGGCTAATATCCATGTTGCTTGTTACTGCACGGGTAGCAACTTCTATTTCTTCTTTTTCATCAAATTCATAAGCTGCGATGTCAATATTGTGTCGCTTAAATTTATCGATTAATCTTCTCTGCAGCTCAGCTTTATTTCCTGCAGTTGGCAGATCCAACTTGCCCAACTCCTTCTTAAACTGCTCAACTTTAAGCTCATCGTTATCATTCGTTACCAATTTTTTTTGCAATCCCACTTCTGATAACAATTGTTACGTTTTTACTTAATAAAACTCGTTAAGTTTTATTCCCTTTATAATTAACCTTTGAGTTCTTTTAATTTCAAGTCAAAATAAAAACACACACGAATTCAACTTAACAAACTTTATTGAAATTCACAAAATTTAACCACTATTGTAAGTAATGATCTGAACCGTTTATGAGTTAGTCTGCATTTATAGTTCAAAACGTTTCTTAGTTGATTCAAGAACCGTCTAGTAGTTTCTAGAATATTGTGTTCGAATTATATTGAAATAACTGTTATACATGTATATCTAAAGTCTACAATTACAATTGCTAGAAAATTTAGTTCCAGTGGCGTTCAAAAAAATAGTAACTAATATGTCATAAAACTATAATTTACAAGATAACTTATAACTAAAACCATGAAAAATTCGTAGACAAATCTAATTTCTTAACAATATATTATTGTAAATGTAACAAAAAAGAAAAAATAACATAAATTTACTAAATGGTAACATTGCTATTGAGTATTTATATAAAAAAAATGAGAGAGAGTGAAAACTATAAAACAAAAGTTGTTTCATTGAACAAAGTCTTTGTGTTTGCCATATGAAACGAAATGTGTTTACTAGTAGCATGAATAAAACAACAGTTTGTGCAGTGGTCTGAATTTTTTTTGAATACGAACTTCATTGAATAAACATTTCAGTATGTTCATGAATGAAGTTATGCATGCAGCCCTTTAATATACAAAGTGTTTTTTTTTATCAATTACACATGCATATACATATACATATGAATATATGTATTGTTCTAGTAAAAGTTCACCAAAGAAAAATTATATAACTGTCAAATTTCAAGTGCATTAATAAGAAAAGTTCTTTGATATACAAAAATACATAAAAATTAGTAAAACAATGGTGAGTGCGTAATTTTTTTTTAATATAATGTACCTATATAAGTAATGATATACCTTCAGTCTTAAAGGATGTAAGTCCAATGTATAAAGTTTATAGGAGAGAGAAAAAACTATCTAAAGTCTTTAGTTCTGAATATATTTTAAGTCTGTTAATCCAGTTTTGCTTCATTGCCGACTCTTTATTGGCTTGCAGACCAACAAAAAATAATACATTTATGTTTTACATAGCTTTTTGTGACTTATCACCTTTTCAATTATACATTTTATACTTTTAATATACATTTTAGCATGTCAATTTGCAAAAAAAAAAATATACAATAAAATTATTTTATTTATTTCAATATTGACTATTAACAAATATAAACAAGTTTTGAAATTTTCGCATTTTAATGGGCCCTAGCACTTTTTCTTTAGCATTTTTGGACATAGAACTTTTACATATCGTTGCAAAACAAGAACTAGAGAAAAATATTTGTATTTTTGTCCGCAAACGATGTTGTTTTGTTTACTGTATTGAATTGCCTCAAAAACTTAATTTTCAAAAATTGTGGCATTAGCGCATTTACGACTGAAGGTATGTATGTATGTGCAGCCAAAATTATTTTTGTCTTTTCATTGTTATAAGCTTTAAATTCCTTTCTAAATTAAAATAAAAAAAATAAGTTTTAGATATTTTAGTAAGCTAATAGGGCCTAAATTTTTTCCATTGTAAATTAAAAACACATTTAATTACAATTTTTTCCCAACGTTTCGTCAATTTTTTGTTGACTTCTTCAGGGGAATTTCTATTTAAATATTTTTATTAATAACCTAGTTATAAACATTTTTTTGTATAATTGCACTTTTACTTACTTTTAATGTGTATAGATATTACATTAATTAAAGTATAAATAAAAGAAATAAATTTTAATTATTAAATTTATAATTGTCATTATTTTTTTAAATTTGTGTAATGTCAAGATCAAGATCTGTATTAAATTATCCTATTGCCACCCTGTAACTTGCGCTTATTTTGTCCGTATCTTCTTTCGTGTTCATTGTTTTTTCTCTCTTCTGTTGAATTCGTAGACTTTCCAATGTATATCTTTTCCTTTCTGTTTTTTCTTTGTCTAAAATTCGTATATTGTCGAAGTCAGCTGTGTGGTTGTTTTCAAATATGTGTTGTGCCAAGGCTGTTGAATGTTTGTGTTTTTCGATGTCATTTTTATGTTCCTTTATTCTGGTTTCCAAGTTTCGTTTTGTTGTTCCTTTGTAAATCTTATCGCATTTGTTGTTTTCGTTTCCCTTGCATTTTATTTCGTATATCACATTGTTTTGTTGTTGCTTCCTTATAATAGTTTTTGTTTTTGTAAATATTGTGTTTAATGTGTTATTGGCCTTGTAGGCAAACTTTATGTTTTTATTTTCAATTGAATTTCTTATGTTTTTATTATGAAGAAAATTTTGAAGAAAATTTTTTGCTCTTTATTATTGTTCAAGTTTTCATTTATGTCATTTTTGTTCCTTAGTTTTCTGATCATTTCATCTATAAGTGTGTTCGTTAATTTTGTTGGAAAATCATTATTTGTCAAGGTATTTTTGATATGTACAATATTCTCTTTATGAAATTGTTCGTCACTTGTTGTCATAACTCTGGCGATGAAATTTTTTGCTGTATTAATTATTTGACTTTTAGGTTGTGTCGAGTGGAAATTTATCATTCTTCCAGTTGCAATATCTTTTTTGTACCAATTGAAGATTATCTTGTTGTTTTCTCTATATAGTTTGGTGTCTAAGTATGCTATAGAGTTATTAGTTTCAATTTCCATGGTAAATTGTATTTTTTTATTATAGTTGTTAAAATTTTCCAAAATTTCTTCTTTGTCGTCCATTTTAACTATGGCCAGTATGTCGTCTACATATTTCCTTATGTATTTAATTTCTATATTGTTGTTTTTTAACTTTGTAAGGGTTTCATCTAGTAAGTCGTCTAATATTATATCCGCAATTGTAGGAGAAAGTGGATTGCCCATTGGCATTCCAAAAATTTGACTATAAATGTCTTTATCATAAATGAAATAATTGTTTTCTATAATGCAAAATCGAAGGATCTTAATAAATGTTGTTTTAGATATTTTCGTATATTTCTCTATCATTTTCCATTTTTTAATAATTATGTTTATTGCTTTGTTGATAGGTATATTGGTAAAAAGTGATATGACGTCTAGTGAAATTAGAATTTCTCCATTATTGAGAGTGATGTTTTTGAGCTCCTTCAAACCTTTTGAATTTTTTATATTAAAATCTTTTGAAACTATGTTTTTTAAAATTTGACCTATGTGCTTGGAGAGTCCATAGCACGGAACCTGTATAGAAGAAACTATGGGTCTTAAGGGTGTCCCAGTTTTGTGTATCATAGGTAGACCATAAATTCTGGGAGCTATTCCAGCTGTACAAATTAGTTGTTTTTTCTGCCATTCATTTATACATTGGCTGTTAAAAAGATCTGTAATCATTTTGTTGTTCTCTCTTTGCAGTCTTACTGTTGGGTCAGTTTTGAGTTTACGATATGTGTTTTTATCATCCAGTAGTTCCTCCATTTTTCTTTCATAGTCGTTTTTGTATATCGCTACTGTTTTGTTGCCTTTGTCAGCCTGTATTATAACTATATTCTTGTTTTTCCTTAGAAAGGTCGTTAGTATAAATTTTTCTTTCGGTGTGTTTCTCACATTTCTTTTGAATCTTGTCACTTCATTTGCCAGTTTTGTTCTTGCTATTTCCTTTTCTTTCTCTTCATTGTCCCCTATTATTTGAATACATTGGTCTATGTCCGCTATAGTATGGAGAGGGGAAAAATTGTCTTTGTTCACAGGAAGTGCGAATTTCTTTCCTAACGATAATATCCATTTGGACTCCGTAGGTATCTCAATACTCGTTCTATTTTCAAACCAGTCGTTGTTGAATTTAAAACCATGTATTTTCAACTGTTTTTCTTTCAGTGTGTCAAATTTCTGTTTTTGTACTTTCATATTCTTATTCAAGTAATTGAGTCTATTTTTTTGTTTGTCCATGAATGCGTTGTAATCTTCCTCTGTCAATAAGTTTCTTAAGCCATCTTTTAAATGATAAATGCGTCTTCTAATAATAGTGATGTTAGTATTGGTTTGCGAAATTTCTAAGTTTAAGATTTTGTTATGAAAATTTTGTTCGATGCCTTTAAGTTTTCTTATTATTTTGTCACATGTGAATAGTTTTGTTACCTGTGTGGTGGTGTGTTTTGTATGATTAGGTATAATGCCGTAACTTCTACATGATAAGATGAATTTTAATCTGTTTTGTTGTTGCGTTAATTTTTTAACCTCATTACAGTACTCTTTAAGTGCACTGCATGTTTGTTTATCATACTTAAATGTTATGTGTAGGAAGTAGTTCTTCATATTGTTGTTTATAATTTGTAAGTTATCTTTTGTTGATGTTAAATAGTTTTTCTATTTTGGCAAGCTCTCCAACTTTTTGTATATGTTTTTTATTTATTTATTTTTTGGCCAAGGTGTTAAATTTGAAGTTTTAGATATTTTAGTCAGCTAATAGGGCCTAAATTTTTTCCATTGTAAATTAAAAACACATTTAATTACAATTTTTTCCCAACGTTTCGTCCATTTTTTGTTGACTTCTTCAGGGGAATATCTATTTAAATATTTTTATTAATAATCTAGTTATAAACATTTTTTTGTATAATTGCACTTTTACTTACTTTTAATGTGTATAGATATTACATTAATTAAAGTATAAATAAAAGAAATAAATTTTAATTATTAAATTTATAATTATCATTATTTTTTTAAATTTGTGTAATGTCAAGATCAAGATCTGTATTAAATTATCCTATTGCCACCCTGTAACTTGCGCTTATTTTGTCCGTATCTTCTTTCGTGTTCATTGTTTTTTCTCTCTTCTGTTGAATTCGTAGACTTTCCAATGTATATCTTTTCCTTTCTGTTTTTTCTTTGTCTAAAATTCGTATATTGTCGAAGTCAGCTGTGTGGTTGTTTTCAAATATGTGTTGTGCCAAGGCTGTTGAGTGTTTGTGTTTTTCGATGTCATTTTTATGTTCCTTTATTCTGGTTTCCAAGTTTCGTTTTGTTGTTCCTATGTAAATCTTATCGCATTTGTTGTTTTCGTTTCCCTTGCATTTTATTTCGTATATCACATTGTTTTGTTGTTGCTTCCTTATAATAGTTTTTGTTTTTGTAAATATTGTGTTTAATGTGGTATTGGCCTTGTAGGCAAACTTAATGTTTTTATTTTCAATTGAATTTCTTATGTTTTTATTATCTGTAAGTCCAGGGATGTATGGTACACTGAAGAAAATTTTTTGCTCTTTATTATTGTTCAAGTTTTCATTTATGTCATTTTTGTTCCTTAGTTTTCCAATCATTTCATCTATAAGTGTGTTCGTTAATTTTGTTGGAAAATTATTATTTGTCAAGGTATTTTTGATATGTACAATATTCTCTTTATGAAATTGTTCGTCACTTGTTGTCATTACTCTGGCGATGAAATTTTTTGCTGTATTAATTATTTGACTTTTAGGTTGTGTCGAGTGGAAATTTATCATTCTTCCAGTTGCAATATCTTTTTTGTACCAATTGAAGATTATCTTGTTGTTTTCTCTATATAGTTTGGTGTCTAAGTATGCTATAGAGTTATTAGTTTCAATTTCCATGGTAAATTGTATTTTTTTATTATAGTTGTTAAAATTTTCCAAAATTTCTTCTTTGTCGTCCATTTTAACTATGGCCAGTATGTCGTCTACATATTTCCTTATGTATTTAATTTCTATATTGTTGTTTTTTAACTTTGTAAGGGTTTCATCTAGTAAGTCGTCTAATATTATATCCGCAATTGTAGGAGAAAGTGGATTGCCCATTGGCATTCCAAAAATTTGACTATAAATGTCTTTATCATAAATGAAATAATTGTTTTCTATAATGCAAAATCGAAGGATCTTAATAAATGTTGTTTTAGATATTTTCGTATATTTCTCTATCATTTTCCATTTTTTAATAATTATGTTTATTGCTTTGTTGATAGGTATATTAGTAAAAAGTGATATGACGTCTAGTGAAATTAGAATTTCTCCATTATTGAGAGTGATGTTTTTGAGCTCCTTCAAACCTTTTGAATTTTTTATATTAAAATCTTTTGAAACTATGTTTTTTAAAATTTGACCTATGTGTTTGGAGAGTCCATAGCACGGAACCTGTATAGAAGAAACTATGGGTCTTAAGGGTGTCCCAGTTTTGTGTATCTTAGGTAGACCATAAATTCTGGGAGCTATTCCAGCTGTACAAATTAGTTGTTTTTTCTGCCATTCATTTATACATTGGCTGTTAAAAAGATCTGTAATCATTTTGTTGTTCTCTCTTTGCAGTCTTACTGTTGGGTCAGTTTTGAGTTTACGATATGTGTTTTTATCATCCAGTAGTTCCTCCATTTTTCTTTCATAGTCGTTTTTGTATATCGCTACTGTTTTGTTGCCTTTGTCAGCCTGTATTATAACTATATTCTTGTTTCTCCTTAGAAAGTTTTTTGTCTTTCTGTAGGTCGTTAGTATAAATTTTTCTTTCGGTGTGTTTCTCACATTTCTTTTGAATCTTGTCACTTCATTTGCCAGTTTTGTTCTTGCTATTTCCTTTTCTTTCTCTTCATTGTCCCCTATTATTTGAATACATTGGTCTATGTCCGCTATAGTATGGAGAGGGGAAAAATTGTCTTTGTTCACAGGAAGTGCGAATTTCTTTCCTAACGATAATATCCATTTGGACTCCGTAGGTATCTCAATACTCGTTCTATTTTCAAACCAGTCGTTGTTGAATTTAAAACCATGTATTTTCAACTGTTTTTCTTTCAGTGTGTCAAATTTCTGTTTTTGTACTTTCATATTCTTATTCAAGTAATTGAGTCTATTTTTTTGTTTGTCCATGAATGCGTTGTAATCTTCCTCTGTCAATAAGTTTCTTAAGCCATCTTTTAAATGATAAATGCGTCTTCTAATAATAGTGATGTTAGTATTGGTTTGCGAAATTTCTAAGTTTAAGATTTTGTTATGAAAATTTTGTTCGATGCCTTTAAGTTTTCTTATTATTTTGTCACATGTGAATAGTTTTGTTACCTGTGTGGTGGTGTGTTTTGTATGATTAGGTATAATGCCGTAACTTCTACATGATAAGATGAATTTTAATCTGTTTTGTTGTTGCGTTAATTTTTTAACCTCATTACAGTACTCTTTAAGTGCACTGCATGTTTGTTTATCATACTTAAATGTTATGTGTAGGAAGTAGTTCTTCATATTGTTGTTTATAATTTGTAAGTTATCTTTTGTTGATGTTAAATAGTTTTTCTATTTTGGCAAGCTCTCCAACTTTTTGTATATGTTTTTTATTTATTTATTTTTTGGCCAAGGTGTTAAATTTGAAGTTTTAGATATTTTAGTCAGCTAATAGGGCCTAAATTTTTTCCATTGTAAATTAAAAACACATTTAATTACAATTTTTTCCCAACGTTTCGTCAATTTTTTGTTGACTTCTTCAGGGGAATATCTATTTAAATATTTTTATTAATAACCTAGTTATAAACATTTTTTTGTATAATTGCACTTTTACTTACTTTTAATGTGTATAGATATTACATTAATTAAAGTATAAATAAAAGAAATAAATTTTAATTATTAAATTTATAATTGTCATTATTTTTTTAAATTTGTGTAATGTCAAGATCAAGATCTGTATTAAATTATCCTATTGCCACCCTGTAACTTGTGCTTATTTTGTCCGTATCTTCTTTCGTGTTCATTGTTTTTTCTCTCTTCTGTTGAATTCGTAGACTTTCCAATGTATATCTTTTCCTTTCTGTTTTTTCTTTGTCTAAAATTCGTATATTGTCGAAGTCAGCTGTGTGGTTGTTTTCAAATATGTGTTGTGCCAAGGCTGTTGAATGTTTGTGTTTTTCGATGTCATTTTTATGTTGCTTTATTCTGGTTTCCAAGTTTCGTTTTGTTGTTCCTATGTAAATCTTATCGCATTTGTTGTTTTCGTTTCCCTTGCATTTTATTTCGTATATCACATTGTTTTGTTGTTGCTTCCTTATAATAGTTTTTGTTTTTGTAAATATTGTGTTTAATGTGGTATTGGCCTTGTAGGCAAACTTTATGTTTTTATTTTCAATTGAATTTCTTATGTTTTTATTATCTGTAAGTCCAGGGATGTATGGTACACTGAAGAAAATTTTTTGCTCTTTATTATTGTTCAAGTTTTCATTTATGTCATTTTTGTTCCTTAGTTTTCTAATCATTTCATCTATAAGTGTGTTCGTTAATTTTGTTGGAAAATTATTATTTGTCAAGGTATTTTTGATATGTACAATATTCTCTTTATGAAATTGTTCGTCACTTGTTGTCATAACTCTGGCGATTAAATTTTTTGCTGTATTAATTATTTGACTTTTAGGTTGTGTCGAGTGGAAATTTATCATTCTTCCAGTTGCAATATCTTTTTTGTACCAATTGAAGATTATCTTGTTGTTTTCTCTATATAGTTTGGTGTCTAAGTATGCTATAGAGTTATTAGTTTCAATTTCCATGGTAAATTGTATTTTTTTATTATAGTTGTTAAAATTTTCCAAAATTTCTTCTTTGTCGTCCATTTTAACTATGGCCAGTATGTCGTCTACATATTTCCTTATGTATTTAATTTCTATATTGTTGTTTTTTAACTTTGTAAGGGTTTCATCTAGTAAGTCGTCTAATATTATATCCGCAATTGTAGGAGAAAGTGGATTGCCCATTGGCATTCCAAAAATTTGACTATAAATGTCTTTATCATAAATGAAATAATTGTTTTCTATAATGCAAAATCGAAGGATCTTAATAAATGTTGTTTTAGATATTTTCGTATATTTCTCTATCATTTTCCATTTTTTAATAATTATGTTTATTGCTTTGTTGATAGGTATATTGGTAAAAAGTGATATGACGTCTAGTGAAATTAGAATTTCTCCATTATTGAGAGTGATGTTTTTGAGCTCCTTCAAACCTTTTGAATTTTTTATATTAAAATCTTTTGAAACTATGTTTTTTAAAATTTGACCTATGTGCTTGGAGAGTCCATAGCACGGAACCTGTATAGAAGAAACTATGGGTCTTAAGGGTGTCCCAGTTTTGTGTATCATAGGTAGACCATAAATTCTGGGAGCTATTCCAGCTGTACAAATTAGTTGTTTTTTCTGCCATTCATTTATACATTGGCTGTTAAAAAGATCTGTAATCATTTTGTTGTTCTCTCTTTGCAGTCTTACTGTTGGGTCAGTTTTGAGTTTACGATATGTGTTTTTATCATCCAGTAGTTCCTCCATTTTTCTTTCATAGTCGTTTTTGTATATCGCTACTGTTTTGTTGCCTTTGTCAGCCTGTATTATAACTATATTCTTGTTTCTCCTTAGAAAGGTCGTTAGTATAAATTTTTCTTTCGGTGTGTTTCTCACATTTCTTTTGAATCTTGTCACTTCATTTGCCAGTTTTGTTCTTGCTATTTCCTTTTCTTTCTCTTCATTGTCCCCTATTATTTGAATACATTGGTCTATGTCCGCTATAGTATGGAGAGGGGAAAAATTGTCTTTGTTCACAGGAAGTGCGAATTTCTTTCCTAACGATAATATCCATTTGGACTCCGTAGGTATCTCAATACTCGTTCTATTTTCAAACCAGTCGTTGTTGAATTTAAAACCATGTATTTTCAACTGTTTTTCTTTCAGTGTGTCAAATTTCTGTTTTTGTACTTTCATATTCTTATTCAAGTAATTGAGTCTATTTTTTTGTTTGTCCATGAATGCGTTGTAATCTTCCTCTGTCAATAAGTTTCTTAAGCCATCTTTTAAATGATAAATGCGTCTTCTAATAATAGTGATGTTAGTATTGGTTTGCGAAATTTCTAAGTTTAAGATTTTGTTATGAAAATGCCTTTAAGTTTTCTTATTATTTTGTCACATGTGAATAGTTTTGTTACCTGTGTGGTGGTGTGTTTTGTATGATTAGGTATAATGCCGTAACTTCTACATGATAAGATGAATTTTAATCTGTTTTGTTGTTGCGTTAATTTTTTAACCTCATTACAGTACTCTTTAAGTGCACTGCATGTTTGTTTATCATACTTAAATGTTATGTGTAGGAAGTAGTTCTTCATATTGTTGTTTATAATTTGTAAGTTATCTTTTGTTGATGTTAAATAGTTTTTCTATTTTGGCAAGCTCTCCAACTTTTTGTATATGTTTTTTATTTATTTATTTTTTGGCCAAGGTGTTAAATTTGAAGTTTTAGATATTTTAGTAAGCTAATAGGGCCTAAATTTTTTCCATTGTAAATTAAATAAGTGTAATCAACTTAAACCAGAATAATTATATATGTATCTTTAGATTAAAACTCAGCAGTTCGACTAAAATTCATAACTAAGGCCCTAATCATATAAAACGCAGCGCAACGCCAAAGAATAACATTGAAAGCACAAACAATGTCAAAAATATTTTGTAGTTTTGTTGTTGCTTCCTACAGAAATTCACATTGGCGGAGTTCAGTGTTTTGTGCAAATGGTCTTGCGAAAGAGCAAATGGAAAATTTCGTAGCTTTCTTATGAAATCTAACGGAAACTCTGTGTATTTTGTTGTTGGATTTAAGAAAAACGCTATGATATTTTGCATTTGCTCTTTCGCAAGACCTTTCGCACTTAACACTGAACTCCGCCGTTGCGTTTTAAAATTTCAAACGCTCCATTGCTTATGTCGTTGAAAATTTTAAAACGGTACATGAATTTCTGTTGGAAGCAACAACAAAATTACAAAATAATTTTGACATTGTTTGTGCTTTCAATATTATTCGTTGGCGTTGCGCTGCGTTTCACATGATTAGGCCCTTAATTTTAAAATTAGTGAAGCATATTCCTTCTTCCAAAATTTTGTTAACAATTGCATATGTATTTTTTTGGTCGAAAAATTGGTCAAACAATTTAGTATGATGTTGTAAAATAAATTGTTTCAAATAAAAAAAAAAACATTAAAAATAAATAAAATTATTTTTATAGCAAAAAACGTCAAAAATCTATATCTGCTTTTTTTCTTCATCTGCCAAAAAGAAATGTGTTGAGAATAGTGACAGTAACATTACTCTATCTGCAAGTATACAAATTTCTGAAAATAATTACCGTGTTTCTAGTGAGTTAACCAATACGAATATATGCATACATATACATATATGTACATACCCTGCAGGGAATGTCTATAGTAAATTTGTAGTGATTTACAAGTGACATTGTCACTAGTACTACTGACCAAGTGTAGACCAAGCAATGTAATCGCCTATAGACAAATAACATTGGCTTGTCATTGAAAATCTACCAGTAGACAGTAGCACTATTGACGAACTAAACCCTTTGGGGTCATATAGAGACAATGCCACCATAAAGTCACTAGTTCATTTTTATGACCCTGGTCTACAATTTTACAACTTTTTTTTAATGCAAAAAGTCGCAGTAGGGTTTGAATTTAAAACATTCCAATAGCTAAATTTTTTTCTAGCAAACCAGAAGGTTTTAAAATCAAATTTTTTTTATATAAAAATTTAAATTCGACCTTAACTTTTTGAATCTTGTAGATTAGATTAGAGTTTTCAAATTTTTTTTTTTAAATAATATAAAATGCTAGTAAATTGATAGTTATAGTTTTTATTAATATTAAAAAATACATATTTTTTTCAAGGCACAGCTTCCATTAGGTTTAATTAACAAAAAATAATGTATTACTTAGGGAAAGTCAAAACTTAAAATTGTATTTTTATAAATTGTATTGTTTAAAATAAATTAAAACTAACAAATTGTACACAGTCTTTTTGTACACAACCTTTAATTATTTTTAATTGACAAAAAATTAAGTCTCTATTGATAAAAATATATTCAAATTGTACTAAACAGTCTTTAAGGGCTCATTTCATTCAAGGCTGGCTAAACCTTTATATTACTACCTATACTATTTTTAAAATATGTTTTTAAGAAAATACTTCATATTAATTTTAAAGCTCGATTTCTTCGGGGCTGGCTAAACCCTTCAATTTTTATAAAAATATTAAAAATTTATTGCTTTTCGACGTTCTCAGTATTTTGCACCTTGCCTTCTTTAGAATTGTTGCGGCTGTTTTGTCTAAAATACTTTTTTTTTGTCTTTGGAAAGCTGCTCT
Source organism: Pollenia amentaria (assembly GCA_943735925.1). NCBI lineage: Eukaryota > Metazoa > Arthropoda > Insecta > Diptera > Polleniidae > Pollenia > Pollenia amentaria. The sequence goes on from OX031011.1 coordinate 15,483,070, forward strand.
TAACGTTTTATCAGGTGTTTCATTAAATGTGGATATAACGTCTAATTATTAAGAAAAAAGTTTAATTCATTAAGACTTTTTATGAAAAGATTTTTTTAAATAAAAAACTTTTTACCTGTAATTGCTGCAAGCTCATTTCCATAGTCTCGTAGTCCTTTTTTCCAAAGTTTCCGTCAACATTAAAACTTAATATAATATTTCGCCCAAATATATGGTGCAAATTACGTTCGACGTTGCCAGCGATGAGATTTTTCATTTGTCGAATCTTCAAAGATAATTGAAGGTAATATTAGTTAATTAAAAATGTGTATTTCTGAAAGCCCAAATACTTACATATGGATCTGACTGCGTTGATAAAATATTTTCAAACTCTTTTAGCTTATCCTCTGTATTTATTGGAAAAACGGACATTATATTTTCAACAAGAACGTTTTGGGAAGCAACGCGATCAAGCAAAACTTTGTGCTCAGCCAGAATTTCGAGTACAGTGTCAAGTTTTTTTGATATTTCTTGACAGGATGCACACTTCAGATTAGCTAAAGAAATAAAAAAAGGGCACAATTTTTAATATTTAAGTAAAACAATGTCTATCATTTACCTATTTTTGACATAGCGTTTCATTTTCAACCCACTTACTTTTTAAAATAAAAATATAATTTTTTTTCCAAAATGGGTTAACAAATTTAAACTTACCTTGGGTAGAAAAATATTTCATTTGTCCTTTTGAAGGATTGGGTTGTTCGCTCGACATTTTTCTGGAAGGCAGATGTGTAAAATGATAATTATTAAGAAGTTTACTTTTCTCATTAGTTTAGATAAGTTTGCAATGCTCGCTTTAAACTCTTCTGGAAGACAGGAGTGTAGAATCGGTATAATAACGAAATCAGACTGAAATGGCAAGCATACATATTTAAACTGAACGTCCTTTATTGAAAATGTTTCTTTTTCGCCTAAAGCTAGGTTTGTTTTAAAAATACCTAGCTCACAAGAATTTACAGGTTCTTGGTAAAAACTCTCTAAAACCAACAATCGCCGTCCTTCAATATAAATTTTATCCCCTTTTTTTATATTATCAATTCTTATTGCAATAAATGACTTCACAGAACAAATGTTATTCGGTTCTTTCCATGAAATAAAACAATCATTAGCATAAGCTCCAACAATGATATTTCGTTCGTACTTAATCCCTTCGTGTTTATGTCCAACATACGATGTGTGTTTTTCCTTTTGTACAATTTGTTGAAGAATTGATGAAGGTTTTCGAACGTGTTTTTTTAAGATCTGCAATTTGTTTTCAAAGTCGTAAGCCGAAAACGAAATAAGTGGACCATATGTTTCTGCACAAGATGCCAAATGCAACAGACTGTGGACATTAAAAGAAACACTGTTTGACCCAAATACAGTAGGGAAATTCTCGACGGATAATTTAAGTAAATCATTAGCTTGATTAATATTTTGGCTCACGTGTCGTGGGTTATTTAGCAGTCGATAAGCACAATGCAACGTTAAAAATTCGTAAAAAATATCTCCTTTACGTTATTATAAAGGGAAATTATACCTGTGTAAGCAAGGAACTGGTGAAATTCTGTCGCTTTCCAATTATGTAAATCATCCAAAGACCTAGGTTTTCTAGGAAACTCATTTGGAATACATTTCTTTAAATTTAGAAGGTCAGAAGATATTTTTGAAATATTTGTTTTTGGTGTCTTTTCTTCCGTTTTATTATGAATTATTCGAATGAGCATTTATTTCGTTACTCCCAGGTCTATAAGGTGCATACTATTTAACGGAGTTTGAGACACCATACCAAATCCTATTTCTTCAAGGGGAGTCTTATGCTCTTTGAACATTTGGGAATGATGGTTGGGATACTTCCTTAAAGTAAAATCCACGCCGGAAATCAAAGTGCCTGTAACGCAACTGTATGTGAGTACATTGTTCAGTTTTTTCGCGACTTAAGTGCACTTCGTACAGCCATTCTTTGAGGTATGCCCAGGAACGCCACAAACAAAAGCTTTAGCCGGTGTATCGCACGTTAAACAACGAAGCTTCAATTTAACTTGTTTTCCTTTTAACACAAGTTCATCTTGCAATGAAATTACTTCTTGAATGAAATCTTTTAAGTATTCTTTAATGCAACTTGGCTTAGTACTCCCCACGTATATTCCCACAGCAAAAGGTTGTATTTTTTCCTGTACGTTTACAATTTTGCAAAGAATTGGCCACAATTGGATTCTTGAGCTTTTAAACAATGGTATTCCATCAATGTTAATGTCCAATACTACCTCTTCATAGTTTACCAAAACGTTTTCAACTTTTCTCAGCTGCGTTTCAATACCAATGTGGCAGTAGCTTCCAGGGGAGACACTTTTTACTAAAATATGTGTTCTTTTGCCCAACAACGTTTCTTTGGAGAGTGGAACATCTAGACCTTCTTCTGTCAAAATTAATAGCAGCTTCTCCAAACAGCTTCTAGAAGGAGCTGTTTCAACGCACCACTTTTTTAGCTTATCTCGCAACGTCAATTTTGGAACAGCAAAATTGTCCAAATGCTCCACAAAATCTTCACTTTCTTGCACATTTTTAATATTACTGTTTTCCTGCTCGCATTGCAAACTTCTATTTTTGTATAATATTGTTTGTTTTTTAACTAATCTTTTATAATTTCTTTTACTCATTTTTTATATAAAAAAATTTAAATCACCTCTTTTATTTTATTTATAATTAAACACAAAACAATTTTATGTTACACAAAACAATTTTATTTAACACAAAACAATTTTTTCTCACAAAACACGTGTTTTCCTTACAAAAGAAACTGATGCAATAAAAAAGAACAACTGCAAAATAAAAATCTCTACCTATTAAAATATAAAAAAGCAAACTGTTGACGCGTTCGCTGACAATGTCACCAGAAATACACTAGTACCGTTGTCTCTAACGTTTCTCTACTCTCGCTTAAAAGGAAAGTAGGCGATATTTCTAGTAGTGCAATTGTCACTAGAAAAACGTTTGGTGACAAAGGGACTTATGGTTCTAGACTGACTACAGGGTTGCTATATCCATATTTTGCAAATTTATTTGTCTAAACAATTTTGGTCATTCATGAACATTTGCTTGTTTTTAGATCTACGTCCGACTTCTACTAAAAAAGCTACAGTAGACAATATTGGCAACAGTGATGATATTAATACATCTTGTTCTATATCAAGTCTTAGCTAAAATAATTTAAAAGGTAAGAAATTGTTATAACATTAAAGCAAAATTCTGCATGTATTAAAAGTTACACTTTTTAGATGAACAAACAACAATTTCCTTAGACATTGGAAATTATATAGGCAAATAATTAGATTATGCTACTAAAAAAGGTTATTAACAGAACATTGGACTCCTTCTAAAGATTACAGTTTCCCGTTTTCTGTTAGAAAAGTCTCAGGAAAAGATATAAAACATTATGTAAGTTTTGAGTGGCTCGTTTTATCGGATGTCAAAAAGGGTATTTTTTGTAAATATTTTACATTATTTGTAACGCGAAACGAAGAAGGATATTATAGAAACATTAGTTTAAAAGCATTGGTAACATCACCTCTTACTAATTTTAAAAATCTAATCGGGATTCAAAGTGATTTGGAGAATCATTCCAAATGCCTTTACCATAAAAATGGTGTTTTTTCTGGAAAACTGTTTTTAAAGTACCACGAAGACTTTCGTCTCGAGGTTGTAAATCAAGCTTATACATCTGCCGTTCAACAAATAATTGAAAACCAAGAACGTTTACTCTCAATTATAATAACAACAATTTTCTTGGAAGGCATAACATACCTCTTCGTGGACATCGTAATGATGGTCCTTTGTTATCTTCCGAAAATAGAAACTTTTTTTTTGTTTTTTCATTATTTATTTATTGAATCTTCATATATTAAATATGAACTAACAATAATTAATCAAATCTTATCCTAATATTTGCTTTATGTCCTGCCAGTGCCAAACACAAAAGATTTAGTCATCACGGTTTCTGTTTACATATATACATAGGGGTTTATCGCTCATCTGATTGGGTGAGTGCTGCAGTGTCTCTTCTTCTTAAGCGAGTGTGGCCGCCATAATTTAAAATATTTCTAGCTAATGGATTTGGGTGCAGTTCCAGCCTTTTTAAATATTTTACTGCATATTTCGTTATCATAGTTTTTACTAATGGCACATTGAGATCCTTGTGGGTATTTGAGTTTTTGACGTACCAGGGGGCGGCTGTGATTTTTCGAAGAAGTTTATTTTGGCGCCTTTGAATTTTTTCGATGTTAGAAGCCGAGGCAGTGCCCCATAACTGAATACCGTAGCACCAAATTGGCTTTAAGATAGAGTTGTAGAGTAGAAGTTTGCAATCGAGACTAAGATAAGAATTTCTTCCAATAAGCCAATTAATTTGGATTGCTTTTAGTTTCATTTGAGTTAATTTCGCTTCTATATGCCATTTCCACGTTAAACGCCGATCTAGATGTATACCGAGGTATTTTACATGCGAGTGTTGGGGTATTATTTGATTATTTATTTTAATAGGGGGGCATGTTTCCCGACGCAATGTGAATGTTATATGTGCGCATTTTTGCTCATTGATCTTTATCCTCCATTTTTTTAACCACCTTTCTAGTTCAAATATATGATCCTGTAGATAACGAGATGCTTCTTGACAGTTTGCATGTACGCTTAGAAAAGCTGTGTCGTCCGCAAATGTTGAGGTATGGGTGTAGCTGTTTGTTGGCAAGTCCGAAGTATAAATTAAGTATAATAGAGGGCCCAGGATGCTGCCTTGTGGGACTCCAGCGTTAATTGGCTGTGGAGAACTTAAAAATTCGCCTTCTTTAATAATAAATTGACGACCGACTAAGTAGCTTTCTAACAGCTTGTGTATATTTGCTGGTAAGTTTTGCTGCAATTTCAGTAGTAAACCTTCATGCCAGACTTTATCAAAAGCTTGAGACACATCGATGAAGAGTGCTGAGCAATATTTTTTTTTCTTCAAAGGCTTTTCTTATGACATTTACTATTCGATGAGTTTGTTCAATTGTGCTGTGTTTTCTTCTAAAACCGAATTGATGATTGGGAATACATCTGTTACCATTTAAAATCGGCGTTAATTTAGACACTAGAAGTTTCTCAAAAAGCTTTGATATATTAGACAATAAGCTTATAGGTCTATATGACTCAACTTTTGTGGGATCCTTTCCTGGTTTAGGTATCATGGTAACTAAGGATACTTTCCACTCTTGTGGGTAGTATTCAAGGCGTAAAATAGCATTAAAAATTAGTAGAATAATTATCTTTGCTATGCTGGGTAGCTCCAAAAGCATTTTGTTACTGATCTTATCAAAACCAGGGGCTTTCTTGGGGTTTAAATCATGAATAGCCTTCTCGATTTCTCTTACTTCAAACCTTAGTGGAACAGCTGATCTAACAGCAACAGGTGGTAACTCGACCGCAGTATCGAAAGATGTATGAGGGGTAAATACGGTTTTCAAATGATTAACGAAAATATTTCCTTTTTCTATGTCATTTCGTGCCCAACGTCCATTTAAGTTTCTTAATGGTGGTTTAGTGATAACTGGTCTTTTAAGATTTCTAGCTGCACGCCATAATGAGTAATCAGATTGAGGAGTTGCATCAAGTTCCTTAAGATATTTTTCCAGAGAAGCCGTTTTTTGAGACTGCAGTAAGTTTCTTAGCCTTTTTGTGCACTCTTTTAGTAAATTTTTAAGTTGAGGGGATCTGTGCAATTGCCACTCTCTTCGAACTCTCCTTTTTTCAGTCAAGAGACGCTCGACATCAGTAGAATATATTTTACTATTTTTGATATTTTTGCGGGCTATGCTAGAATGTTGAACAGCTAGTTTGAGATAATTGTCAAAATTTACAATAGAAAGATTCACATTCTCCGGTGTTCTAAGCGGAATATTTTCAGTGCAGTGGGTACTGAGATATTTTTTATATTTTAACCAATTTATTTGTGTGGCCGACGTCACTAAGTAACCAGACGGAGATACAATTCTATAAGGGTTTGATATGGTAAGAATTGTAGGTGTGTGATCAGAAGATAATTCTAAAGAAGCTTCAACGTGAATCGTTTCTGCGGGGATGTTTTTAACCACGCCAAAATCGATGACATCTGGAATTTTTTGCTGATCAGTAGGCCAATAAGTTGGTTGTCCACTCGCGACCACATTTAAATCCATTTTAGACATTGTATTATACAAAACACGACCCTTTGGTGTAATAAGCCGTGAACCCCAGAAGGTATGTTTAGCGTTGTAATCGCCTGCGGCTAGGAAACAGGGTCCTAATGATTTAAAATATTTATAATATTGGCTTTCTGATATTGAAAATCTAGGTGGAGAGTATAAAGATGAAAGTACAAAGTTTCGATTTAGCTCTTCAACACAAATATTCGTTGCTTGCAGATAATCTTCACGATGATCACACATTAAGTAGTGTTTGATTCGGGTTTTTATCAAAATAGCAGAACCTCCACAAGCTCTATCTCGAGGGTCCTTGGTATCATATAATATATAACCATTAATTTTAAACGTATTTCTTGAGGTCAAATGAGTTTCAGAAACCATCATTACATCAATTTGTTTACTTTTAAGAAAATATTCTAGTTCATTTTTATGTTGGCGAATGCCGTTTGCGTTCCAAAAACAAATTTTTAAACAATTCATGGCTTGTTAAGTACAGCTTGCAATAACATCGATTGCATTCTTAACATTTCCTGCATCATATTACCCATTGTATTCGTAAAGTTTGTTACTGTTTGTACTAGTGTTTCCATGGTTTTTTCTAGACGACTTAAATTAGAAACTGGGGTCTCATCATTATTTGGCAAATCACCTTGCATTGGCATATGGTTTGATTTTAGGACGTTAGCGTAGGATGTTCTGTTATTACTAGGCTGCGGTACCTGAATGTCATTAGTATTATTTTGATGTGTTTCCTGAATTTGAGGTGGATTAGGTTTCGGTCCAACGGAGCGCTTGACGATAGAGTATACAGGGCATCCTCTATAGTTGGCAGTGTGATTACCACCACAGTTGCTGCATTTTTTTACATTGGGGTCGTTTTTAGACTTATCGCAGAGAGCTGTACCATGCAATTCTCCACATACAACGCAAACAGGTGTTAAATGGCAGTATGCCTTAGTGTGACCAAATTCTTGGCAGTTTAAACATTGCACGGGACCGTTCCTTTTATGCGGCTCCTCTATCGTTATTTTCCTATACAGGATATATTTCAGACTGTAAATGGGATGAGTTTCGTTTTTTTTAAGCTTAACGTCGCCGGGTTCTAACTCCACTCGAAATAGTGGCTGGGGATTTTTTTTTCTCTATTTTTAATATTAACTACATTTTTAATTTTAAAGCCCTTCTCTTCTAAAAACGTTTTTATTTTACCTGGGTCTACGCATGAATCAATGCCCTTTATCACTACCTGAAGACCTTTACTGCTCTTCAGTTGGTATGTATAAAATTTTTTTTTTAGTGCTTCTAATTTAGTTATTACTTTACGAAAATCATCTTCACGATTAACTTGTATTTTAGTTTCATTTATACTACCACGTTTTATTGCAGCTACATAAAAAGAATTTTCACCTATTACCGAGATCAAATTCTTTATTAAATCACTTGAGTTTTGCTCTCTAAGATATATCGGGGGTGGCTTAGAAGATTTTGTAACGTTTTGTGCTTCCGAGGATTCCTCTTCCAAAATTGCAAACCGATTTTGAGAACTTATTCTATCAGCTATACCCTCTTTTAAAACTTTTGGGACAGAAGCAACTGCAGAAGAAGTTGGGCTGCGTTTTAGCACTGTTATGTACCTATCCATTCCAACTTGTACTTGAGGCTTTTGACCGCTTTTTACCTGTGATACTGAGTTTTCCATCATGCCTGATTTGGGGGTAATCTTTTCATCACTTGTTAAAATCGTTTCTGCCACTGAGGCACCGCTTGCAGGTTTTATATTTTTTATTGTATTCGAATCAACCGTATTATTAGACACCGAAGGTGATACAGAGTTTTCTATTGTGCCTGATTGAGGGTTAATATTTTTATCACTTATTAAAATTGTTTTTGCCGTTGAGGCAATGCTTGAAGGTTTTATATTTGTTAGTGTATCAACCGTATTATTAAAAACAGAAGGTGAGAGGGATCGCGTACGAGTAATAGGTTTAGCCGTTAGGTATTTGCTATCATCGACTCTTTTTTTTATTTCTGCATTTGTTTCGTTAACACTCACTGTGATATATGCATTTCTATCATTATGCTTAATTGTTTTTGCACTGTTTGCACTCATAAGAGTTTTTTTTTTTACTGTTTACAGTTGTGCTCTTCTTATTTGTTATTGTTTATCAACACCGAGAATAAAAAATGTGTATGTTTATGTATGTATGTACATACATGTATTTTTTTCTTTTCTTTTATTTACTTTTTTTTTTGTATACTTTATTTGTTCACGTTTTTATAAAAAAAAATAAACCGTATGCCGAGCTTAGAAAACACGTCTATCTTCAACGAGCGCGACAGACAGAATCTGAAAATAGAAACTCTGTAGGTATTTTCCGAGCGCTTTTGAGATTTCGTATAGAGGCCGGAGTAAATGTAAGATAACCATCTGAAAATATCTTCTTTAAATGCAAAATATATTATAAAAACTACACAAAATAACTTAATTATATATTGTAATAGTTTCATATTAGGAACAATCATCGGAAATATATATGAATCAAATGCGAAAGCATCAATTGAAGCAATCTTAAAGCTTTGACAAATTTTTGCCTTGACCTAAAAATTGTGTAGGAATTGGAACAGATGGGTGTTCCTCTGATGTAAGCAGAAACTGAAGCTGTTAAGAAGATTCTGGAAACCGCGACAAATGCGAAACAAACGCCTTGTTATTCCCATAAATTTAACAACTCAATTTCTAAGAGAGGGTTTTTAACATCGGGATTAATCTTCGCAGCAAATTATAATAAATTAATCTGAGGATAAATTAATTTGTGTACCTACTTATTGTGTTTGCCGTTTTTAAGTGGAACCTTAAACCTCGTAAAATTGCCATACTGAATAACAAAAATGGCAACAAACATATTTTGAAATGTCAGCTTTTACCAGTGCCCTTTGCATTTTATACAGAAGAAGAAGACAATCTACCATTTTAGTTCTTATAAAAAAAAATGTCTTCATATAATTGTTTTATTTAAGTTTTCATATGTTTCAGAATCACTAGTCTTCATATTCACTATAATGAACCATTTTTCTGTTTTCTAAAAAAATATTTTCTTTTATGTATATATATTTTTTTCTGTGTTTATATTTAAACAGCTGCTTTTTTTATACATACAAACATGTGTATGTGTTGACATTTGTTGACTAAGTCTAAACCACCAACATTAAGTTTAAACCACCAACTACAAGTACAGATTAAATATAACTAAATCTCTAATCTCCATGTTAAAACCCCACCCTAAAAGCAACAAAGTGCCATTAATACAAAAAGTTGTATCATTTGTTAAAGAACCGAAAAATTTTTTTAAACATAATCATCCCAAGCGAAACGAAGTTTTAGCAAAGTGTTTGGGAGTTAAACTCTCTACATTATGCGAGACAAGATGGGTGGACCGTCACGACTAAATTTTACACTTTGCAACAAGTGTACATCATATAGTAGAAGCTTTGGAAAAAAATATCTGAGTGGAAAGTAAGAGATACTTCAACAAAAGCCTTAGTATTAAGGAACTCACGTAGTACTTTTGAATTTAATTGCGGAATATACATTTTAAAAGAGATACTTATTGTAACACAGCCTCCTAGTGTCATTCTACAAAAGCAGGATATAGATCTTCAAAAAGGATCTAGCCTTATAAAAAATTTAATTATGTGCCTTGAAGAGAAAAGAAATAAAGCCGAAGAACAATTTAAAGCGATTTTTGAAAAAGTTAAGTTATTTGCGTTCAAATCGAAGTTCCAATTGAAAAGCCAAGATTTGAACGAAATAATCACATTCAAAAGGTTGAAGATTACTACCGAGTTGTAGGTTACATTCCTCTAATTGAATTTATTTTAGAAGATCTCAAAACACGTTTCCCAATAGATATCCTTAATGTATTTAACATACCTAAACTTCAACCACAAAGTGTAATCAAGTCATATACAGATACAAAACTTTTAATACCGGCACTAGCTGAGGAGCTGATTAAGTTTGATAAAATAGACAAACAACTACTAACATCTAAACTTGAGGCTGAACTGTTGCATTGGCAACAAACATTGAAAATATCGGAAAATCTATCAGATAACTTTGTAGATGCTTTAATAAACTGTGATGAAGATATCTACCCAAATCTATGAAAAAATTTTAAAATTTTCGTTTCAAAGCCGGTTAGTAATGCTACGAGTAAGAGGTAATTTTCTACCCTTCGTCGGATAAAAACATGGCTCAGATCAACAATGACAGAAGATGGACTGAATGGCTTAGCCATGATACACATTCATCATGAAATTGCTCCAAATCTTGTACTATCTAAATTTGCCTTACAAGAAAATCATAAATTTCTTATTTAAAAAGATTCATTTATCTTAATTTATATTGAACTGATCTTATATTTTATTTTACCTTATTGTTGAGTTTTTTTTTAATATAATATAAGCATATCGTTTTTAATAAACTTTTAAAAACAAATTTTTTAGTTGTTTTGTATCATAAAAAATCAGGCGTTTAGGACGTGCGATGATGAATCAGTCACCTCCTTAACGATCGAATTTCGAAAAAGTACCATATTTGTATTTGTATTTTTTAGATGAGTTACGAATGTGGTCTACTTTTCATTTCTCTGTTTATGGGTTTAAAAGATAGATGGCGTGCCAAAAAGTTTCAAAATACAGATTTTACCCGATTACTTCTTACTTCAAAAAAGGGCTACACTCCTGTCCGCTTATTTTTAATGAACAATAATAGGTATTACATTTTTTTGTATCTCTTTTAGTTTAGCAGATATGAGGTTAGTGAATTTAACCGCCTCTTTTTTCACTGAACAATAATAAGTATTAATTTTTTTTTGTATCTCTTTTAGCTAAGGAAATATTAGGTAAGCAGGATCGATTTGGCGAGAGACCAGCCTCCGGTCTAACGTAAACTTTTCGCTTCAGCCATTTAGGCTGTACGATGCAAGATAAATAGATGGAGAAAAATCTCTTGGAAAAAGTAACAAAAATAGGTACGATTTTCAACCCTTAAACGTTCGAATTTTAAAAAAGTACCAAATTCGCATTTGCATTTTTTAGATAAGTTACAATTGTATTCCCAATAGGGATGGGCAAATTGAAAAAAATATATCGATATATATCGTATCGATATTTATTAATTAAAAATATCGATATATCGATGTATCGAACGAATTATGCGGAAATTATGACCAAATTTAAAAACTTAATATCAGAGTACCGAAACGCTCGCTCATTCTTCATTCATGAGCGAGCGTGAAAATTTAAAAATTTTTCTGGAAATTCATCCTCATGAGGGTGAGGAAAAAAACTATTTTGATTTTCCTCGCTCATGAGGAGTGAGCAAAAACCAAAAATTCATATGTGATTTTTCAGATATGAAAAATTTGAAAAAATTCACGTTAAAATTCTTCACAAGGAAAAAAAATGAAATTTTCCCAACCATTTCCAGCGTGAAAATCAAGTAGTAAAGAGGCCTTATAGAAGGCCTTTCTGCAGACATAAGATCTCCCAGCCGCATTCCAACTTTATTACCAATTAGCAAGGTGTGTCATTGGAGACCAACACCTTGCACTTTTGCATATATTTTAAACACTCGGTTCTAAAAAGATTTAAGATAAAGCTTTATCCAATTTAATTGTTGTGGTTAATAATACGAAGTCAGTAAATTAATAACTTAACTTGCAACACGTTCTAACATAACTACTAATAAAACGATTGCGACAGGCCTTATCTTAGAATAGAAAATTTTAATTTGTAAAATATTAAATAAAAACATTTCTAAAAGACCTTTTCAAAAAAGGCAGACTGGAATAAGTAAAAGTTTACTAAAAATTCAATTGTAAACATTCTTAAAGGCCTAAAAAGTGATTCGTGGCAATTTTCCCCGCCGGGCAGCACGTTTAGTCTGTGTGTATTTTTTTTGTAAAATTATTTCTGGTGAACCAAAATGTGTGTGTTGTTTTTTATTTTTGTAGGCAAATATTATTGAAAAAAAAAAAAAATAAGAGAACTGCACATATCGTCATCTTAAATGCAGAACATTGTAACATCAAATTTCATAAGTTTACATGAGAAGCAAAAAACGTTGTAAAATGGAAAGTATATGAGATATTAGAGTAATATTAAATATTTAGAATAAAAATGCGATAACCAGTTTTTTTTTTTGATAAAAAAATATTTTTACTGTTATTTATTTAGTTATGTGTGTTACGTTATTTTACTTTGTAATTCTCTGAAGCAAAACGACGAATCATCAACGAAAGTATGATAATATTAAGTTAAACAATCATTTAAAACATTAAATAATTAAATATTTCTGTTAAGTTACAGGTATAATAGAATATAAAGATAAATATGGTTAAATGCACATATAAAAATGATAATAACACAATTAATATGCAGCATCATTAGGAATGCGTTGACATGGTGAAATAAGTTTGCTTTTCTGATGCAGTGCAGGCAGTACTGCATTTGAGAACGTAGAGATGTTATATTATTAGAGATATTATTATGACATATTATTTATAGTTTTTTATTTCTAATTAGAAGTGGATTAAACTAAAAAAAAGTACTTCATTAAATTTAAATTAGTTTTAAAAATCCAACTTTTCCATTATAACTAACGTGTATTTTGATGTCCTTATAATGAATTTTCTCAATTGAATTTTTCTTTACAATAAACAAGTTTTGTAAAAAATTTGACTCAATACATATATGCATATTTGCCTCCATATAAGGAATTATTTCGAAAAAACTTCTGCAAGAAGTAAATTTTAATTAGTTAATTTCTGAAAAATTTAAATAAGAAGAATGAAAGAGTTTTTCAATTAAAAGTAGTATTGATAGCAGCCCGCGTATTCAGTGAAAGAAAATGTTGTATAAAGAATCACTTATCCTAAAAAAAATACTATTAGTATTTAATAAAGCCGTAAAAGGATTAAAACAAAATTTAGCTAAACAATTTATATTCCAGCACTTGATAAGAAATGCTATTATTCTAAAGATGTAGAAGACAAGTAATTTATTATTTAACACAAAAGGCTTTATAACAGTCTTTTTGATGATATTGATGATGGACGACTTGGAAGAATGCAATCCTAACAAAAATACCAGATTATTTTAAATAAACTTGGAAAAAATATTTCTATTGTATTATAAACTTTCTATATTAATAATGAAGATATATTCTGATCCAATAGCAACAGATTCATTATAGGGAAATTCGACTGCATTAACATTTATTAAAAACTATATATGTACATGTATAAACTCATAAGGTTGGAAAACGAAATAAATGATGGAAAAATCATGTAATAAAAATAATGGCAGTCTGCTGGAACAAAAAACTAAGGACCTGCAGATGGTACTATTTATTCTTGGAAATTCATAGCGTATGGGAGTGCAATGGGTTAAGCTGTGAAATTTCCAACAGTCCAATGTAGAAGAAGCTAATAGTCATACTTACTGCCCATTCGCCGATATCGAACGTTAACGTTCGCATAGAAAATTACATTTAAAACAAAAACAATTTTTGAAATTTTGTTTTTGTTTTAAATGTTATTTACTATGCGAACGTTAACGTTCGATTTCGGCGAACGGGCAGTTAATATAGGTTTTTCAATACATATATATATATGGATTCGGTTTATATTAATTTTACAGCACTGTTTTTCTTTTTGCTTATGCAATAATGTGCAGTTTGATCACTTATTCCACTAACACGTTCAAAATATGAAACAGAATACCCATTTTTGACGTAAAAAAATGAATGTGTTCGTAAAAATATATCAAATACTCTGCTAATTTTTTTTAATTAAGATTATTCATTATGTTTTTTAAGGAAATTATTTACTTAATGATAAGCCATTTTTGATTTTTTTAATAGCTTGGATATTTTTTAAGGTGGAAGTTTAAAATTTTTTTTAAATATTTAACGTGAATCGTAATCAATAAACTATTTCAAAATTTTCAATGATACATTGCTTTGCATTTTAGCAAACGATATTTATACTGTTGTAAAAAATTCTTTGATGCTTTAAAAAGGGTCGGTCCTTTTATTAAGCAGACATAAAGGCAAAACTTATTGAAAAAAAATTCCAAGTACTCAATACGTGTAGTTGTTGTAATACAGTTTTGGTTTTACCAACCAAAACGGTTGTTCGTTGATAAAATTTTTCTTAAGTAGGTAACAAATATTTGAAATTAAAGTAAAAAAGGCTTGTTTTGCTAAAAATTATGTGTAAAAGCAAATGTGACAGCAGGTACAATCGAACTTCCCTATAATATATCTGCATTGGACCATAAAATCACTTCATTTACGTTAAAAAAGCAACAATTTTACAACTTTGGTTTTTGTTCAAATGTATTTTACTTGTAGATTTGTAATTTGTAGTTTTGAGAAACAGCGCTCAGGTTTCTATACTTGCTCATGGAGTTTTTTTTCAATAAGTTTTGCCTTTATGTCTGCTTAAGAAAAGGACCGACCCTTTTTAAAGCATATATTTTTTTTTTGCAATATTATACATATGGTGTGCTAAAATGCAAAGCAATATATCTTTTGAAATAGACTTTTTTATTGATAACGTTAAATATTTAAAAAAAAATTAAACTTCCACCTTAAAAAATATCCAAGCTATTAACAAAACCAAAAATGGCTTATCATTAAGTAAATAATTTCCTTAAAAAACATAATGAATAATCTTAATTAAAAAAAATTTGCAGAGTATTTGATATATTTTTACGAACACATTCATTTTTTTTACGTCAAAAATGGGTATTCTGTTTTATACTCTGAACGTGTTAGTGGAATAAGTGATCAAACTGCACATTATTGCATAAGCAAAAAGAAAAACAGTGCTGTAAAATTAATATAAACCGAATCCATATATATATATGTATTGAAAAACCTATATTAACTGCCCGTTCGCCGAAATCGAACGTTAACGTTCGCATAGTAAATAACATTTAAAACAAAAACAAAATTTCAAAAATTGTTTTTGTTTTAAATGTAATTTTCTATGCGAACGTTAACGTTCGATATCGGCGAATGGGCAGTAAGTATGACTATTAGCTTCTTCTACATTGGACTGTTGGAAATTTCACAGCTTAACCCATTGCACTCCCATACGCTATGAATTTCCAAGAATAAATAGTGCCATCTGCAGGTCCTTAGTTTTTTGTTCCAGCAGACTGCCATTATTTTTATTACATGATTTTTCCATCATTTATTTCGTTTTCCAACCTTATGAGTTTATACATGTACATATATAGTTTTTAATAAATGTTAATACAGTCGAATTTCCCTATAATGAATCTGTTGCTATTGGATCAGAATATATCTTCATTATTAATATAGAAAGTTTATAATACAATAGAAATATTTTTTCCAAGTTTATTTAAAATAATCTGGTATTTTTGTTAGGATTGCATTCTTCCAAGTCGTCCATCATCAATATCATCAAAAAGACTGTTATAAAGCCTTTTGTGTTAAATAATAAATTACTTGTCTTCTACATCTTTAGAATAATAGCATTTCTTATCAAGTGCTGGAATATAAATTGTTTAGCTAAATTTTGTTTTAATCCTTTTACGGCTTTATTAAATACTAATAGTATTTTTTTTAGGATAAGTGATTCTTTATACAACATTTTCTTTCACTGAATACGCGGGCTGCTATCAATACTACTTTTAATTGAAAAACTCTTTCATTCTTCTTATTTAAATTTTTCAGAAATTAACTAATTAAAATTTACTTCTTGCAGAAGTTTTTTCGAAATAATTCCTTATATGGAGGCAAATATGCATATATGTATTGAGTCAAATTTTTTACAAAACTTGTTTATTGTAAAGAAAAATTCAATTGAGAAAATTCATTATAAGGACATCAAAATACACGTTAGTTATAATGGAAAAGTTGGATTTTTAAAACTAATTTAAATTTAATGAAGTACTTTTTTTTAGTTTAATCCACTTCTAATTAGAAATAAAAAACTATAAATAATATGTCATAATAATATCTCTAATAATATAACATCTCTACGTTCTCAAATGCAGTACTGCCTGCACTGCATCAGAAAAGCAAACTTATTTCACCATGTCAACGCATTCCTAATGATGCTGCATATTAATTGTGTTATTATCATTTTTATATGTGCATTTAACCATATTTATCTTTATATTCTATTATACCTGTAACTTAACAGAAATATTTAATTATTTAATGTTTTAAATGATTGTTTAACTTAATATTATCATACTTTCGTTGATGATTCGTCGTTTTGCTTCAGAGAATTACAAAGTAAAATAACGTAACACACATAACTAAATAAATAACAGTAAAAATATTTTTTTATCAAAAAAAAAAACTGGTTATCGCATTTTTATTCTAAATATTTAATATTACTCTAATATCTCATATACTTTCCATTTTACAACGTTTTTTGCTTCTCATGTAAACTTATGAAATTTGATGTTACAATGTTCTGCATTTAAGATGACGATATGTGCAGTTCTCTTATTTTTTTTTTTTAAATAATATTTGCCTACAAAAAATTTAACACACACTTTGGCTCGTTGCCTTTAACAAAAACAAAAGGCATTTCGTGCTGTGCCCATGTAAACTGCCGAGCAACAACAACATTACTGGTGAGGAGCGTTAAAAAAATTTTTGGTTTCCTCATTTTTCATGACTGAGGAAAGGCAAAAATTTATTTTTCCTCACGCTCATGAATGAATTGGCAAAAAAATTCACAATTCATTCATGGTTGTGAAAAAAATTACACGTTTTAATTTCCTCATTCATGAAAAAATTCATGAATGGTTAAATATGAGCGATCATATATGAATTTTTCGGAACTCTGCTTAATATACCAGTGTCAATACATATTTACATAAGCACAAACATATTACATGTAATTCCATTCTAACTTCTTATTATTTCTTATAATTTCAAATTTACTGCCTGTCCCTCGATTTCGAACTAAACTTTCATTCGCTTAAATTTTATTTAAAACAAAAACCAATTTTAAAATTTAGTTTTTAAGATAAGTTATGCGAACAACGTTTTCGTTTGAAATCGATGGAAATTCAAAAAAAAAAAGTAAAGAATAAAAAAATATTTTTTTATTCTTTACTTGTCTGATTATATACTGCCGGTAAACGAAACATGTGACATATACTATACAAGTAAACTGTGCATTATTTTATTTTTAATATATAAGAACATGCTCCAATAGAAAAAAAAAACTAAATATTATTTTTTTATTATTAACATTCCAACTTTCATGAGTCTATTGCTGCTAATACGCCATAATTAAGGCGATTATTTTCATAACTCAACGAACACTTTTCAGAATATTTTTTCAGCGCTTATTTTGTTGTTGTCATCTCTTAAAAAATCGAGACAAAACTGAAGTGTGTAATCTATGAAAAAGCGCCGATATTTGCTTAATATTACTTAAAAACATATGACGCAATTCTTAAAAAACAACAGTATTGAAGGCAGTTGAGCAAAAGTTAAAACATTGAATTTTATTATAAAGAGATCTTAAAAATATCGAATTCGATAGTCGTAGATAACTATCGATGTATCGATATATCGGTATTTTAAATATCGGCGATATATATCGATTATGATTTTTTTAAATATCGATATTTTGATATATCGATATTTATTACCCATCCCTAATTCCCAAAAACAACTTTGTTAATAACATTTTTGCAAGTGCACGTGCATAAAAAACTGAACGGGCAAATTGTTTTTATTTTGATTTCTTGCGAAAACAATAAAAGCAATTTGTTTTTGGTTTTAATTTGTTTTATCTTTAGCCACTTACAACTACAATTAATGTTGGGAGAATTCCAACTAATTGTAGTGGCAAATGTAAGAAAAGAATAAGAAAAGATAAACTCACTGTTTTATTGTTGGTATTTTGTTTAAGCTTTGATATCGTTGCAAATAAGAATTTTTGAGTGTACGTTGGTAATTCTCATTCCCTCTGTAGTCTTGTTTGCTGATAGCTTTGGCTTTTCTAAAATTATTTAGGAGAACGTTTCCTGATGATCTGGCATAAGCAACCAGTGAAATGCGCATAGGAACAGCTTATCCCCTAACAATAAATTTCAGTATTTTTTATCAATTATTAAAAAAAGGGAATTAAGCACAACAAACAAAATCTTTAAATAAATAATTACGAAAGTTATATAATTTTTATTTCTTTGTGCATTGATTTAAAAGATATATAGGGGACAAAAAAATTCTAAAGCACAGGTTTTACCCTTTAACTCCCTAAAAGGGCAATAAGTATTAAATTAAAAAAAGTACAGGTTTTACTCTTTAACTCCCTAAAAGGGCAATAAGTATTAAATTAAAAAAAGTACACTTTAATTAAAAAACTACCAGTTAGAGAAAGAAAAAGTACCAAAAATCCCCCTTACAGATTCTTATTCACTCAGGAACTTGCACGTTTAATTTTATGTTTCTAGGTCCAATATTAACGGCAAATCAAAAAGTACCAGGTACAGCACAGAAAATTACCAAAAAGCGTCACTTACAGATGCTCATTCACTCAGCGCATTGCTTGTTTTATTTTATGTTTGTAGATCCCATTTTAACGAAATTCAAAAAGGTACCAGTTAAAGAACGTAAAAGTGCCAAAAAGATCCCTCTAACAGATCCTCATTTACTCAGGACCTTGGATATTCAATTTTATGTTTCTAGGGCCTATACTAACGGAAATTCAAAAAGTAGCAGTTAAAAAACAAAAAGTACCACACATTTACCTCTTATAGATTCTTATCTACTGAGGACATTGAATGTTGAATTTTATGTTTCTAGGTCCAATAGTAACGGAAATTAAAATAGTACCAGTTAAAGAACAAAAAAGTACCAAAAAGCTTTTTCCAGATTGTCATTTACTCCGGATAATGCATGTTTAATTTTATGTTCATTGTTTTTATTTTAACGAAAATAAAAGAGTACCAGTTATAGAACGAAAAAGTACCAAAAAGATCCTTTTAGCAAATTCTCATTTCACTCAGGAACTTGCATGCTTAATTTTATGTTTATAAGTCCAATACTTACGGAAATTCAAAAAGTATCAGTTGAAGAGCAAAAAGTACCCTGATAGGTTCTTATCCACGCACGACATTGCAGGTCCAATATTAACGATAATTAAAAAAATTGCCAGTTGTTGAACCAAAATACTAAAGTAAGAAATAAAATTTCCCCTTTTGGTACCTTTTCTCCCCATTGAAGCATACTAAATTTCAATATTTTAGTGGGAGAGCATAATTTAATACGTATGTGTAATACAAGCAGGGAAAGTGCTACCCCCCATAGGACGCCAAAGTTTAATATCGCATATATAAAAAATTGCTATAGCGAGAATGTTCAAACATGGTAGTTAGTCACTCTAATGGAAAAGTACACCTTTAAACATATAAATAAAGGGGAAATGCGCAGTGGGAGCAATGCCCACATAGCATACATTTAATATCGGGTAAGTGAATAACTATTGAAGCGAGAGTCTTCAAACATGGTAATGCCACTATTACGGTTAACTGTAAATTTCAAAAAAAAAAATGGGCGGTGTACACGAAGGAGGAGCAATACTCCCCATAGTACGAAAATATTAAATACTTCAAAGTCTTCAAGCTTTGTAGGACCCACTGTTATAGTAAACTACACCTTTTAAAATAAATATATAATAGGTAAATGGAAAAGCGCATGTTTGTTCTCTACATACTTCTAGGTAACTGGGCCGATTTTCCTGAAATTTTCACAGTAATTTCCTGATTACCCGGCGCTTTATATTTTTTAATTTTAGACTAGGCGTGGCATGAACCATATAAGAAAAATATGAATAACATTATATCTGGAGGATGGTTACAGTAAGCGTTTTCGAATATGAAACAAATAACTTGGTTTTCAATACAAATGCATCCTTACGTTTACTTTCTGGAATTTTAAAAGAAATTGTTATATATTCCGCAAGTACAATTGATAATAATATACAACGATAATAAACATGCCAATAAATGTTAATTGCCTTTTAATTATGTTACTAATAGCTTTAAAGTTGTAACTTATTTTAATAATTTTAAGATTATTGATTAACTTTAGTTTTAATGAAAGTTAATGTTGACATGTACTTTAGAAACCAACAAAAATATTGTTTTACTTATAACATACAATTCAATATTAGAAATAAACTTTTATCAGATTGTAGAGTACATGTTAACATGGTATAGAATTTTAATGCTATATCATTTACATTGTTTAAATAAACATATAATGTTAATTATAGCTTAATGTTACTGTTAGTAGTTTACGGTACTTATTCCTTAAACAAAATAATTAATTTTGATGACGTCATAACTTCGGTGAATTAAGCTCTTATGTTCCTCTCTTAACAACATTAAATGTTATAGCTCAAGAGTACTGTACTGTATTTCACGTCTTCTGTCAAAAATGCACTTGAACAAAAAAATTTCACTTATTAAAATTTACAGCATTGATTAAGGCAATGCTGTTTTATCTCAAAACAGTGTGAGGCAATGTAATAAATCGACTATAACGGCACTTGAGGAAGCGATATTTAATATTATGGCGTAGACTGAAGTTTACACTACAAAGGCAAGTTTTCTTCAGTTATTAAAGAATTACAGCCTTATTCAAAAAATATGCTAATTTTGGCTTAAAGAACATATTAGTTAATAAGCACTTTACGCTTAAAAACCTTTTTGTAAAAATTTGTATTCAAAAAACGTATATTAGTTAATAATTACTTTAAACCAATTTTTAGTTTAAGACTGGCAACACCGTTTCATGCACTTGTCTTTTCAATTCTAGTGATGCAAAAAAAAATTAATATTACTCTTACCCGTAACCGTATTTATAAACTATATTTACCTACTTATCTATAGACTAAAAGGAAATTTTGTTGAATAAAAAAAAGTTGTTTGCTTTGATTTTATTCAGATATGTATATAAAATAAGAAAACAAACAAATTAATATATAAAAAATAATTATACATTACTATAGTTTGTTTCGAATAAAAATAAATTGAATAACCATTGTTTTATTTAGTGTGCTTTTTTACACTTCACTATAAGTTTAATAATATTATTACAAAAAATATCGTAAATTGTGGCGCTGTTTGTTTAAAATAAAATAAAAAAATGAAAAAGGGAAGAACTGAAGCGAAAAAGATCTCAAAATTGGGTTGAGGAGGATAAGGTAAGTTTTGTCCTGATATTTGTGTTAGTTTTTCTTCTTTAATTGGCAAAATTAGAATTACTTTTATGTTTGTTTCATTATAATAGATGCTGTTGCAGAGCTAATAAAAATAATTTAAAGAATTACGGTCTAATTCATAAAAATTTCTTATTTCAGCTTTAATGTTTACAATAGTTATCAAACGCTTTTTGTTTTATAAAACTTTAATAAAAGTCTAATTTATAAACGCTTAATAGCAGTGGATTAACAATTTAACGCTTTATTACTTTTGTATTTTTATCTTGGCAACAACATGTTATTTTTATTGTCACTTTTGTCTAGTTATGCATGGAAAGTACAAGCGATAATATAGGTAGCCTGTTAAAAGTAAGAAAAAACTAAGGGGCTTATTTTGTAAATTCCTTCACCTTGCGTTAAAAATTTTTTCATATAAAATTTTTGAAATTTTCAAAAATTTGTATGAGAATATTTTTCAAGTAAGGTGAAGTGTTTTACAAAATAACTCCCTAAATTATTGTGTGTAACATTATTTTAAAATAACTAATAAAATAGACAAAGTTACAAAATTTAAAATCTTGAAAAAGATTGTGTTTAAACACATTTTTCCCCCGTTGATTTTTTATCACTATTATTATTATTTATTTAATTTTGATGTATTTTGCCTACAAATAGCAAACGTAAATTTTGCTTAAGATAGCCCATCAAGATCGACCGTATCAATCTTAATCTATAAATCGTTTTTTAAACTTTTATTTTATATGTTAGCGCTTTTTTATATAAAACGATTTTATTAAAATAAATAAAAAGACAAAAAATTTTAATTTTTTGGGCAATTATTAAAATTATATATAAGCAAACATTGAAAAGTCACTTTATCAAACGCTTAAAGTAGGGTAAAGGTAACAATAAATATCTTTCAATTTATGAAAGGTTTATTAAACGTTTAATAGACTATTAAATATTTATGAATGCTCTTTTTTTGGCTTTTGCTTGTTAATAACTAATAAAGCTGCAATAATGCGTTTATGAATTAGACTGTTAGAAAACAAAAATACCGACAATAATACTTACCAAGCTAAGAAGAGGGCTTGGATGGAAATAGAGGAGAAGTATAAAACAATGTATTAAAATTACTACAAGTTCTAAAATATTTTTTTTCTAGTTTCAACAGTTTATGTATGGGTGGCCAACTTAATCTCATTCCGCTCAAATCCCAATTTTAAAACTGGTGGCGGTAAACAACCTTCCGAGCTAGACGTTAGTGGCAACGGCATATGCGTATGGCTTCCTAACTAGTTTGTCATTGACAAAAATAAATTTGATTCTGATGCGATTGAAGAGGTAAGTTAAAACTGTCCCAGTATAATTGTGTACATTAATACATTGCATATTTAAATATTTTATTAACATGAATAAACACCTAGTTACTTACATACATTCATCCATATTAATACAACAATTGATATTCCTTTTAGATTTTGCTGGAAGACGAAGGCTGTAGTTCGAGTGGGGCGATTAAAGTCCATGAGGAGATAATAAGTGAAATAAGTTAAGAGGTACGTTTATACATACATACATATGAACATAATTTTTATCCCCAAATTATTTATGTATTTATAATTCTCTAATGATTTCTGAAGAAACTGAGGGAACAACAAATTCAGAGCCCAGAGCCTGTATTCCACCAAAAGAGGCAAATAATTTACAATCAACTTTAAAAAAAGAAAGGTGCATGCTATAAATATGTATAATATACATAAACATACTTATATACATAAGTACATACATATATACAGTTAGTCAAACAATTCTTTTCGAAGTAAAAAAAAATCGAAATATTATAGTTAGCAATTAAATATGTATGTACAACTTTTTCATTCTTACATATTTTTATTGATAAATTTAAGTTGAAAAACTTTTTTATTTTTATTTAATATTTACATTCGTATGTTCAAAATGTTTCTTTACATTTTATATTGGATTTTCTTTCAGATAAAAAGAAACAAGAATAATTGTTTAATAAATAGTATTCTATCCCCTACTAAGGCGTCACAATGGGCAATATTGGTCCCTGGATGAGGGTGTAAAGTTTATTTCGCACCAGCCTTTCTTCCTGAGCTAACCTAAGCGCAATTTTTTAGAAGATGGCTTTTATGGTAGAAACTAACTTTTGCCGCTCGATTGCATTCTCATCTTGACAACTTTGTATGAAAAAATATTTACGCCATTTCGAAAACCTCGTAAGCGCCAAACAAAATGTAATTTGCATGAGTAATATGTTTAGGGCGGTTGGCCGCCACTTTTTTCATACAAATTTGGAAGCACGCCACACAGTGCATTGTCCCCATATAACGAAGGGAAAAAAATGGAAGGAGTTGTAAGATATTTTTAAAATTTGGTACACTATCATAAAATAGCTTAGTTAAGAAAAATATGAATTTTTGGAGAAATTCGGTCCAAGGACACGCCTGCCCCCATGTGTCCTGAAATTTAAAAATGTAATTTTAGTTTCAATAACGCCCAAATTATTACACAAAATTGTCATGCTGATATACAAACAATTGGCAACGTGTGTGTAAGTTTTCATTTAAATCGGAACAAGGACTCAAGGTCCGGTGATATACCCTTTGTCCTTAAAATGCTATAACACCTACAAAAATGGTCCGATCGTAATAAAATTTGGGTTGAATCGGATTATTAATGCGATAAATACACAAACATTATTTATAGGAAAATAGGTTAAAAAAGCTTAAAATGCTCTTATAAAAATAACAAGTAAGAAAGTTAGTCGGTTAAGCACGAATATATGACAACCTACAGGACCTTATTTAAAAACAAATTTTCTAGAGTGTACCCTATTTGGGACCCATGGGTAATCATTGACCCGTCTGAACAAAATTATGAGGCTAAGATTCATTTCAAAGTTTTTTCTGCCGAATATTAACAGAAAAAACCCTTAGATGATATTTTTTTATAATCCATGAAAGTTAATAATTTTTTAGAACTCAAGTAAATAATAAGCATTTTTCAAACTAAAAAAGCTGTTAAAGAAAAAAATTTGAATCTCCTAATCCAAAAAATTAATTTTTTACAACTATTTTCTTGAAACAAAAAAAAAACCAAGGTAATTTGTGATTTTAGCGCTCTCTTGTACCGTAAAATATAAGCAAAAACTTTTTTATACATATTTAAATTTTTGTTGCTTTTTATTAAAAAGTATTAATTTGAATTTATATTTCACAGTATTTGTAGTTAATTTTCCTTTAAACTCCTAAAAACTATGGAAATTTTAGCAAAAATCACGAAAATGTGGTAAACATTTTTCAATTGTGTATCTTGTAGTTATTAGAAACAGTGTACATTTTCGGAAACAGAAGAAAACTATGGACGATATTTTTCTTTCTTTTTTAAATTTATTTTTTATTCCATCAAAGCTTAACAATTTTTAGAGCTTAAGTGAATAATAACCATTTTTAAAACCAATAAAAAAATACTTATAAGAAAAGAATTCACATAAAATGTTTTCACAGCTAGTTCTAAACATAGTTAGTTCTAAATATAGTTCAAACAACTACAGAAAATTTCAATCTTGTACTTCAAAAAATTAATTTTTTACAAGAGTATTCCTGAAGCATGTAAAACCCAAGGAGTTGTTTAGCCATTTTTACTTCAAATTCTGCGACCTTGACATCCTCTAGCGCCGCCAAAAAGAGTTAAATCTAAAAACTCTTTAAAGTTCATTTGAATTATTTTATTTTTTTTTTTTTTGTCTATGGGACGAAGCAACTTACCAACTTACGTTCACCAAATACCGTCGGAGAATGTCTATGCTCGACACCCAACATTACCAACATACGTTCAACAACCACCGATACATTCCTGTGGTGTCTATGAAATGCCACAGCCGTTCTTGCCAATGTCCAACGCCCACTGGCAAGTGAAGGACATTATTTCGCTCCTACCAAACTTTAATCCTTCATTGGATTCTGTGAACTCATCGCAGTTCGTGAAACGCGTTGAAGTTTTGAAAACAGCATACGGTTGAGACGATCAGTCTGTGATATTCGCCGTATAGCAGAATGAAATGCCTAGCTAAATATTGGGTCGATTCACATCAAGAAGTATGTTTGCCTTGGTTAAAATTTATTAATAAATTGCTTGCAGATTTTCCGCACACTGATAATGAAGCTGATATTCATATTAAAATGTCATCCATTATTACAAAGTTATAAAATGTACGCATTCGGAAAGAAGGGTAATTTGACCGAGTCTGCGATTGCACGGCATATTGTTAACGGAATCCACGATTACGATTTGAAGAGAAAAATTTCCAATGTTCATGTAACCAACTTCTCAACGACAAATTTTTTTATTGTAACTACAACACGGGAAAAACACCGGCAATTGTAGTTAACAGAACGAAAAGGAACACTAACGACACCACTACAACTAACAGCGAAACCATAAAGAAGGATATTATTACACCGCTAAGTAAAGTCAAATGTTACAATTGTTCCAATTACGGGCATTACTCGATAACGTGACCCGAACCACAAAAAAGGATCGTTGTACCATAAGCAATCGTACGTCACATAAGACAGTTGATTGTATATCGGAACAAAATCAAAGTGCGGAGGTAAACAAAATAACCGACAAGACTCCAAAGCCGACGGCTAAACTTTGTAAAGCAGTTAAATTGAGAGGTGTGGAGACGGTAGCGTTCTTTGATTCAGGCAGCACCGTAGCTTGATCAGAAAGTCGTTTTCTGTGCGAATTGGGGAATCTGTTCCATGTAATATGATTTTAAAGGGTTTTGAAGGCGGTGAATATACATCAATGAATGAATGTTTGCTCGAGTATTAATTGATGATACAGTTTCCGAGGCTGAATTATTTGTTGAAGAGGATATGTTGTTACCAATGGACGTACGTATTGGACGTGTCAGAAGGGTAAACGTACAATCATAGAAGAAGGTGACTGTTGGGTGCAAAATACAGGACAACGCGCAGGAATTGGGCAAGTGTAACCTGGTGAAGATGAACATACAAGTAAGTCAGCCTGAACCTATATGTTCTAGGCCTTATTGAGTTGCATTTGCAAAACTTGAAATTGTATCCAACATTGGGAGGGAACTCCTTGAGAGTAAAACAATACGAAAATCTGATTTCCCCTACGTTTCGGCCATAGTTCTTCTTAAGAAGAATGGAGAGCACCGATTATGTATAGACTACCGCCAATGGAATATAATAACCAGAGAAGACAAATTTGCTTTTTTTGCTGTTTTGCTTCTTTTTTGCTGTTTTTGCCCATTTTTGCTTTTTTTGCTGCTTTTGTTATTATGGTGCTTATTTTGCTTTTTTCCTATGTTTTTGCTGTAAAATAGCTTTTTTTAACATAATTTTTACGTAAAAAATATTTTTTTGAGAAAACATGAGAAAAAAAAATAATTGACCACTTTTTTCTGGGTTAAAACAAAAATATACGGCATGTAAAAAGCCACATGCGCATGTGGTTCTGACGTAATTTTGACGTCATCACACAACACGCAATGCTTATTGTGGCTTTGCATTGACGTCAAAATTACGTCAGAACCACATGCGCATGTGGCTTTTTACATTCCGTGTACTAGAGGCTTTAGTTGTGGACTCAACGTTTTTGGGCCAAATTCAATACGCTTTATTACAACTAAAATTAATAAACTTACCATCCCAAAAAAAACAGCCATGTAACTTATTTGAGTTAAAAAAAAAAAAATTAATAAACCGGCCGTTGTGAACGAAAAAATAATAAAAAATAAATGCCGAAAGAAAAGTCAAATATGTTATTTATGCTAAAAATGGTAAAATTGTTTCCTGAAGTTTTTAAAGTTGAAAAAGATTGGCTTTTTTGTAATGTGTGTTCGAGTAAAATTAATAGCGAAAAGAAGTGCAATGTGGAGCAACATTTTAGTACAAAAAACACAAATTAGCTGCTTGCCAAGAAAATCGTCAACAAAAACTTATAACGGAATTTCCTGTTTATACCAGTAAAAAAAGTAAGCCATCCCAGTTTCAAAAACATCTTTCAAAAGTACGCCAATTTGTCAGTTCCAAGCGAAAGTTCTATTCGAGGTAAATATATACCTCAAATGTATACGGAAGCTTTGGGAAAAATACGTGAAAAGGCTAAAGGTAAATATGTATGGATTTCTGTTGATGAAACAACAGACAGTGAACAAAGATATGTGGCCAACTTTATATTTGGTATTTTAAATGACGATGTTGGAAATAAACCTTTTTTTTATTGAACATGGGTGTTCTCAAAAATGCAAATGGGGCTTATATTGCAACTTTCTTCAACGATTCATTACAAATTTTATGGCCTGATGGTAAGTGAATATTTGATTAATAATTTTTTAATAATGCAGCGGCATACATGTTAAGTGCAATTTTGTCCCTTAGGATAATGTATCCTAAAATGATACATTTGACATGTTTTGCTCATCGTGTTGCTGATTTCAATCGCTTAGACTTTCAGCATGTAAATAAATTAATATCTTGTACCAAATCCGTTTTTGTTAAGTTAATTTTTCAATAACTCGTATTTACACACATACAAACTAAAATTTAAATTTCCATAGGCTCCTCGTAGGAAGCAGTTATTTTTACAAATGAATCCCAATTTGGCTCTTCCACCGTACCCATGCCCTACACGTTGGGGTACTTAGATAGAAGCCACAATGCATTATGCAGAATACCTTGATAAAGTAAAGGCTGTTATTTCTTAACTGAAAAGTGAAGACTCAGATTCGATCGCGCACGCCAAGGAAATATATAACTTGCCCGGATTAAGTTCCCAACTTGCGTTTATCAAAAACAATTTTTTAATTATTCTGTCTTCTATAAAAAAAGCTACAAACAGTTGGGTTAGCTATTCACGAAAGTGTAAATATTGTGTCAAATGTACGAGAAGCTCTTGAGAATCTATGAAAAAATATATATGAAGAAATTTAATGCAGTATGTATTTCAAAGAAATCCGGGGTTCAAACAAATTTTACAAATAAACAACATTCTTCAAACTGGTGCTAAACCTGATGACGAAATTAAATTTTGAAATATAAATTTGCTCCAACAACATCCGTCGACGTGGAAAGAAGTTTTTCCTTATACAATTCACTTTTAACAGAAAGACGAAGAAAAATTACGTTTACAAATATAAAAGCCAACATGATTGGTTATTGTAACTGTTTTCACGAGTCTGAAGAACTAGAATAATTGTAATTTTTTATATTTAAATGTATATATTAAAAAAATAAAAATGCTTTTTTTGCTGCTTTTTTTTCTAAATTTTTGTGCTTTTTTTATATATTTTTTTTGCTGTAAACACTTTGTTTTTTGCTTTTTTTGTCTTCTCTGATGATAACTGTGAAGATACCTTTTCCGATGCCGGTAATGGAGGAGCAAATCGCTTAATTCGCCGGAAATCGCTATTTCACCACCCTTGATCTGCGCCTGGGCTACAATCAAATAGAAGTTGAAGAAGAATCGAGGAAATTTACTGCGTTCGTTATATTTCAGGGGAATTGCGAGTACCACCGAATGCCTTTCGGACTTGTTAACTCCCCGGCAGTTTTCCAAGCCGTAATGAACCGTATTGTGGGAAAAATTAAGCCAGGTGAGGTATTGGCATATCTGACGGGATAATTTCCCAGTACGGTGTCGATCGCTTAAATAGAGTCTTAAATATACTGGAGAAAAGGGGCTCGCTTTACGTTTAGATAAGTGTAAGATAAGGTGCTGGCCACAGTGGAGACATTGGAACGTTTCCGTATTTACTTATTAGGCAAGCTGTTTCGTGTGGTCACTGACTGTGCGGCGATTACTACAATTAAAACCAAAAAGGAACTTCTCCAGAACGTGGCCAGATGGCTGATGAAATTGTTAGAGTTTGGCTGTGAGTTTGTTCATTGTGAGGGGTCACGTATGGCCCACGTCGTTGCTCTAAGTAGATTACCCGACCTACCCGCCATTGAACCTGAACCTGCAGGATTCATCACAAATGTGAGCATTATAGGTGAAGACTGGGTGTTAATCATGCAGCTCCAGGATGACTAACTTAAGAATATAATTGGTGTTCTACGGGGCGAAATTAAATCTGACCAGTGTATGCAGTTGAAATCAGAATTCATATTACATTATCATTGTCTTTATCGTAATATGAAGGACGGACGAAAATTGGTAGTACCCAAGGCCATACGATGACGACGGCGATATCGGTCACTATGGGCTCGACAATACTATTGAGAGGGTGCAACAATCTTTTTGGTTCTCGCGTATGAGGAAATACCTCCGGGAGTATATTGCCGCCTGTACCGAATGTAGCTACAACAAGGTTAAAGGAGGAACACCTGAAGGAAATTTGCATTACGGGGTTCTGGATCCACTTCCGTTCCGCCAAATACACATAGAGCATTTGGGACCGTTTGTAAGGAGTAAGCTAGGAAGCACCCATGTGTTAGCAATCACAGACGCATTCACAAAGTTTGTGGTAGTAAAGGCAGTCCGGAATACTAAACCTGCTCCTGTGCTAAGTGTATTGAATGAGCTAACTGGCTATTTTGGTTTACTACGATGTATTATTTCTAACCGCAGTACTGCGTTTACAGCGAGAATCTTTGAAGAATTTTGCGGAAAGAACACATAGAGACAGCCGTTCGTACTCCTAGCGCCAATGGCCAAGTTGCACGAACTAACAAGGTTATTTTGTAATTTTTACGTACCACCACCGAGGAGGCAAAAGATTGGGATCAGTCGTTACATATTTTACAATGGCCAATAAATTCTCAGAACAATTCGACGTCGGGCTACAGCTCTAATGAGCTGATATTTAATTATAGACCAATCGACATGGTACAAAATCGATTAATGGCTGCAGTACAGGATGAAGTAACTTTCGAAGATACACACATACCATTTGGGACCGTTTGAAAGGAGTGAGCGAGGAAACATCCATGTGTTAGCAATCACAAACGCATTCACAAAGTTTGTGGTAGTAAAGGCAGTCCGGATTATTAAAACTGCTCCTGTGCTAAGTGTATTGAATGAGTAAACTGGCTATTTTGGTTTACCACGACGTATTATTTCTGACCGCGGTTCGGCGTTTACATCGAGAATCTTTGAAGAATTTTGCGGAAAGAACACATAAAGACAGCCGTTCGTACCCCTAGGGCCAATGGCCAAGTTGAAGGAACTAACAAGACTATTTTGTAATTTTTACGTACCACCACCGAGGAGACAAAAGATTGGGATCAGTCGTTACATATTTTACAATGGTCAATCAATTCCCAGAAGAATTCGGCCTCGGGCTACAGCCCAAATGAACTGATTAGGCTTGGGCTTAAAAGTTCATTTTTGTAACTGGTGATTTTAGTTCATTAAAAAAAAAACTAGTTCGTTCTTTTAGTTCACTACTTCATTTCCGGTCACTTTGTCTTTGGGTGTCTTTTGTCACTTTTGTTCAGTAGTTCACTTGTCTTGTCTTGTTTAAAGAAACAAATATAGCATACTCTTGTGATATGACACTCAAAATATTATGTAGGTAAATTCAAAATAATATTAAGTTTAAAAAACTGACAATGTAATTAGAAAGCGGTTATTTTTTTAATGTTCATTTTATAACGTAGAAATTAATAATAAAAAAAATGCAAACTACAAAAATCATATTCAAAGGTGTTTTCAATTAATTTTAACTAAATCTAACTTACGCACTAAGCCAGCTAAATCAGTATTTTAACCTGTCATTATTACCTACCAATATTTTTCGTTTTTATTGTTATTTTATTTATGTACACATGTGTTTCAGTTTTATTTTATGCATAAAACTGAACATATTAACAGAAATAAAAATCAATTAGGGTTCCCATCATATCTGTGCATTTTTAAACCTTCCAAAATGAACTGTCAAAAATTGTATGAGAATTCATTTACACAAACTTCGTAAATTTGCCTAACAATTCTGACCCGTAAACTTGTGCTTTTCAATTGTGCATTTATACAAACGAATTTTTTTAGTGCTTACCATTGTTTTCAATGAAAAATTCAAGTGTTAATAAAATCAGCAACAATAAATTCTTACATTAATTTAAGCAAATTATTCTTTTTTGCTTTCTTTATGCATGTTTAAAAAACAAATTTCACCTTTTATTCACAAATTTCAACTTTTATTTTTATATTTTTTATTATTTTTTAAATTTATTTTTGTATTGACATTTCAGTTTGAAATGACATTAGTTGCTTAAAATTACACAAAAATTAAAAAGGGGATTTATGAAACGAGTCTCGCAAGTTTGTCCATTTGCACAAATGATAATTTTAAGCGATATCCTGAAAACCCTTATTATTTTTTGTAGTTTGATTTTGGAAAAATATGTAGAAACAGTTAAATAAGCTTAATTATATTTAATATAACAACATTTTCATTAATTTTTTAACTTTACGGAAAACGATTTTAATAAATTACATTTAGTAACTGTAAAACTTTTTTGAGTGTAGCCAAGAATAGAAAACAATAAGCACAAACCAAATTCGCAATTGTTATTTTGTTCGGTTTCTTATTATATACCAGTAGTGGCTGATATGAGCAAATTAAACTCACACGTATACTTACGCTCTTTTGTTTGATCGTAAATCAACCAATAGGAAATCAGCATGTTGAGTGGGAGAGACAAACTACACTTGCAGAACTTCTGTGTCTTATTTTACATTTTAAATTAAAATTTTTTATATTTTCTGGAAAAATCTGGATGGTACAATATATACTGAAATAAAGAAGATTTCATTAAAGTGTTAATCTTTATTTCCCTCAACGTATCTTGGCAACCAAATATTTTCAGATTTGAATTATATTTGCTCAAAAAAACGCAATAAGCTGAATTCTTCTATTTTGAGAAATATACTTTTATTGCGTAACTGCAATAAGAGTATCAACATAGAAGATTTTATTACTTTTTAATTGCAAATTGAACAATGATTAATTGAGGGAAAATTTATAAACACTTCGAAGAATCTTTTTATTTCGAAATATATCATACTATCCAGATAACCGCATATATAATTTATATATGTATGTGTAAATTAAATAAATCAACTCAACTTATTTTATAATTTAGATTAATTTGAGTTTTATTTCAATGTATAGTTTTGCAACGTGTTACCCTGATGGAGTTATAAAAACGAGAGAGGTTATAAAAAGGAAATACAAAGAATTAACAAAAGAAATATATACATATAAAGTCTACAAAAATTCAGAATATTTGACATTTCATTGTTGCATTTAAAGTTACCAAATTAATTAAATTCATATTTGATTCTATGTTTCTTTTATTTTATTTATATTTCAAATAATATTGACAGCGTTATATATATATCTTTCAATACATTCATTTCATTTCATTTATTCAGTCAATGGAAATATACATTCCTTACAGACTATGATTACAAATAGTTAAAAAAGTACATTTTTAGCTAAAATATTTACAAAATTATTTTAATATCTACTTTGAACAAAAAGTTTTTAAAGGAAAACTTTGATGTTCAAAATTCAATTTGTTGGTTGGATTCTCTTTGCTGATTTATATTTATGGTATTAAGACAAGTAAATGCACGAGTCAAAGTGCTATTTAGAGCATATTTAGTACGGTGACAAGGAACATTAAATATTTCAACATACCTAAGGCTTCTAGGTTGAACATAAAAAGGAATCAATGACAGTAGATCGGGGTAGTCAATACCACCATTAATTATATCGAAAACAAGTACAGCAGACTGGACCTTTCTTCGAAATTCTAACGTTTGTATGCCTAACCACGAACATTTTAATTGATAGGTTGGAAGAGGATTAACCATTGTTACTAAAGAGACAACAAATTTTAAAAACTTACGCTGAACTCTCTCAACACGAGAGATATGAATATCGCAACGTGGTGACAAAACAGGAGAAGCATACTCAAGTTTTGATCTAACAAGAGATATGTAAACCAATTTCAACGTATTTGGATCTGTAAATTCAGAACAATTTCTCCTTAAAAAACCAAGTACTTTATACGCTCTTGGAATTATATATTCTATATAATTTACAAAAGACAAAGAGGAATCAAATACAACCCCAAGATCCATATTAGACTTAACCGTTTTTAAACAGTAGTTACTAATTTTAAAAACAAATTGTATTGGGTTATTACACCGATAAAAAGACATGTGTACACATTTTGATAGATTTAAGTGTAGTTTATTTAAGACACACCATGCATTAAGTCTATCTAAATCTATTTGCAAATCAAAAATATCACGTAATGAATTAGCTTTCAAATACAATTTAAGGTCATCTGCATACAGAAGAAAACTAGATTTTTTAAAACAATAAGAAAAATCATTAATAAATAAATTGAACAACAACGGGCCTAAGATGCTACCCTGTGGTACACCCGATGTTTGTAAATACGCCTCCGATTGGAAGTTTTCTATGACTACCCTGCAAACTCTTCCAGTTATGTAGGATTCAATCCACTTTAAAAAATTAGCATGAAAACCCATGTTCTGTAACTTAGCAAAAAGAATGCTATGAAGCTTTAGAAAAATCCGTATAAATTGTTTCAACCTGGCTTCCCTATTCAAAGGCCGAAAAACAATATTCATTAAATACTGTAAGATTAGTGGTAGTGGATCTACCAGCAAAAAAACCATGCTGCTTGGGTGTAATCCATGCCTTAGTAATGAAAAATAATCTTTTATATATTACATGTTCAAAAATTTTAGATACAGAAGACAACTTGGAAATCGGTCTGTAACATGTTACGTCATCCCTTTTTCCATTTTTAAAAACAGGTGTTATTGTTGCCGACTTCCACTGGTCAATAAAAACACCTTCCCTAAGAGACAAATTCAAAATAAAAGTAAGAGCAAAAGTTAATGCAGTCGCCGATTTTTTTAATAAATGAGCACATAAACCATCTGCATCAGATTTAAAACTATTTTTGATTTGCATAATTGCGTTGAAAACCTCATCTTCAGAGATTACAACGTTACCAATGTTTACCATAGCCAAAGGGTTAGAAAAATTAGTAACAAAAGTTGATGCAGGATCAAAGTTTGATTTAAAAAAGTTTGCGAACAAATTAACTGAATCATTGCACGATTGAGCAACTACATCAACATATTTTACGGTGGTCGGGATATCCGATACCTGTTTTTTAGATTTTATAAATGACCAGAAAGATTTTGGATTACCTTTAATTTAATCCTTTTTTTTCAATTATATATTGCTTATAAAGAAACTTGTTTAAAAAGTTAAATTCTCGTTGATAATGAGCAAACATAAGTTGGCTATCAGGATTTCCAGATTCCAAAAAGCGTTTGTGAAATTTATTACGGAGATTTTTAAGCCTCTAAAGACCCTTTGTATACCAAGGAAGCTTATATGGCTTACATTGCTTAAATGGTATAGTTTCCTACAAATACCTAATACTTTTTGCAAGAAAATATCATAGCAGCTCGAAGTTTGTTGTCCGGTAAATATATCCAACCAATCAACTTCATCTAATAATGAATTAAGCATATCAAAGTTACATAAATTAAAATTAAAATTATTCGACGTTAAAGTTGGCGAAATTTTAAAAAACTGATAAGACTCAATCTCTACAACTAGAGGTAAATGATGTATATTACGTAAAGATATTGGCAGTAAACTCTCGTAAACAATAAATTTACAATCATATGGAACAAAAATAAGATCCAAAAAACGGTTTAATTGATTGGCAAAATGATTTATTTGAATCAAATTGAAACTAAACAAACTGTCAACAAAATTTATTTCATTAATTTTGTTTACGTGAGAAGGAAATAATGAATTATTATCAAAAAAACGCGTCCAATGAAGATCTTTAAGATTAAAATCCCCAAAAACACAGATACGAAAGTTTACCCCCATGCTAGATTCAATCATTAAAATATTATCAATGTGAGAATTATAAATAGAGTCCGGACTAGCAGGAGGAATGTATGACACGCAAACGTTTAATTCCATATTTAAGCCAGAAATAGATATCACCAGCTGATCCAACAAACCTTTAGAGTCATCAATATTAAACATAGCCGATTTGAAGCAAGCAGCTAGAACACCTCCACCTTTTAAGCACCCAGTAAGAATTGCATTTATATCCTTTCTATAAACTGAATAAAGCTTAGTATCAAAAAATTCAGCGTCAGAAAAGTCGCTGTTTAGCCACGTTTCCACCAAAACAATTACGTCACATTCATATTGGGTTAAAAAGTCAAAGATTTGTTTGCCTTTGGTACGCATTCCAGATAAATTCTGGTAATAAAGCTTAAAAAATGATTTATTACAGGTTAAGTTTGCTGGGCCTGCTCGACTTTCTTTTGAAAATTTACAAAAGGACGCATCCTTATGTTATTTGGCCAAATTGCAGGATTTAAAATTTCATTATAAAAAGATGGAGATATTCCGAGTTTAAAGTTGACTCGACGAAGCTCAGTAACATCAGCGTCTTTTTTAACTAGCTTATAGCATAACATATGCTGCTTGTCTATCTTAGTATGCTTTTCAACATATAAAATTATTTGATCAGTTTCCACAGTTGGTTTAAATGACGAAAGATGAATCCATTTCTTAACTATAACTACTTCTAACTCATCAGAAGTATTTGTATCCAAAACAACTGGTCGCCTCCTACGCCTACGCCTCTGTACACTCTCCCAATCTTTTGTATTTTGATTTTGTGGTGTGTCGTCTTCAAACGCATTATTATTAAGCAAACCAACTTCAGACGCAACCGTAGGTAACGACAAAACAGAAGAAGCCTCCGACAGCATTGGCTGACTATTTACTACATTTTGAATGCGTGTGTTTTTTTTATCACTAACAACACTATAAGAAGCAATTGCATTAGAGTTGTTGTTCTTTACTTTTTGTTGATTTAGTTTTTATCGACTCAAGGTTATTTAAAAGTTCATCGAACCTGAGTTTTAAAGTTTGAACATCATCGCTAATTCCTTGAGTAGTTGTTATTGTCTGTTTAAGCTCTGCCACTTCTTTTGTTAAAGCACAGATTTGTTTAAACATATTAGACGACACTTTAAGGCAGGGATGTCAGCGTCATACACAATTGTGTCAGCAAAACTCACATGTACGCTTACGCTCTTTTATTTTGCGAGCGTAAAATATAATTGTTTACTGCAAAACACTCTCATTCAGCGGGAAATATCGAAATATCGCACGGCCTGTTTTGAGGCCTCTAAACAGAAATAATATATTTTTTATTTATTATCTTTGCTTCTGTTTTGTTTTATTTCTGTTTTTAGCATTGCACAGTGATTTAAAAAAACAAATTGCTTGTGGTTTTTGTACGAGGTGTACTTGTTGTAGTATCAAGAATAACTGTGATGTATTCGCCTTGATGTTGTGTTTATTGAGCTTCTGTAAACTTCAAATTTGAATTTTATTAAGTAGTCTTGTAGACAGCGATAACGAGAATGGAAGCGGATGAGTTTATTAAAAGAAAAAGATAAATGATGCCATATAAAAAATATTTTATGATAAAAAAATGCACTTAATGATTTTCAATGTCTCTTATGTTTTATACCTATTAGTATATTTTTATAGGCTAGTAAAATCTTCTCTTTTTATAATGGTGGTTAATAATTATAGAATATTTTTAAACTTAATGGGGTTATTATTTGCATTAGTATGTGCAAATGAATTTTCATTGTTGGCATTCGCAAAATTATGTTGAGCACAAAATTAAAAATATTGGAAAGAATTGTATAAGGTTGTAAAAAGACTTCAAATATTGTCAAGTGCTTAATTTTTTCAAAAAATAAGCAAAGTTTCTGCGAAATGCAGGTTCCAAATTAAATTTATTTAAATAATAACTAATTGTGTATGTCCATAACTCAACATTTTTCGATAATTGTATTATTATTAATTGCTCTAAAGTCTTCATAGCAAAATATGTATGTATGTTAATAAGGCCTCGTAAAAGGCCTCGCAACCGCAGATTTATCCCGCTGCGAATAAAGAGACAAGAGTAATCGCACCAACACAATCATAATTGACACCACTGCTTTAAGGCAATTGTCACAATTGTAGACTAAATTTTTGTTATTGTTAAACAGTTCACAATTTTTGTCTTCTATTTTAGCACATATTAAATGAAACTTTGCTCTGCATATATGGCAAGCAATACTTTTTGTTTTTAGCGCATTAAAACATTTCGCGCACAACGTATTATCCATAACGACTACACAGTTAAGCGTTCAGTTGAAGACTGAGTATTACTAAAATAAATACATTCATCAAGAGAAATACTAATTAAAAATTTCAAAATGTCTAACAGTCCAATGTGGAAGAAGGTGATAGTCACATTTATTATAGGTTTTATTTTACATACGTATATGGATTCGGTTCTTATAATTTTACAGCACTTTTTTATTTTTTCTTATGCAATACTAAAAATTATTATTATAAATTATTATCTGATCACTAATTCCACTAACACCGTGGTAATAGTTATAAAACAGATTACCCAGTTTTTTTGTTTAAAAATATTAATGTGTTCTTATAAAAAGAATTAAAAACTCTGCTAATTTTTTTATTGAGTGTGATTATACATTATGCTGTTAAAAAAATTATATATTTATTTGATGATACGTCATTTTTAATTTTGTAAATAACTTAAAATTATATAAAAATACATATGTAACGTGAATCCTAAACAACAAAAATTTCAAATTTTCAAATAATATCTACATTGTTTTGCATATAAGCTAACGATATGTGTTTTGTTTGTGAAAAAAATACTTTGATGCCTGTAAAAGGGTCCCTTTTTCTTTCGTTAAAAAGACGTACCTAAATGCAGAAATTATTAAGAA
Organism: Pollenia amentaria; assembly: GCA_943735925.1. Classification (NCBI taxonomy): domain Eukaryota; kingdom Metazoa; phylum Arthropoda; class Insecta; order Diptera; family Polleniidae; genus Pollenia; species Pollenia amentaria. Next base: position 15,521,504 of record OX031011.1, read on the forward strand.
AAAAATAGCCACAAGAATTTGTTGGTATTTTGTGCTTATAAAAATATTTTTGTTTCTGTACCAATCGCGTCGGTTGGTTTTTTTCTTTGAAAACACTTTTCTTAAGTAAGTAAAAATATTTAAAAAACAAGTTAAAAAAGTCTTGTTTTTCTACAATTTATGTGTAAGCCTATATACATAAAAGCAAATGTGACAGCAGGTAAAATTTTTGTGTAAGAAGATGTGTTTTATTGATGTATTAATGAAACTTTATTGTTTAGCACTATTTTTATTGCTTACTTTTTTATGCTACAATTATATGACCGAGTCCAAAGAGTTAACCTTACTAATTTATTTAACATAACTTTGACCTGTTCTAATGACTTTATACATTTTTGCAGGCAAACTAAGGTGCGCATTTGGTATTTTGTAAAAAGTTATGATATACCATTAGCTAGAATTAAAATGTATGCACAGATGTTTGAAGTATGAGTAACCCAACAACGTGAATACCCTTTCAATTTTACTTACTACGATGAATACCCTTTTTACTTTTACTTTTTACTAAAAATGGCACCAGATGGAAAATTTTCAAACTGTTTTCAGAAAGGAAAAGTTGACCTTACATCCTTATCAACCTTATCCTGCCATTTTGAAGGATTTAATAACCGGAAAACACGGGCAATCGAAAAACTTCTTAAAACATATACGATCCTTTAACAGTGTATTTTCATTTGCGTCATTGGGTGCAAAAATTAAAGCACCGCCAGGATACGGTCCATATTGTTTCCGCATTCATGGTCAAATTTACCATAGGGCATTAACTCTTTATCATTCATTCTTAATCCTGATGAAGCGACTCAAGAGCGTATGGAGAATTCTGGAAACACTGGATGCAGTAAATCTGTTATGAAAATGTTAGGTAACATCTTCAACCAACACAATCCATTGGCAAAGGCACACAAAATGTTGTATGAAGTGGAGAAGGATGTAGAAGCTGAGGTCAGACAAAGAGGGATCAATGGCAATAAATCACGACAGATCTCTTGATAACAGAAGATATAATGCACAGATAGTCAACGAAGTAGCTGCAATATTTCAGAGCACAGACGGTGAACCTCCATTTGAACGAGATCTTCTTATACATTTGAGGCCAGATCCATCAGACCCCAAAGGTACCAGTACTAAACGTATCAGTATACTTCATCCAAGTTTAGAGCCTATGACATATCCAATACTATTTCCATTTGGAGAGTCTGGATGGCACCCAGGTATACTTTTAAAACAAAATATATCCACTTCCAAAAGAACACGGGTTTCTCAGATGGGTTACTACAGTTATCGGATTGCCGTGCGTGGAGATTTTAATCTATTTTTGAGCGTAGGAAAACTAACGCAACACTACGTTGTAGATTTTTACGTCAAAATGGAATCCAACCGTCTTCATTGGTTAAAAGAACACCAAAAAGATCTCCGTGCTGAAAATTATTAAGGCCTTATGGATTTTTGTCATTCAAGAGCTGCATTCTGTCTGTCGCGCTCGTTGAAGATAGACGTGTTTTCTAAGCTCGGCATACGGTTTATTTTTACGTGAACAAATAAAGTATACAAAAAAAAAAAAAAAAGTAAATAAAAGAAAAGAAAAAAATTCATGTATGTACATACATACATAAACATACACATTTTTTATTCTCGGTGTTGATAAACAATAACAAATAAGAAGAGCACAACTGTAAACAGTAAAAAAAAAAAAAAAAAAACTCTTATGAGTGCAAACAGTGCAAAAACAATTAAGCATAATGATAGAAATGCATATATCACAGTGAGTGTTAACGAAACAAATGCAGAAATAAAAAAAAGAGTCGATGATAGCAAATACCTAACGGCTAAACCTATTACTCGTACGCGATCCCTCTCACCTTCTGTTTTTAATAATACGGTTGATACACTAACAAATATAAAACCTTCAAGCATTGCCTCAACGGCAAAAACAATTTTAATAAGTGATAAAAATATTAACCCTCAATCAGGCACAATAGAAAACTCTGTATCACCTTCGGTGTCTAATAATACGGTTGATTCGAATACAATAAAAAATATAAAACCTGCAAGCGGTGCCTCAGTGGCAGAAACGATTTTAACAAGTGATGAAAAGATTACCCCCAAATCAGGCATGATGGAAAACTCAGTATCACAGGTGAAAAGCGGTCAAAAGCCTCAAGTACAAGTTGGAATGGATAGGTACATAACAGTGCTAAAACGGGGTCGCAGCCCAACTTCTTCTGCAGTTGCTTCTGTCTCAAAAGTTTTAAAAGAGGGTACAGCTGATAGAATAAGTTCTCAAAATCGGTTTGCAATTTTGGAAGAGGAATCCTCGGAAGCACAAAACGTTACAAAATCTTCTAAGCCACCCCCGATATATCTTAGAGAGCAAAACTCAAGTGATTTAATAAAGAATTTGATCTCGGTAATAGGTGAAAATTCTTTTTATGTAGCTGCAATAAAACGTGGTAGTATAAATGAAACTAAAATACAAGTTAATCGTGAAGATGATTTTCGTAAAGTAATAACAAAATTTGAAGCACTTAATAAGAATTTTTATACATATCAACTGAAGAGCAGTAAAGGTCTTCAGGTAGTGATAAAGGGCATTGATTCATGCGTAGACCCAGGTGAAATAAAAACGTTTTTAGAAGAGAAGGGCTTTAAAATTAAAAATGTAGTTAATATTAAAAATAAAGAAAAAAATCCCCAGCCACTATTTCGAGTGGAGTTAGAACCCGGCGACGTTAAGCTTAAAGAAACGAAACTCATCCCATTTACAGTCTGAAATATATCCTGTATAGGAAAATAACGATAGAGGAGCCGCATAAAAGAAACGGTCCCGTGCAATGTTTAAACTGCCAAGAATTTGGTCACACTAAGGCATACTGCCATTTAACACCTGTTTGCGTTGTATGTGGAGAATTGCATGGTACAGCTCTCTGCGATAAGTCTAAAAACGACCCCAATGTAAAAAAATGCAGCAACTGTGGTGGTAATCACACTGCCAACTATAGAGGATGCCCTGTATACTCTATCGACAAGCGCTCGGTTGGACCGAAACCTAATCCACCTCAAATTCAGGAAACACATCAAAATAATACTAATGACATTCGAAACCGCAGCCTAGTAATAACAGAACATCCTACGCTAACGTCCTAAAATCAAACCATATGCCAATGCAAGGTGATTTGCCAAATAATGATGAGACCCCAGTTTCTAATTTAAGTCGTCTAGAAAAAACCATGGAAACACTAGTACAAACAGTAACAAACTTTACGAATACAATGGGTAATATGATGCAGGAAATGTTAAGAATGCAATCGATGTTATTGCAAGCTGTACTTAACAAGCCATGAATTGTTTAAAAATTTGTTTTTGGAACGCAAACGGCATTCGCCAACATAAAAATGAACTAGAATATTTTCTTAAAAGTAAACAAATTGATGTAATGATGGTTTCTGAAACTCATTTGACCTCAAGAAATACGTTTAAAATTAATGGTTATATATTATATGATACCAAGGACCCTCGAGATAGAGCTTGTGGAGGTTCTGCTATTTTGATAAAATCCCGAATCAAACACTACTTAATGTGTGATCATCGTGAAGATTATCTGCAAGCAACGAATATTTGTGTTGAAGAGCTTAATCGAAACTTTACTCTCCACCTAGATTTTCAATATCAGAAAGCCAATATTATAAATATTTTAAATCATTAGGACCCTGTTTCCTAGCCGCTGGCGATTACAACGCTAAACATACCTTCTGGGGTTCACGGCTCATTACACCAAAGGGTCGTGTTTTGTATAATACAATGTCTAAAATGGATTTAAATGTGGTCGCGAGTGGACAACCAACTTATTGGCCTACTGATCAGCAAAAAATTCCAGATGTCATCGATTTTGGCGTGGTTAAAAACATCCCCGCAGAAACGATTCACGTTAAAGCTTCTTTAGAATTATCTTCTGATCACACACCTACAATTCTTACCATATCAAACCCTTATAGAATTGTATCTCCGTCTGGTTACTTAGTGACGTCAGCCACACAAATAAATTGGTTAAAATATAAAAAATATCTCAGTACCCACTGCACTGAAAATATTCCGCTTAGAACACCGGAGAATGTGAATCTTTCTATTGTAAATTTTGACAATTATCTCAAACTAGCTGTCCAACATTCTAGCATAGCCCGCAAAAATATCAAAAATAGTAAAATATATTCTACTGATGTCGAGCGTCTCTTGACTGAAAAAAGGAGAGTTCGAAGAGAGTGGCAATTGCACAGATCCCCTCAACTTAAAAATTTACTAAAAGAGTGCACAAAAAGGCTAAGAAACTTACTGCAGTCTCAAAAAACGGCTTCTCTGGAAAAATATCTTAAGGAACTTGATGCAACTCCTCAATCTGATTACTCATTATGGCGTGCAGCTAGAAATCTTAAAAGACCAGTTATCACTAAACCACCATTAAGAAACTTAAATGGACGTTGGGCACGAAATGACATAGAAAAAGGAAATATTTTCGTTAATCATTTGAAAACCGTATTTACCCCTCATAAATCTTTCGATACTGCGGTCGAGTTACCACCTGTTGCTGTTAGGTCAGCTGTTCCATTAAGGTTTGAAGTAAGAGAAATCGAGAAGGCTATTCATGATTTAAACGCCAAGAAAGCCCCTGGTTTTGATAAGATCAGTAACAAAATGCTTTTGGAGCTACCCAGCATAGCAAAGAAAATTATTCTACTAATTTTTAATGCTATTTTACGCCTTGAATACTACCCACAAGAGTGGAAAGTATCCTTAGTTACCATGATACCTAAACCAGGAAAGGATCCCACAAAAGTTGAGTCATATAGACCTATAAGCTTATTGTCTAATATATCAAAGCTTTTTGAGAAACTTCTAGCGTCTAAATTAACGCCGATTTTAAATGGTAACAGATGTATTCCCAATCATCAATTCGGTTTTAGAAGAAAACACAGCACAATTGAACAAACTCATCGAATAGTAAATGTCATAAGAAAAGCCTTTGAAGAAAAAAAATATTGCTCAGCACTCTTCATCGATGTGTCTCAAGCTTTTGATAAAGTCTGGCATGAAGGTTTACTACTGAAATTGCAGCAAAACTTACCAGCAAATATACACAAGCTGTTAGAAAGCTACTTAGTCGGTCGTCAATTTATTATTAAAGAAGGCGAATTTTTAAGTTCTCCACAGCCAATTAACGCTGGAGTCCCACAAGGCAGCATCCTGGGCCCTCTATTATACTTAATTTATACTTCGGACTTGCCAACAAACAGCTACACCCATACCTCAACATTTGCGGACGACACAGCTTTTCTAAGCGTACACGCAAACTGTCAAGAAGCATCTCGTTATCTACAGGATCATATATTTGAACTAGAAAGGTGGTTAAAAAAATGGAGGATAAAGATCAATGAGCAAAAATGCGCACATATAACATTCACATTGCGTCGGGACACATGCCCCCCTATTAAAATAAATAATCAAATAATACCCCAACACTCGCATGTAAAATACCTCGGTATACATCTGGATCGGCGTTTAACGTGGAAATGGCATATAGAAGCGAAATTAACTCAAATGAAACTAAAAGCAATCCAAATTAATTGGCTTATTGGAAGAAATTCTGTTCTTAGTCTCGATTGCAAACTTCTACTCTACAACTCTATCTTAAAGCCAATTTGGTGCTACGGTATTCAGTTATGGGGCACTGCCTCGGCTTCTAACATCGAAAAAATTCAAAGGCGCCAAAATAAACTTCTTCGAATAATCACAGCCGCCCCCTGGTACGTCAAAAACTCAAATATCCACAAGGATCTCAATGTGCCATTAGTAAAAACTATGATAACGAAATATGCAGTAAAATATTTAAAAAGGCTGGAACTGCACCCAAATCCATTAGCTAGAAATATTTTAAATTATGGCGGCCACACTCGCTTAAGAAGAAGAGACACTGCAGCACTCACCCAATCAGATGAGCGATAAACACCTATATATGTAAACAGAAACCGTGATGACTAAATCTTTTGTGTTTGGCACTGGCAGGACATAAAGCAAATATTAGGATAAGATTTGATTAATTATTGTTAGTTCATATTTAATATATGAAGATTCAATAAATAAATAATGAAAAAAAAAAAAAAAAAAAAAAAAAATTCAAGAGCTGCGGAGGATGGTTCCGTTGCTGGTAAGCCTATTATATGACCGTCCTCTTTCATAGGGAGCCCAAGAAATATGCAGCAAAACTATCAAGATGCAATGCCATCGTACGAAAGTTAGGTAAGCCGGATATTTTCTTGACCATGACATGTAATCCTAAGTGGAGAGAAATAACGGAAAATATGGAATGAACTGCTTAAGGACATTTGTAAAAGAAATATATTCGGTAAAGTTGTTGCCAAAATCCATCTCATTGAATTTTAAAAAAGAGGTCTCCCTCATGCTCACATGCTTATAATGTTGTCTGAGGACCATAAACCTTGCGATAGGGATGTTATTGATACCATTGTTTCAGCAGAGATACCCAATCCGGAAGATTATCCTAGGCTCCATAGCATTGTTCTAAGGCATATGGTACATGGGCCTTGCGGAGACAATAATATGAATTCTCCCTGTATGGAAGATGCAAAGTGCTCAAAAGGTTTCCCAAAACAATTTCAAGAGGAACCTGTATGTAATCTTGATGGGTATCCCAGATACAGGCGTAAAAATTCTGATGTCACTTACAAAACTGCTTCAGGATTTGAGGTAACAAATCAGTGGATTTTTAAGTTTGAAATATAATTGCTATATTAACGTAGAAGTATGTACCTCTGTTAAAAGCGTAAAATACCTTTTTAAGTACGTCTATAAGGGTTATGACTGTGCTAATGTTGAAATTACGGAGCAAGGTTCTTTAATACATGATGAAATCAGGACAATTATAGACACAAGATATGTAAGCGCTCCAGAGGCTGCATGGACAATCTTGGCAAAACCAATGCACGACCAGTCACATGCAATAATTCGGTTGGCAATACATTTACCGAACCACCAAATTGTATATTTTAGACCAAACAACGTTGATCAAGAAGTCAATAGTATTCCTTTTTCAAACTCAACTCTCATTGCATGGTTTTGTCTCAATGAAAAAGTTATTAATGCTAGAAAATTATACTATACCGAAATCCCGGAACATTATGTATTTAATAAGAAAAGTGGTTGGAAACAAAGAATAAGAGACGGAGGTAAAATTATCAGGCGCATGTACACTGTTAGTGTATCTGAAGGAGAGAGGTACTATCTCAGGTTGCTACTGTTGCATATTCCCGGTGCGCTGGGCTATAATGATTTAAAAACTATAAATCGGATAACGCACTCCAGTTTCAAGGAAGATGCACTGGCTTTTGGCCTCTTAGAAGACGCTTCAGTTTGGGAGTTGACTCTTGAAGAGGCAATAGCAATGAGCATGCCAGTTGCACTCAGACAGCTTTTCGCTTACATATGTGTATTTGGAAGTCCTGTACATACACGAAAACTTTGGGATAAATACCTTCAACACTTTGTTGAAGATTTTGTTCGCCGACACAAATGTCAAGCACGAAATTGTGAGTCTTGCGAACATTTTGCCCTACAACAAGTACAAAATATTTTTATTTTGCATGGAAAGAAAGACACAGACTTCGGTTTAAAGAAACCTTCCGAAAATCTTCCGAACGACATGCAAGATATTTTTAGTACATCACAAGAAAAAATGGAAGGATCCAGGCTTCAATCTTTTCTAAATGTTGAGCAAAGAAATGCATTTCAAACCATCATTGATGCAATATACAATCGTCAACACAGCAGTAAGTGTTTCTTTCTGGATGGACCGGGTGGAAGTGGGAAAACTTATTTGTACAAAACTTTATTATGCGTAGTTCGAGGAAATGGTGATATTGTATTACCAGTTGCGTCGACAGGAATTGCAGCGAATCTTCTAAAATTCTCAGTTCAAGCTACCAGTACCATTGACAGAAACATCACCTTCAAGTATGAGAGCAAATTCAGTGGATGCAAAGCATATAAGAAAGGCTAGGTTAATCATTTGGGATGAGGCAACAATGGCACCTACCTATGCATTAAATGCTATTGATAAGTTGCTTAAAACATTGATGAAAAATAACAAGCCTTTTAGAGGTAAAGTTGTGCTTCTTGGAGGAGATTTTCGCCAATGTTTACCAGTGGTACCACATGCTTACAGGACGGCCATTATCGAATCATGTATTAAGTTTTCTAATCTTTGGTCCAACTTTAAAATTTTACAACTTAAAGTCAATATTCGTGCAGTAGATATTATTTACAGAGATTGGCTTTTAAAAATGGGGAATGGTTAACTCAGTTCGGATTTTGGAGAGGACATTATTGCATTACCAAACAAAATGCTGGCTGAAAACTCAATCGTTAAAAATATCTTCGGTGAATGTTTAAAGCCGTCTGATGTAGAACAGTATTGTAAATTTGCCATTTGATGCCCTAAGAATGATGAAGTATGCCAAATTAATGAAGAAGTATTAAGTCTTTTAGAGGGTGAATGTTTTACATTTTTGAGCGTTGAGACGGTGGAGAGCAATAGCATAGCTGAACAGGAAAATTATCCGGTGGAGTTTTTAAACAGCCTATCGCTATCTTGAATGCCTCCTCATAAGTTGCAAGTCAAGGTGGGAGCCATTATCATACTTCTGAGGAATTTAAACACTAAAAGAGGGCTGTGCAATGGCACAAGACCGCAAGGTACAAAATTGTCACAGAATCTAATATGCGCAACTATATTAACCGGCACTGCAAAAGGCAATCCTGCATTTATTCCGAGGATTGATTTGGCTCCCATAAATCCCGACCTACCGTTTATTTTGCGTAGGAGACAGTTTTCTATAAGGTTGGCGTTTTCCATCACCATCAATAAAGCTCAGGGTCAAACGTTAGCGAGGGTGGGGATATATTTTCCCAAACCAGTTTTTAGTCATGGACAATTGTACGTTGCTTTCTCAAGAGAGAAAAAAAGATGATGTTAAGGTAAAAGTGATGCATGTAGATGGAAAGCAAGGTATGTTAAAAAGGGTTGCTCCTCAGTATTTTAAAAAAATTTTGTTTTAAAGAAGTATTATAATTTAGTTACTTACTTATTGTTATTTTTTACATGTTTTTTTTCATATACCTATTAAATGTATTAAAACATTGAATAATAATTTTTTGTTTAATTCCTTTTATAAGCGTTACTATGTTAGTTATTATCTAAAAGATTTGTATGCTTGGCAGGGACAGGCTTTGTGACTAGTGTATAAAGCAATGTGGCAATGAGTAACAGAAGCAGCTCACAAGAATAAAAAATACACAAGAATAGTATTGTTGTTTCTTTTCAATCAGTTATTCTATCAAGTAAACAACAAAAAAGACCAAAAGTGCACTGACAAAAAAAGACCAAAAAAAGAATTAATTGACAAAAAAAGACCAAAAGTGAACTGACAAAAAAGACATACTGACCCAAAACGAACTAGTGAACTAAAACGTACGGTGATCCAAAAAGACCGGTCATCGTTCATCTGACTGAATAGTTCAATTGAACTAGGTCGTTCATGAACTACACAACTCTAGAACTGATCTTTGATTTTAGACCAATCGATGTGGCACAAAATCGATTAATGGCTGCAGTACAGTTTGAAGTAACGTTCGAATATACTACATCAATAAACGAGAAACGTAAGTTGGCTGTCCAGAATATTGAACATGAACGAGAACGTTGGAAGAAACGTTTTGACACTAAACATAGCCGCCCTACAATGTACAATCAAAAGTATTTGGTTCTTATTGAACACGAGCCTCCGGCAACTGGGGATTTACGAAAACTAGAGCCACAATATCGAGGTCCGTACATCGTAGCACGAGTCCTCGGGAACGACAGATAATTAATCGCGGATATACCAGGCCTGCAGATAAGTTCCCGTAAATTCGGTTCGGTTTTTAGTTCCGACATAATGAAAAGATGGTGTAATACATCGCCTGAGCTCGATATCGACGGCGACGAGGACGACTTAGGGCCAGGATTGGCCGAGCTGTCAACATAAAATGGTACCGATTATTCTTGTTACTTAATTATGCAACCCTAAGTACGATGGTAACTCTGGGTCTTTTTGAAAAAGGGGGAGAGAAACAGACATTGAGTTTTTTGACGAGTCATCTTGACAAAGCTTTGAAGAATATTCCATGTAATTGAATAATACAATTTATATCGAAGTTTCACGAAATAAAAACAACTCATTATTTTTTACTAAATAATAAACGTTTTGTTATTTTATAAATACTATGATCAATCTTTTGACAAAAATTTTTAAATTGGTTTGGTAAAAAGCATTTTTAAATACTGGAAATGAATTATGTAAATAACGATTTAAATTCAAGGCATATATTTGCAATTCCCGTAACGGCCTTTCTGAGTTTTTGCAATATAGTTTTTTTTATTACGTACCTATGTGCATAAATATGTTTGTTACACTTTTCGAAATTTTGTAATATAATTACTACTGTGTAGTTGTACCTAGTGTCAACGAAAATAATAAAAGCATTTAAATTAAAATAAAAACACCAGCACCGAGCACTTACTAAAGAATCGCTCGTAAATTTAAAAAAGCACTAAAAATGGTGCGAAAAGCACCGATTTGACAACGCTGTACAAAAACACAAATGTCAAATTGTGTTTGAACATGGCAGAGACTTTAAAAGAAAATTGAGAAAAAGTTGGGCAACAAACATCGCCCTGTCTGACCTGTCTGCCCAACTGTCTCATAACATTTATTATAATAATAATAGTAACACCATTTGAGTGTCCACACGTAAGATAATACTCTCTGCGATTGATTTTGTCGTTTGCCGCTATAAAAATCTTATATCTTATATTACGGTAGCAAAGTACTCATGAAAGTAACATTTTGACACTGTTGAGGTGAATAAAATTTCACAAGCCCAGCGGGCTAGTATTAATTTTGACATAAGCGTAGATATTTTTGACAACCACACAATTATCATAGACACACTCCCAGGTCGTGAAGCTCAAAGTCGCCTCTAAGCCACCGCCGAATTTAAATTTTGAGTTGAAGTCGCCGCCGGTTCGTAAGGCATATTTACATTAATTACACTGTGCAAGAAATTGACACTATATTTTCGTGACAAGCTGGGCATCTAGCGTTTTAACATAATTCGGGTACGCTGAATCCAGTGGTGCCCGCGGTTTTTTAAGATTGGCTCTGGTTTTCGAGATATACCGTTATTTCGAAAATGGAGGAGGTTGCACAACATATGCTCGCGTAACTCAAAAACCCTTCAGCTAAAACTTAAAAAACCGAAATTCCGCAATAAAATTTCCTTTAAGAAAAGTAAAACTTCTTTCTAATATCCGCAGTCGTTTTAGAAACATAATTTTTTTTTTTTTTTGGAAAAAACAATAATTTTTTTAACAAAATTTCGAAATTTTTGTTTTTTAAAAATTCATAAAAAATTGGAAAATGCAGCTATGCTTCTAATTTTTTGCAGACGTATATAAAACAAAAATAAATGTTTTGAAATTTTTAAGTTTGGTTATTATAAAAAATAAAAAAATTTCATCTTTTCTGAAAAAATCAAAAGTTGTAAACTGACTTTAATCACTTATAGCTTATTTTGTTTGGAACTTTGTTTTTTATACGCGTAGAACCCTAGCCTTAAATTTTGCACCTGCAGCGCCTGAGATACCCCTAGACGGGCCAAATGTATGACCAGCGCAACTTTATTTTTCATTCCCATCATTTGTTTCTAAGACCAAGGATTCACTCCTAGGTGGATAAAATGTATGACCGACCTCCAATGTCTTTTGTTCTTAACATTTTCTTAAAACATAGTTGCCATATATCTCCACCCCATAGGAGGGCTTTCATACAAATATGGCCGTTTAATTAAATTCTTAAATTTGGCCCCTGCAGCGCCTAGGATGCCCCTAGATGGGCCAAATGTATGGCCAACCCCACTTTATTTTTCATCTCAATCATTTATTTCTAACATACCCACCCCGCTATCTCCATTCCTTAAGGGGGCTTCCATACAAAATGTTCATGTTATGGCTTGTTATGTTTGCAGCTTCGTTTCTGCAAAAAATTAGAAGCCTAGCTGTATTTTTTAATTTTTTATGAATTTTTAAAAAACAAACATTTCGAAATTTTGATAAAAAAATTAATTTTTCTTTCAAAAAAAAATTATGTTTCAATAACGACTACTCATATTAGAAAAAAGGTTTTATTTTTCTTAATTTTATTGTGGAATTTCGGTTTTTTTTTAGTAATTTCAATAAACTAAACCGTTTTTGAGTTACGCGAATATATGTTGTGCAACCTCCTCCATTTTCAAAATAACGGTATATCTCGAAAACCAGAGCCAATCTTAAAAAACCGTGGATTCAGCGTACCCGAATTATGTTAAAACGCCATGTGCTTGTCTGTTTTTTCAACTAGCATAGTGTTATTTAGGCAAACTATTCTTTTTTTGATTTTATATGAGCAAAAGTAGTTAAATATTTTTTTTTTTTTTAAATAACGTTTTTGTTATTATAATTTCTGCATGTTGACATCAGTATCTAATAAAAGTAAAATTCTTTTTTTTTGAATAAATTTAAAATTCAGTAAGGGACAACAAAACGCTTATTACATTTACATTACAATCATTTTATTATATTGACAAGGCACAACCTTATTGGAGAGAACAGAGGCTTTTTTCTGCCCACAAAGCAAAAATGATTTAAACCAACTTTACTTAATTTAATAAATTTTGTCAAAATATATTATCCAATCTTAGTTTAATTCATGAAAATTCACTTAATTCAATATTAAATTGTATCGACTGTATTATTTAAATCAACTACAAACAAATTACTTTGATTGTCGCTAGCCAACTAACTAACATCTAGAACCAAAAAATTCGCTTTTCTTTTTAATTTACATTAAAGGTGAAGTAACTGTTTGCCAAGCTACAAAATGTTTGTGTATTCTTTGTTGTTTGTCGCGATCAACGGTGACAATGAACAATAAATATATACATATGAAAAAAGTCGAAACATTATTATTTACTTTATAACTTTGTTGGTACCACCAAGAATGTGTTTTGACAAAGAACTACTTCCCAGTAGGAAATTTACAGCAAATAGCATTATCAAATTCTTAACACTTATGTAAGTGTAATTGGAAAAAACCAATCACAATAACATGGAAATATATTCGATTGCAGGTAATCTAAATAAGCAAACTGGATAAATAATGTTTGTTAGATAATTAATCCCATAATCAGCTTATTAGGATTAGTGTTACCTAAAACGCGCATTTCGCGAAGTTTTAAAAAATTTAATACAAATGTGAAATTTCCTAAAAGCTTAAACCCGCATAAAATATCTGTTTATGGGTTGCAACCAGTAGGGAATAAAAAAATCGCAGAAAAACTTCAAACATCAAAAAAAAAATGTAATGATTTTGAAAAGCCAAATTTGCAACCTCCAAAACTTCCTCAAAATTTGTTCACATTTGCAACCTGCTAGCAAATCATATTAAAAGTAAGCGCGAATTCTGAAATTTGGCTTATAAATTATGGAATAGCTCAAAAATAAAACTTCCGGGCAGACAAATTGTCCGTCTGATTTCCAAAACTTTTTGTAAGTACAATCTGTTTACACGCCCTATTAAAATGCAAAAAATCGGTTCACAAATGACGGAGTTATGCTGTAACAAACATTAAAAAAGCAACATACAACCGAATTGAAGGGCTCCTACTTTTTTGAAGTCGTGTTCACATATATTTATCGTAATAACAAATACATATATTTAAAATAATAACAAATTGTAATAGATATTTTTTTCATTTTGAATAACTAATTGTTTTGTCAGGTTATCCACTACCGGCTACTTTTTTCTGAACCGCCGACTTAGACTTATGTTAAGAAATGTCAAAATACAATTGTTTATTTCTTTATGTCAAAATTTAAATTGTCAAAAATGTTACAATTTCACACAGCACAAATATGAAATTTTTCTACCACAGACAAATTTTATTTCACCATAGAACTTTGCTACCGTTTTACACACACTTTAACTTAAAATTTTAATTTCTTTTTAAACTAATGAATAAAATATGTTAATTTGTCGCACAGAAATACTGTTACGGACCCAACCATTTAGTTTTAAAAATTAAACTAATAACGTAAAATTACCAGCGAAAACTAACATCTTCATAGATCCTTTTAATTTTTTCTTATCCATGCAATCATTCCCGAAAATGGCTACGCGGCGATTAAGCATTTGAGATAGCTAAGCGGTTACGGTAGATTAGGGCATTGGCTACTGTCTTTAATATAGCTGATAAATAGGATTTTAACTTAACTGCTCGCCTAAAATTTATGTTTGTATATATGTATGTATGAATGTATCCTATATTCGTAATACAAATGCATATGTGATTTGATTATGTGCATACATATTTAATATGATGAAAACGAAATCACTTAAAAAGAGTTCTTGAACATTTAAAAACTATTGACAACGTTTTCGGTTATAGCCCATTTTAATCCCCTCTCTTTTTCCAGTGGATTTTACCACATCAAACATCAAAGGGTTGGTTGGCGGAATGACGTATAGAGAAACGTGTTTTGTTATGTAGGTACTTTTTTGTGTCAAATAATGTGTTCAGTAAAGGAAAATCTTGATACTCCATTTTATTGCAATTGAGAATTGTTAAGCTTAATTTAAATAAAAATAATGAATGCGCATAATATAGACGACCAAAGTCGATGTGAAATAACATTCGTAAGGTAGTTAGTAGCAAAATGACAAAAGTAGTCTAAATAACATCCCTTAAAATCTCGTTAGCATCATCATTATTAACATATTCTTCTTAATTTTATAATCCAGAACCTTTCTTTTTTCTTTATTCTGTAAAAAGAATAAATTCTTTATAAACAAAACAAAAAATCTTACGCATGAGCCAAATTTAATGTCCGGAAATGCGAGATTTGATAAAAATATTAAATAACCACCTTCACTTACAGCCGCAAAAAGCACTGATGGACTTTTTTTTATACCTTCCACCACTAGAGGTGAATGAGGGTATACTTAGTTGGTCATTCCGTGTGAAACGCAAAAGAAATGCACAACATTGAAATTATTTTCAATTTCGTAAAATTAAACTTTTTATTATTAATTTTTTCATTTATTAATGATGTGCTAATAATCCCAATTTATATTTATGATTAAAAACACTGAAATTATTTGTTGTGGGAAAGCTAGTTTCTATGAGCATTTCGCTGGTTGCTTAGGCCAGCTCATCAGGAAAGTTATTCCAAATACTTTAGAAAAGCTAAAACTATTATACAAGTAAGACCATAAAGTGAATAACAATTTTAAACACTCAGGTCTTACTTGTAACAATATCAAAGCTTCAACAAGGCCACAACAATAAACAGTGAATTCTTCTTTCTTACAGCCATACCTAAACAAGAGCGGATGGCGGAACGTTTTCTTCCGCGTAGCTTTTACGCTGATATGCCATACCTAAACAAGAGCGTCAGCGTTGTGTCACATACAGTAGTGTTAACTTTCGAGCTTACTAAAACCATCATAAAAGAAATAAGAAATGGAATTAAGACCGCTAGTTTCACCTAAAAATAGCTTATTTGCCATTATTTATTATCAAAAGATAAAAACAGGGCTGTCAAAACAACAATTATAGCAACCCTGCTTATTTTAACGAGCTGACAAAATCGGATTTTCCTATTGTAAAGCGTTGGCGCCGCGCTATTTAGGGGCGCTTCATACAAATTGTATTGGCATGAGGAATTTTGACAACTAGAACATGCGTTCCGTTCTTGTTTAGGTATGGCTGTTATATTCCCCTACAATTGGCTGGTTTTTTTTTCCAACACGAATTGTAGTTGTAAGAGGATAGAAAGAAAATAAACAAAATTTAAAAAACAAATTGCTTAATAAAGCAGCTTGCCATTTCTGTATTTTATTTGCCGGGCACATGCAAATTTACTATCAAAAGTTATTTTTGGGAATGAAATATTTATTATTAATTTTTTCATTTATTAATGATGTGCTAATAATCCCAATTTATATTTATTATTAAAAACACTGAAATTTATTGTTGTGGGAAAGCTAGTTTCAATGCGCATTTCGCTGGTTGCTTAGGCCAGAAGTAATTCGATATAACCAGCAAAAATATTTTTAAATTTTATTATACAAAAATAGCACAGTACAACATTTTTCAGGTGACTCAATTCTGATAATTGTTTATGAAAGTAGACCCAAAAAGAACTTCTGCATCATTAGGTTGGTCAAGGTACATCAAATAATAATTTAAAAATTAATTTGTATCGTATAGGGTATTTTTCACGTTTTAGGCTCTTTTCTTTGTCATAACTCGAGAACCACTAGTCCGAATAAGCTGAAACAAATTTAAAAATTAAGAGCTACAATTCCTTTAAGCTGTTCATACAACGTTTTGCTACATAAGCAACAGTTTCGCAGTTATAAATAAATGTATGAAGAAAAAAAATATTTTTTGCCCAAAAAATTGAAATTTTTTATTTTAATTCATAAAAAATCCAAAACGGTAAAAAAAGTGTCCAGTCCTATTACTTTCACGTAAAGTCGTATAACCTGTGAACAAAATGAGACATAAATCATGAAAATCGATGAACGCGTTTCGCCTTTATTCACAATTAAGTAAAGATATGAATTTGCTCGAGATATACACAAAATTCTTTGGAAAAAACATTGATGAATTTTTTTATGATTCTCAGAATTAAAAAAAAGGAATAAATAAAAGGTGATTGGATTTTTATGATTGCGGTAGCAAAGTCATAAGCGCAAAAAAAATGTGAGTGGACAATTTAAAGGAAAAAAGAAATTGCACTTATTAATTATTTGGGGTTTTCCGCTTTCATAAGTACCTGCCAGTAAAATATTGAAATATTTGTAGTATTTATAGGTGCTCTTTGATCGATTTTTGTCATTTAACAAGAGTCGACGAACGCGAGAAGTACAAGTGAAATTTTCTCCGGTTTTTAAAAGTGAAGAACAAAAAAATATATAATATATGTGTAAATAACAAGTGCCCACAATTGGATAATTTTTGTTACGTTTGGGGTCATATCGTCCCAAAAAGAGGCCAACTGGATCGAAAAAAATTGATTACTGAGGAATTCAAAACAGCGTATTGTCATTATTTTGATGAAGCAGATTTAAATGGTGCAAATTTTACGCCGAACACAGTGTGCAAAAATTGTTATAATACCCTTATAATGTGGATACATGGAAAAGGTGGACAGTTTTCTTTTATGAAGCCAGTAATTTGGGTGCTACGCATGCATAAATTCTCGTCATGGATTAAACAGAAAATAATTGAAAACAAAAGTATACATTGCTGCTTTTACTGCCACACTTCCAGTTAAACGCGCTGCGGGTACCGAAACACCTAAACCTCCGAGTCTGGATACTGTGTCCCTGCAAGCCGAAACCGTTTTCACCAATGAAAATAATGGACCACAACCGCTAACACATTACATTATGGCTAAGATGGGACTATCACAATAAAACTCCGAAATGTTGACATCATTTTTGAGAAGCAGAAAACTGACACAGCAAAATGTCAGCGCAACATCATACCGACAACGCCAAGCTAATTTTCAGAAATTTTATTCCGTTAACGAAGCAAATACGTTCACCTACTCCCATGATATCGCAGGCTTAGTAAAAAAATTGGGAATGGATTATATCGCTGGCGACTGGCGTTTATTCAACGATGGTTCAGTTTCAGGTTTTAGGGCTGTGCTATTGTACAAAACTAGAGTTTTTTTTCGGGATTTCCCGTCCCGGGAATTCCCGGGATTTTTAATTATTTTCAATTCCCGCTTTCCCGGGAATTAATTGCGGGATTCCCGGGAAATTTTGAAGAAAATCTTTTTTCAAACTTTAGTAAATCTATGTCGGACTAGTGTCTAGACTGTGTAAGTAGTTTAATCCAACTTAATTTTACCACAATATTAAAATTTGCTACAGTTTAAGACTTACTAAGCCAATTTTTGAGAATGGGCCTTATATAGGGCCTATGATAAATTAGGTCTATAATTATATCTATAATCTTCCAAAATTTTATTTCTTGTCTTAGCAAACTGAAGTGTAAATATTACAATAATATTATAAGGTTTTGCGGTTAAGGGCGTAGTAAAGTGTTATCCTAGATTATGCTTTTTATGCGGCATTTCAAGTAATTTTGAGTCTTATGAATGTATATTATGCTTAATTGCACCACAAAAGCATTATTCGTTACACTTTTAGCCATACTTACATGATTTACGAGATTAATCTAAACATCGAGCCGTAGGTAAATTATGGACCGATATTCACGAAATTTGGTGCCTTATAAAACGAATTTGTTGAAATTTAATGACAATGGGTGCATTTTGCCACAAATTTATGTATGTTTTTGTTGAGTTTTTATTGTGGTAGTTCCACATTTGGGTGCTGGAATTAAGCCACAAACAGCCTAAAAGATCTAGGACTCACAATACAAATACGTTATGGGATCGTAGATCAATATTAAAAAAAGATTCACATGGAATGGCAAACTTAGTATGACTTCATACACCACTGCTGATTAAGGGTTATAAAATTGTAAAAAATATGTTTCTAAATATATGTAGCAAATACAATTTCTCCTTCCTGCTGAATTTGTTAAACGGTAAAATTGTTTCAGAATTCCTACTTCGTAATGTTATGCTTTCAGTTCCTAATCGCCCATCCAGAAATTTTATTCCACTAACGGCCAATTTCACCAAGCTTACTTATAATTAGCTACCAGTTATAACTGTCGAAAACATATTGTTAGCTGGAAGTTAAGGTAACAGTTAAGTTTTAACTGAACTTGACGAAATTGGATGTAAGACTGTTACGTTTTTACTTATAAAACGTTTTAAGGTTTATTCCCTTTATAATAAACCTTTGAGTTCTTTTAATTGCAATTCAAAATAAATACACACACGAATTCAACTTAACAAACTTTATTGAAATTAATTATAATGGTTTTTAATCCAAATTTTGATATTTTTAATTAGGCTTAAGTTCATTGAATTTAATTTTCATTAAATTATTTTTATGAAGACAGGAATTTTACAACATGAAATTAATTAAAATTTTTTATTGATAATTTTTCATTCTTGACTGCGCTGAGATTTGAACCCAGGCGTTCACGGTCAGGTTGCCCATACTAGTTTCGATTGTAACCACACAATCTCGTCAGTGGGGTTTGCCGTTTTACTCACTCGGCTATTGAGGCCGGGCGACGTCAATAGTCAAACATCAATCCTTAAACCAAATGGTATTTCACCTTGGTAGATCGAAATTTGCTTTTTTTTTTAATGAATGATTATCTATTTTAATTGATTTACATGTTCTTCCTAACTTCTGTTTTTTCGTACTTTTTGTCAAGAATTCTTCTTGAAGTCCAAAGTACATTTTTTTTTTGTTTTTGATGTTTTTGTCTTTCTTTTTACTTGTTGACCTTTTTCAGCACAACTTGAAGGACAAATGTAAACATAGCTCGTGCCTTAGCTGTTAAAAATAACCACAATACTAATTATTAATTATAATGTTTACAAATTTTAACCACAATTGTAAGTAGCGATCTGAATCGTTTAATGTCTCCAATCAAACTAAACTAATTTTTTATGAATTAGACTGAATTTATAGTTCAAAACTATTCCTTGTTGATTCAAGAACCGCCTAGTATTTTCTAGAATGTTGTGTTCGAATTATTTTAAAATAACTGTTAAACATCTAAATCTAAAGTCTACAATTACAATTGCTACAAAATTTATTACAGTGGCGTTCATAAAAATAGTAACTAATATGACGTAAAACTATAACTTAAAAGATAACTTATAACTAAAACCATAAATAATTCTCAGACAAATCTAATTTCGTAACAATATTTTCATTCTAATTATGCAAATGATCTCTGAATTTGACAATGCATATACCTATATTGATTTCTATGATCCTATTGACATAAAAATAACCTCTTAAGTATCTTAAAATAATTTTAATATTAAATTTTTTACGTTTTGTTACATAATGGATACTAGACTTAATTATTTTAAGCGTAATTGTCAGTAAGAAATATTAGTTTCATTGGAGAAATAAGTAAAGAAATAAATAATCAATTTTGGGCGGGAATCCCGGGATCCCGGGAATTTGATTTTTATTTCCCGCTTTCCCGGGAATCCAAAAAGTGCGGGAATAAAAAAACTCTATACAAAACGAACAAACAAACCGTCCATTCCATTGGGATACAGCACAACTATGAAGGAAACGTATGAAACATTGGGCGAAGTTTTGGAGAAAATCAACTATAATGTACACAAATGGAAGATTTGTTGCGATCTAAAGGTTGTCAACATAATACAAGGCATTGTATTAAAGGGCGGTTTTCCAAAATACTTCTGCTTCCTTTGTAATTGGGATTCACGATACACAGGAAATCAATATCAATGTAAAGATTGGAAAGCAAGAACTCCCGAGCTCGAGAAACAATTAAAATTACGGAATAAACCTTTGATAAAGGATCTAGATGATATTTTGTTGCTATCGCTCCACATGAAATTAGGAATAGCTGAAAACTTCGTCGAAGTGGAAGTCAAAGATATTGATGACGCCTACGACTGTTTGAAATCCATCTTTCCAAAACTCAGTTGTCAGTATTTTAATATTGTCATATCTAAATTGGTTCACTTCGATATATTCGCATTACCAATAATTTTTTCGTAAATGTTTTTTCTTATATTTCAAACAGGTATTCTCAATGGACCGGATATACGAAAATTAATGAAAAGCGAATCTTTCACAAATATGCTTTCGAACCATTACAACCACCTATGTGCTTGAAACAAGTGATTGAAACAAGTCATCGAAGGCATTTGAGGAAAGAACCGTGTACAGCGAGATGACATACAGACACGAGTGGACAACTTGCTGTATTATTTTGAAAAAATCAATGAATCCATGACGTTAAAATCACATTTCTTGCATTTCCACCTTGAAACCTTTTTGGCACAATTACCTCCAATGAAAAAGCGATTCAAAGGCAAAAAATTGGATGCATTGCTCGCGGTGGTTTGTTGGTGGAGTTCTAAAATTATGCAGTTTGAAATTTGTGGACATACTGAACAAAACATGCCCTTGAATGTCTATCTCATATGATAATGCGGACTCAGAATATGAATATGAACAACCTACGAAGAAAATAAGGTCATCCGTACCACAAGCGTCAACATCAACGAGGATGGATAGGGACAATAATTGAAAATGTTCTAAATTTTGTTTCCATACAGAGATAACATATAAAAATCGCATATTTTCTGTGTAAGAATAGCTGTAATATGAATCGGAATGTTTATTTTCATGCAAAATAAAGAATCAATAAAAAAGTCATCAATGTTTTTTCCAAAGGATTTTTTATGAGTTAAAAATAAAAAATTTAGCAAAGCCATCTGAACGTACTATCGGATCTTGGTCTGTTATCAAATTTTAACAAAACATTCTCAGTGTGGAAAAAGTACGCGTTATTTGCGATGAACGCCTTTCGGCAGCTGATGAATCCAAGACATGTATTGGAAAACGTTGCGACTTCCATGAATTGCCAGTGGCTGGCTCTTTACAAGAAACCAGAATGGCGCATAAATTTTCACAACGAGCTGGGCCAGTTTATTCTAAACTATCGAGGGCTGCGTGCACGATACATAATAGCGGAGTATTCGAGAGGCTGTTGTTAGCCAGCGTGCTGTGCTTATAGCACCGGTCTTCTTTCTGGCTAATCTCTCATCGCATTCTCCGATATGAACGGCTCGAAACATACGGGACAGATAAAGCTGATCGCCTCGAACATCGCAGCCTTATATTTTTGCTGGCATTTCTCCCATTGGAATGGGTTTGAAATTTTTGTTTACCTGACCAAACGGAATAAGCAGTAAAAACCCCGAATTATTAAGTAAATATGGACAATTAAATTGACTTATATTATGCAGAACACAAAGAAGTTTATATATTAAACTTACATAATAGTGCATGCAATTGTGAATGCCTTCTGCTATACTTCCTGGCCAGATTTCAAGTGATTTCTGTTTGTCAAGCAATGATCTCAACCGCGCATTAAACTCGTAACTTGTTGAAGTGGAAAAGGCACACGAACCATTGCAATGGTCTCTATAAATGGCGCTCTATTCTCGCATTCACTCTATTTTTGTAGCCAGTGTTAGTAGGAGTTCCATCGCAGCTTATAGCAATTATGTGGTTCATATTAAAGTTTTTATGACTCAAATAATCTGCGATGCTCCTCTGGATTGCCAAAGCAAAGCTGTCCATGGGCGTAGCATAGCCGCTGAATTTGGAATCTGTTTCTTTCACAATGGTGATATGTTCTTTATTCACACCAACATTTCGCGTCACATTTGCCTCCGTTACTCTTTTCAAAGTTGGCTCTTTCTTGCCATTGAAATCGTTACATCTTGCAGCTAGTATTGCTTCTTTACGAAACTTTGCACGGTCTCTTAATATTTTGTTTTTGTTGAACTGATATATTTTTGCGGTTGTTTCTATAGATAACTCTTCTTTGGCTTTTGCGGTAATTTACAATTTCAAATCTTTTATTAACCGTATCAAACTAAGGTGTCGCTGCAATCCAAAGTCGAACTAAAATTACGCAATGCAATGCCTGCCAATGTAATTTTTTTTTTTGACGTCTGAAAAATCGTTAACAATTTCTTCAAATTACTGCTCTTCACCGCTGTCTGGTACATATGCTTCTATATCGGAGGCGCCATATTTCGAATACGATGATGCAACAGCTGACGACATTTGAACACTGCACCTCTTATCGACATCGGATCAACCATATCATCTAAGGTCAACAATCTTGGGGTGCACTGATTGATGAAAAATATCTTTCACGTCGTCAGAGATCTTATCAGAGGCGGTGCAATTTCATGGAATATTTGCCACCATGTTGCACGTACAACGCTTAATCACATTAGCTTTGAATTTCGATATTTAACTACTTTATATTAATTATTAATAAGTTTATCCAAACGTCTACGAGCAGTTGTTGCCGATATAATTGGAATGCCAGCGCGCTGCCACAAAAGGCTAATACTTTTCCAAACTTTTTGTTTAAAAGCTCTCAACTTTCAAATTTGATCGGTATTATGCCGCAGCTACAAAAAGAAATTAATAACATCGTACTTCGACGGTAATTTAGTGGTATTTAATTAGGTAGCAGTAAAACCCATTTCTTTGGTCGTCTTATAATTACAATAACTAATTGTGTAATACAAAAACAAAATATAGATGAAATTCCAACAGTTATTTTTATATAGTTGTTTAGTAGATAGGTAATGGGCAGTATCCGGTTCCGGTAATGTGGTTGGTAATGTGGATGGTAATGCGGTTGCGGTGTTGTGAATGATAATACGGTTGCGGTTATGTGAATGGTAATGCGGTTACGGTAATGATTTATCCAATTTCCGAACCATTTTTCTAGTTCCCAAACCCTGTAATAGGAATGATGTATTTAGATAGAGCATCATTTTTCTAGTTTCCAAGCCAGTTGAAAATTTTCGGTTTTTAAATACAGTTATTAGTGGAAGGCAATGCTATATCCAATTAGATAGAGCATCATTTTTCTAGTTTCCAAGCCAGTTGAAATTTTCGGTTTGAAAAAACAAGTTTGTGGATTTTAAAATACAGTATTTAGAATTAACGCAACGTGAAAATATTTAAATTTGTTTTTTTATTTTTTTTTATTAAGAAATATTGTATTTTCCTTTATGATGACATTATGTTATTCTTGTTTGCGGTTTTTTTTTTCTTTCCCAATACAATGTGTCCTAATAAGAATAGAATTAGAATTTGTATTTTGTAATAAAATGCTGACGATATGTCTGCTTGTTTATTTTAACATTAATCTGATGAAGAAACCTTTTTATTATATTTAAGAAGCATAAACATGAGTGAGCATGTAAGAATGTATAATTTCTTTATAAAACAAAACATTAATTGCAGTTTGTGTTCTTTCGCAATACAATGTGTCCCAATAATATTTAATAAGAATTTGTATATTGTTTATTTTGCCTTCATAAAGGGCTTAGTGGAGTATACTTTTGAAAACTAGGTTTATTTGCATTTGAACATTGAAGATTTAAACAATGGATTTGAGCCAGTACGAAATTTTTAATTTGTCGATGAAAATTCTATGGAGAAAAATTCCGTGGAAGCTGTAGAGGAGAATACGCAGACGCGTATAAATGCGTTAATCGACGCATCTATAGAGAAATTTCTATTAAATAAAAACCCAGGAATGGAAATCCCCAACAACCAGCTGGCGTAGTATGATTTTTTGTGGGAAATTGAGGATTTTCTAGATGATGAAGAGGGTGATGCCATAATTTTGAAGGCATATGACGGGTTTTATTTGGATGAAGAAGGAGATCGCTTTATTAGAGAAGTAGATATAAATTTATAGATGTACTGATTTTTTTTTTCAAATACTTATAAGAAATTATTAAATAAAATATAAAAAATAAAAAAAAACTATTAAAAGTAAAATTATTATTTTTGATATTGGATCACATTTCAAAAATAATTTTTAATGCTTGAACATATCCATGTATAAATAGCGTATGCAATTTATTTCAATAACAAGTATATTGTGATATATCGTGGATTTAAAATAGTATTTTTAACAATTGCGCTTAATATTAAATAGAAAAAAAAAAATTAAAATGGTTAAAGATTTAAAATTTGATTGCAATGAAGATCAGCATTTTAAACAATCTCTGTTTACGCCACGCAATAGCATGAACCATAACTTTAATAGAGAAGATGAACGATTAAAAACCTTTGTATGCTGGCCATTAAAATGGTTAGATAAAAGGGAATTAGCTATGAGTGGCATGTTTTATAGTGGAGATTATGACAAAACAAAGTGTTATTTTTGCGAAGTAGAAATTGGTAGCCTACTGATCAACCTATAACAGAGCATTTGCGTTGGTCACCAAATTGTGCTTTCCTGAGAAGGTGTTGTACCAATAATGTACCGATTAATTGGAATGCATTGAATCAACTACTACCACCACCCACTTATGAAACCTGTGGTCTAACTGAAGAATGCAAAATACGAGATGATAACATTTCTAACGTTCCTCAATATAATATGGAAATGAAAAACGATGATATCTCTAGAAGAAATCAGATTACAAATTATGGGGTTCAAGTTATTGAAATCCCAATTTCATTTGTCGAATCCTCAAAAACAATGATGCAAAACGCTGAAATTTCATCCTTCATAATTTATTTACAATTTATTGTAATTAATTTTATTTGTATTGTAATACATTTTATTTACTGAAGTTAGAAAATAAATATAAAATAAAATAAAAGAGAAAAAAAACATATATAAATTTTTGTTTTTATAATTATTCTTTATTTTAGGCAAGCATTTAACCCGCTACTTCGTTAGCATCTCCTTTTCTTTCGAGGACATATTTTTACGCCAAAGTTTATGTTTCTAGGTTTTAACCCGCTACTTTGTAATAGGTACGATTTCCGCCTCTTAAACGGTCGAATTTCGAAAATGTACCAAATTTTTATTTGTATTTTTTAGATACGTTACGAATGTGATATTTTTTTATTTCAATGTTTATTGGTTTAATAGATAGATTGCGTGGCAAATATGTTTTAAAATACAGGTCTTACCCGTTTACTCCCCAAAAGGGTCGAATTTCAAAAAAGTACCAGACACCTATCCGCTTATTTTTTGATGAACATGATGTTAGGGAATTAAGCCGTTTTAAGATTTGTTAACCTCCAAGCATAAAAATTTTCAAAACTCCCATCCTAGGGAATCGATTTAGAGAGAGGCCAACCTCCCGGTCAAATTTCGACATTTTAGCTTTAGACGCTTAGGACGTGCGATGATGAAACAGTCTTTACATTTTTATATTATACTAGCTTAACCCGGTGAGCTTCGCTACACTGGCAAAAAAAAAATAAGAAAAAAATTACAGTATTTGTTTTTGTGATATAATTTATTATGGTATTTAATATGTCTTCTATGAGGGGTACTGCTCCTACTCTGTCTACCCCGCACATTTTTATATTGAAATTTATAGTTTACTATAATAGTAGCTTTAACCACGTTTGAAGACTCTCCCTTTAATAGTTCTTCAGTTGAGCGATATTTAATGTATGCATCCTATGGGAGGTATTTCCCCCCTGCGCCTACCCGCTTTATTTTTATTTTCAAAAGTGTAGTATACCATAAGAGCGTCTTCTAGAAAGTTTGAACATTCTCACTATTACAGTTCTTAAGATATGCGATGTTAAACATTGGCGTCCTATGGGGTATTCCTATACCCCCGCTGCTATTTTATTTCAATTCCGGGGCTCAGAAGATCCTACTACAAAAAGTTCAGCAAAATGCGTGCAGCGGCTCTTAAGATATGCGATAATTAATATTGGCATCCTATGGGGGGTACCAATTCCCCTGCCCCTATCGACAAAATAAGTAGCCTATTTTATTTTTAGGGCTCACGTGATGTTACTGTAAAAATTTCAGGAAAATCGGTTCAGTAGTTTCGGAGTCTATAAAGCGACAAACAAACATACAAACATAATTCATTTTTATATATATAGACTAGCTTAACCCGGTGCGCTTCGCTACACTGGTAAAAAAAATAAATAAGAAAAAAATTGCAGTATTTTTTTAATGTGTAATTTATTTATTTTTGCTCCCCCTGCACCTACCCCCTTTTTTTTTTTTTGTTTTGAAAGTTGTCCTGTAAAGGTTGATAACTTTTGTGTTCAGATATATGGTATTTAATATTTCTTTATATGAGGGGTACTGCTCCTCCTCTGTCTACCCCGCCCATTTCTATATTGAAATTAATAGTTTACCATAGTAGTAGCTGTAACCACGTTTGAAGACTCTTCCTTTAATAGTTCTTCTGTTGAGCGATACTTAATTTATGCATCCTATGGAAGGTATTTCCCCCCTTGCGCCTACCCGCTTTATTTTTATTTTCAAAATTATAGTATACCATAAGAGAGACTTCTGCAAAGTTTGAACATTCTCACTATAAAAGTTCTTAAGATATGCGATATTAACCATTGGCGTCCTATGGTGGGTACCACTTCCCCCGCTGCTATTATATTTCAATTTGGGGGCTCTGAAGATCCTACTACCAAAAGTTCAACAAAATGCGTGCAGCGGCTCTTAATTATATTTCTATCTATGAGGGGTACTGCTCCTCCCCTGTCAACCCCGCCCATTTTTATATTGAAATTTATATTTTACCATAATAGTAGCTTTAACCACGTTTGAAGACTGTCCTTTTTATAGTTCTTCAGTTGAGCGATATTTAATATATGCATCCTATGGGAGGTATTTCCCCCCTGCGCCTACCGCTTTATTTTTATTCTCAATAGAGTAGTATACCATAAGAGTGACTTCTACAAAGTTTGAACATTCTCACTATAACAGTTCTTAAGATATGCTATATTAAACATTGGCGTCCTATGGGGGGAACCACTTCCCCCGCTACTATTTTATTTAAATTTTGGGGCTTAGAAGATCCTACTACAAAAAGTTCAACAAAATGCGTGCAGCGGCTCTTAAGATATGCGATAATTAATATTGGCATCCTATGGGGGGTACCAATTCCCCTGCCCCTATCGAAAAAATAAGTAGCCTGTTTTATTTTTAGGGCTCACGTGATGTTACTGTAAAAATTTCAGGAAAATCGGTTCAGTAGTTTCGGAGTCTATAAAGTGACAAACATACAAACATACATAATTCATTTTTATATATATAGATAGATAGATAGATAGAAGATAGGAAGATGAAGAGAAATGTTTTGAAACAAAAAACAGAATTAGGTACGATTTCACCCCTTAAACGTTCAAATTTTGAAACGGATCCAATTTGTATTTGTATTTTTTAAATAAGTTATGAATGTGATATATTATTTATTTTAATGTTTATTGGTTTGAAAGATAGATGGCATAGCAAAAAAGTTTTAAAATACAGGTTTTATCCGTTTACTCCCCAAAAAGGCCGCTTATTTTTTGTAAAAAAGTACCAAAAATAGTTTCGGTTTTTACCCCTTAAATGTCCGAATTTCCAAAAAGTATAAAATTCGTATTTGGATTTTTTAGATAAGTTTCAAATGTGATATAAAAGGGCTGAATTTTCAAAAAGTACCAGACACCTATCCGCTTATTTTTCTAGAGAGCAACGATAAGTATTAAACTTTTTTTGTATCTCTTTTAGTTTTAGAGATATAAGGTTACCGAATTTATCCTTTTTTACCACCTAAACATTCGAATTTCCAAAAATCCCGTCTTAGTAGATCGATTTGGGGAGAGACCAAGCCGTTGTCCAAATTTCAAGTTTTTACCTTCAGGCGTTTAGGCTGTGCGATGATGAATCAGTCAGTCAGTGAGTCAGTAACGTTACAATTATATATATATATAGATTAATGTGTAAGAATTAATTAGATTTACAACGATTATTTTTCTTAAATAATAAACTGTGCACCTGCATGGACTAGGACCCTCCTCACAAGCCGGACTGTACCACGGGCAGCATTCGAAATGTGGCTCTGCATCGTTAAAATCCCCAACACCAAAGTCCTCATTTTCATCCATCATAGTTAAAAAATTTTGTATGCACTCCCTGTGCTCGAACATTAAAACATCCTCAAATGTTTTTAAAAAATTTATTACAAATTCTTTTAAGGCACACATTTTTTTTTTATCTTCTTTGTTTGGTTGCCTTTTTGTAAATGTTTCTCGTTGTTAAATTTCTAGTTACAAGTGTGAAATGTCAGAAGAATTTTTTATTATTATTTCACAACATTTCACTTAATAACTGGAGTGAAAGAGAAAACTATATTTATTTTCTCAATGCCATTCGGTAATTTGTTCTGTATTGGTTCTTATTTATGGCTTTGTTTTAATGTCCAACTATAACAGGGGTTTCCATTTCTTTGCACAATTGTGCGCACCACTACTAACACATATTTTTATACTCTTCAATTCAGTCGTCGATGTGACTTCGACAAGTGTGCATGTCTAGCGGATGCTATATTATTTTGTTTCAGCTTACACTCAAAAAATATTGTGCGGTCAAAAATGCTTTTGGTAACATCCAATGCCTTGCGTGCAATTTTTATTTAGAGTTTAAATTTTAAGACTTAAATGTAGAATAATGTAACCTTTCATAAGTTTACATGCAAAGCAAAGAACTTTGTAAAATGGTAATTATTTGAGATTTAAAAGCAATTTTTAATATTTCAGATAAAAAATTTCAAAATGTCTAACAGTCCTATGTGGAAGAAGCTGATAGTCACATTTATTATAGGTTTTATTTTACATACGTATATGGATTCGGTTCTTATAATTTTACAGCACTTTTTTATTTTTTCTTATGCAATACTAAAAATTATTATTATAAATTATTATCTGATCACTAATTCCACTAACATTGTGGTAATAGTTATAAAACAGATTACCCATTTTTTTTTGTTTAAAAATATTAATGTGTTCTTATAAAAAGAATTAAAAACTCTGCTAATTTTTTTATTGAGTGTGATTATACATTATGCTGTTAAACAAAATTATATATTTATTTGATGATACGTCATTTTTAATTTTGTAAATAACTTAAAATTATATAAAAATACATATGTAACGTGAATCCTAATCAACAAAAATTTCAAATTTTCAAATAAGATCTACATTGTTTTGCATTTAAGCTAACGATATGTGTTTTGTTTGTGAAAAAAATTCTTTGATGCCTGTAAAAGGGTCCCTTTTTTCTTTCGTAAAAAAGACGTACCTAAATGCAGAAATTATTAAGAAAAAAAATAGCCACAAGAATTTGTTGGTATTTTGTGCTTGTAAAAATATTTTTGTTTCTGTACCAATCGCGTCGGTAGGTTTTTTTCTTTGAAAACACTTTTCTTAAGTAAGTAAAAATATTTAAAAAACAAGTTAAAAAAGTCTTGTTTTCCTAAAATTTATGTGTAAACCTATACAAATAAAAGCAAATGTGACAGCATGTAAAATTTTTGGGTAAGAAGATGTGTTTTATTGATGTATTAATGAAGCGTTATTGTTTGGCACTATTTTTATTGCTTACTTTTTTATGCTACAATTATATGACCGAATCCAAAGAGTTAACCTTACTAATTTATGGTATTTATTTAACGTACATAACTTTGACCTGTTATAATGACTTTCTACATTTTTTCATGCACTCAGGTGCGCATTTGGTATTTTGTAAAAAGTTATGATATACCATTAGCAATAATTAAAATGAATGCACAGATGTTTGAAGTATGAGTAACCCAACAACGTGAATACCTTTTCCATTTTACTTACCACTATGAATACCCTAACTTTTTACTAAAATAACTTTTTCACGTTATAATTCTCATGTAATTTATTTTATTTTTGAATAAATAGACCAGGGAAATCCATTTCTATGCACAATTGTGTATACCTCTACTAATACATATTTTTGTTTAAAGTTAACAGAAAAAACTTTATGATGGCACTTAAAAAATATTGTGCGGTCAAAAACGCTTTTGATAACATCCAAAGCCTTATATGCTATGCAACATTTAAGGAATAAACGAACTATGTTATTAAACGGCATTGCGATCGTTTTCATAGTAATATAAATAATTTAAATGATAAGGAAAGAGAAAACCTGTTTTATAAATATAAAACAATTTTTTTAGAAAAATTGAAAAAATGGTTATTAGAAGAGGAAATTTATGAACCAAAATCATTTCCCAAATTGAAAAAGGAGATTTCAAGTTTAGTAATATTGGAAATTGTTAAGAAAGGAAGACCATTGTGGGATGGTGTTTTTATCAAGCAATTGCTAAAAAAATTGGGAAAGGCTTAATTATAATACTAAATTTATAGAGTCTCTTCCCCTGTCCAGTCAAACTGTAGGCCGTCGTACTGTTCAATTAGGAACATGTGTAGAATCTGCAATTAGGGAAAAAGTAATTAATTGCGAATTTTTTTCAATTTGTTTAGACGAAAGCACTGACATAAATGATCTGTGTGAACTTGTAATTTGTATTCGATTCGTAGACAGCGAATACACTATTTTTGAGTCCATGTTTACTTTAGAAACATTTTATGGAAATGTAACTGGTACGTTGTTGTATGATGTTGTCACAGAAAAGCTTCTTTCCATTGTATACATAAACAAATTTGCTGGAGTCTGCACAGATGGAGCCAATGTAATGTTCGGCAAATATAATGGGCTTATAAGCCAATTAAAAAAACACAAATTTGCAGTTCATAATTTTCACTGCATAATTCATCAGACCGCTCTTGCATCGAAATTCATAAATGATACCCCAGCTATGAAGACAGCAGAGGATATAATAAATAAAATTCGAGGTGGACATCAAGCGCTTACCCACCGAAAATTTTTAACCTTTTTAAAAAACAAAAATGCTGTGAATTGTGACCTGAAAATGTTTACAGAAGTTCGGTGGCTAAGTCGCGGTGATTGCCTGAATAGACTTTATGATTTAAGAGAAGAAGTTCTTCAGTTCCTAGAAACTGAGAAAATAGAAAAAGTTTTAGTACAGTGTTTAAAAGACAATAATTTTATTTTAGACTTACCTTTTTTGTGCAGATACGACAAGTATGTTAAATGAACTTAATTTGGAATTGCAAGGAAAGGAACGCAATATATGCGACTTGTCAAAAAGCATTCACAATTTTAAAACAAAACTTTTTCTAATTTTTTTCCAAATTAAAACTGGTGATTTTTCCAATTTTCCAAAAACTTCACTTGTTTATAGAAATCTCGAAATCGACAAAAGATATGAATATGCCGAAATATTTGAAACACTTTTCAATAATTTTCAAGGCAGGTTTCAAGATTTTGTAATTTCACAACCGCTATTAGATCTTTTCGAAAACCCTTTTCGTTGCGATGTAAGCAACTACGAATTTGATATTCAATCAGAACTAATCATACTACGAAGAGAAGTAAATGCTCCAGACGAAAATAATATTGTAGAGTTCTGGAAAGATTTGGATGGCGAGTTCTATCCTGAACTAAAAAAAAAAAATTCATTTAAGTGCCTCTCTTAACCTATGCACTACTTACCTATGCGAACAAATTTTTTCGGATTTAAAATTTATTTGTTCCAAGCAACGTAATAAATTAAGTTCATCCCATTTGAAAAGCATTATACTATTACGAAACTGCCATAAAAGTATAAATTTAGAAGATTTTATTTTATAAGTTGTATAACACAAGGGATCAAAATTAAACATTTTTTGTGTTGATAGAAAATGTGTAGCAGTTCTTTACCAATTCAATGTCGCTGATTTTAAAACTGCACTTTTTTTTCTATCAGCTGTGATTTGCGTGCAATATTTATTTTTGCAATATTTAATTTTTAAAACATAAAAATCTTTAATTTTTTTACAATTGTTTGATAAGATATTTGAAACTGATTTAGAGTCAAAAAGCTTCCGAATAAAAAAAAAGTGCAGTTTTAAAATCAGCGACTTTGAATTGGTAAAGAATTGCTACAAGTTTTTTATCAACACAAAAAATTTTTAATTTTGTACCTTTGTGTTATACAACTTATAAAATATATTACTAACATTTGATTTCGGCTGTAAATTAATGCATTCTCTCAATTTGTTTACTCTCTGGTACTCACTACTACACAACCAAAAAATTTTTGGAAATCCCTGAACTATAATATGCTTAAGTCAGTGGTGTCAATTATGATTGTGTTGGTGCGATTACTCTTGTCTTTTACATTCCCAGCGGGAGAAATCTGCGGTTGCGAGGCCTATTACAAGGCCTAATTAACATACATATTTTGCTATGAAGACTTTAGAGCAATTAATAATAATACAATTATCGAAAAATGTTGAGTTATGGACAGACACAATTAGTTATTATTTAAATAAATTTAAGTTGGAACCTGCATTTCGCAGAAACTTTGCTTATTTTTTGAAAATATTAAGCACTTGACAATATTTGAAGTCTTTTTACAACCTTATACAATTCTTTGCAATACTTTTAATTTTGTGCTCAACATACCTTTGCGAATGCCAACAATGAAAATTCATTTGCACATACTAATGCATATAATAACCCCATTAAGTTTAAAAATATTCTATAATTATTAACCACCATTATAAAAAGAGAAGATTTTACTAGCCTATAAAAATATACTAATATAAAACATAAGAGACATTGAAAATCATTAAATGCATTTTTTATCATAAAATATTTTTTATATGGCATCATTTATCTTTTTTTTAATAAACTCATCCGCTTGCATGCACGTTATCGCTGTCTACAAGACTACTTAATGAAACTCAAATTTGAAGTTTACAGAAGCTCAATAAACACACCATCAAGGAAAATTCATCACAGTTATTCTTGATACTACAACAAGTACACCTCGTACAAAAACCACAAGCAATTTGTTTTTTTTAAATCTTTGTACAATGTTAAAAACAGAAATAAAACAAAACATTAACAAAGATAATAAATATATTATTTCTTTTTAGGGGCCTCAAAACAGGCCGTGTGATATAGCCCTGTGAATGAGAGTGTTTTGCAGTAAAAAATTATATTTTACGCTCGCAAAATAAAAGAGCGTAAGCGTACATGTGAGTTTTGCTTACACAATTGTGTATGACGCTGACATCCCTGGCTTAAGTTGACTTGAGCAACTGAGCGAATACATGTAAATCATATGTGTCATATGTATTGTACTTAAGGAAACTTTTTGTTAAGTTTTATGAATCTGCCATTTGCTTAAGCAAAGTGTGAAACTGATCGCACTTTCCGTACGGAATCAAATGTATTTTGATTTTTTGTTTTTGTGTTTTTAAATGTTGTTAATTTTTGACAAAAGCCTAAGCAAGCTTATTCATATTACAGTTGGACTTTTATTCAATATTTATATATACCAATTTCTTTGTTTATAGCAAAGGGAAGAAATGTATATTTTTATCTCTTTCTTCAACATGATTATATTTTTAAATTTCTATTTTCTTAATTAATAAAATATACTATGATCGATTTAAAAATTGACTTAATCTCAGTTAAAAAAAAGAAACTAACGTGATCGGTGGTTAAATTTAACACTCTGAGCTATAGCAAATCCTTAATTCACATTAGGGATCTTGTGATGTCATCTAAACACATTAGTATAAGTGCAAGTAGATTGAAAACAAAGTATGGGAGCTCAATAAAAATTGAGCTGGAGGATAATGTATTGCTTTTACCATATCGCTACAACACGCAAACTGACGAAGATTTGAAGAATTTATCATCTGGAACGTATCTTATATCCAGGGAGGGGGGAGAAAAACTTGCAATTAAAACCAATCGAGGAGGATAATATATTTGTAGCCAATTCGTAATACCCCATTTACGCCAACTTTAACAGTTTTTAAATTTAATTTTAATGATATAAATAGCAATATGTACCTACACCAATATAATAATAATAATAAAGTTAAAACTAAAAATAATTATATAAAATTTAATAATTAAATAATTTAAATTGTTCTATTTATTTATTTATTTCTTTTTTCAGTTATTTTATACAAAAATCCAAGACATAAATGTCCACAATTAACTGAATCATAGTTTTGATGTTGATTGTAGTTATCTATATATATAAAAATAAGTCCGTATATGTACGTCGCCGAACTAATCATAAACGCGTTGTGCGATTTCAACCAAACTTATACACTTATACACTAGGCAGTGGCCCATATATGGTTTATATGAAGTTTGGTTGACATTTTCGGTCTGGGGGCGGAGGGGCGTGGCAAAATCCATAACTTGAGAACGGCTTGATCGATTTGAACGATTTTTTCTTTAAAATGATCGCCATAGTCCAATTTAGGTTTTTACGGAAAGAAAATTTTGCCCCGCCCACTTTTACGCCCACTTTTTTCGATTTACCTAAAATCAGAAAACGGCTCCATCGAGTTGACTAATTTTTCTTTCAAATGTTCGTATTAACCAACTTTAAGTTTTCATCGAAAGAAAAATTTACCACGCCTACTTTTACGCCCACTTTTTCTATTAAGCGCATAACTGGAGAACGGCATGACCGATTCCAACGATTTACCATTTGAATTCAAGCGGCTCCAATTCCCTTTGCGTCTTGCCTTTGCTATTACCATCAACAAAGCACAAGGATAATCATTGACTATTGCTGGCTTAAAAGGTCATGAACAATTTGATCGAAGCAACAATTTTAAAGGGGAAGTTTAAAGGTGAAGATGTATTGATTCCACGAATTCCAATGATTCCATCAGATTTACCTTTTGAATTCAAAAGACTACAGTTTCCAATACGTCTTGCATTTGCTATTACAATAAATAAAGGGCAAGGGCAATCGTTGGATTTGTGCGGAATTGATTTAGAATATCCTTGCTTTTCACACGGCCAGTTATATGTTTCGTGCTCACGTGTTGGCAAGCCTTCAGTTCTCTTTATCTACACAACAACTCATGGCAAAACCAAAAATGTTGTCTACAAAAGAGCTCTAAGATAGTTTAAGTGATACATAGTCTAAGATTGTAAGAAACTAGAATTAAAAGTTGAATAATAGGGAACAAAACCAACTTTATTAAAAACAAGTGTGTTTCTTTTCTTATTTTGTTTTGCCGTGCGAAGCAGGCAACGGACCCGCTAGTATTTTATATTTTCTCCTAGGTATTCAACTAGTTCCAATGGTGGTTGTAAATTTCCAAAACTATCATAATATTCTATTTGTTTATTTTTTTTTATAGTAAGCTACCCAATGTGTACTACTACCTATTGTAGAATCCAAATTAATTATTTTCGTATATCGATGTCAGTCAATGGCCTCTTGGGTAGCTTGCTTAGAAGTTTTTTGATTTTTCTTCATAAGTTAATCCATATCCTTTCTTATATGGTTTAAGGTAAAGTCCTTTACCCATTGCTATGGCTTCCATGCTTTTATTGTGTCTACTGGCTTCATCAAGTTTGAGTTTAGCATTCTTTGTGCGTGGTATTACAATTTCAGATTTCCTTCCCTTAAAGGATTTGTTAATGGTTTTACGTGCAATCTTGATAGCAGCGTTAAGATCTGCTGGGTTTTCTTTTTTTAACATTTTGGCTGTCGCTTTTAGCGTTGAATTGAACAGTTTTCTTCCAATAACTTTATTCGATTTTGATTGTCTCTTACTTTTGTTTTGCTAAGTCATCCCCATTAAGCAAATACGCAAACGATTTTTCTGGCAGACTGCTTTTGTTTGAAAGTACCTGTTCCCAAGCTCTGTTCTCAAGAATTTTATCAGCTTGATGTCTAATATTTATATCTGTACTTTTTGTATAAGCAATATCGTGATCTTTACATGCAGCGTCCAATAGATTTATTCCGTTATCACCTTGTTCTAAACGTTTTTGTAATTTCGTTCCAGGACCGCACTATTGATAATCAGGAAGATGTAGCTCAAATGGAAGTGAATTTATCAATTTATTGACTAAACCTCTTCCTCTGACAGTTTTATTGTAATTAACCTTGTAGTTAAAGAGTATCACCATTTTAATTTATTTTATTCTATAAGAAAAACATAATATTTAAGTATTTCATTCAGTTATAAAGATGCGCTTAATTAAACAACATAAAAATATTTTTGTTGGTAATATGGATTCTTCAACGAATATAAAATTAAAAACTAGACATAGTTCTATATTACCGAATTCTATTCGTGCGCTTATTGTATGTCCTTCAAATTGTGGAAAGACTAACGTTATGATAAGCTTACTAGAAAGTCCTAATGGACTGAAATTTGAAAACATCTATTTATACTCAAAATCACTATTTCAGCCAAAGTATGAATATTTAAGAAAATTATTATCACCAATTAAAGGAATGGGTTATTACACGTTTTCAAAGAATGATTCTGTATAACCTCCTGATGAAGCACAAAACAATTCAGTTATGATATTCGATGATGTTGCATGTGATAAACAAAACAATATACGTGCATATATTTGTATGGGTAGACATAGAAATGTAGATTCATTCTACTTATGTCAAACATATAAAAGAATTCCTAAACATTTAATAAGAGATAATGCTAATATGATTATTATGTTTAAGCAAGATGAAATGAATATAAAATATATATATGCTGATCATGTTGGTAGCGATATGAGTTACGAAAAGTTTCATGAAATTTGTAGAGAATGTTGGAAAGATAAATACGGATGGTTATAAGTACAGATGATGAATTAAAGGATGGGAGATATAGGAAAACAGTTTGATTATTTTATAACATTATAAATTATAGAATATATTACATACAAGTATTAGTATATCATCAACCTTTAAAGATATTATAACAAAAACAACAAAATCTTTGACAACTAACAAATAGCTGATCTGATGGTCGATAAAAAAAAATGAATGAAAAAGTTTTAAAAGACCTGATAAAGACAAGAAATGTTTTAAAGAAGAAATTTCGCAGTATAAAAATTGGTGAAGCGGATACTCGTGAACAACTTAAAGATACATTTAAGCCCATAACAGAACCCTTGAAAAATTTTATTAATAGTTCGAAAAATACCAAAGCAAATTTAAAAATTGAAAAGAATAAAATTAAAAATGAATCAAAACAACAACAATTTAAAACAGATTCAAATATTCCAATTATAAAACCAGAAAAATATATGTTATCTACTGCTGCAATTAACTCTGAAGATGATGATGATTTTTATTCTCAAGCAGAAAATCTAAATAATCATATAAATTTTAATGATTTGTTATATTTAGAAAAAAGACATGAGTTAGACACACTATATGGATTACATAAAGATTCAAATAATGAATGGAAATTTGGTAATAGTAACATTAAATTTAATGAAGATAAGATTCAAGTTGAAAACCAAATATGGGCACTCACTCCAGGTTTTTTTTCATTAATGTTTCAAAAAATACCAAAAAACTATGATAAATCCGAGTTAGATATTTAAAAAAAAATATTGATTAATACTAATGCGCATAAAAGAGGTTATGTCTCAGATGGTAATATAAGGGGTACAAGAGCATATAAATATCAGAATATTATTAGCAAATTGGTTAAACCTAAAAATTCATCTACCACAACACCGCAATCACCCACTTCATCTGATACAATAAAAACAACAAAAGAAAATTATATGGGAAGTGGGTTAATGAATTTAAATCAAAATAAACCAAACCATAATAGATCAACTAAGACTCCTGCTCGCATCACAAGCTGCAGGTATTATTGAAGAATTATACGAAGCTAACATTATTGAATAACTATTAAATTAACATCAAGTAATGTCTGTTGATAAATTTGGTCACTATATTAACAATACAAGTTTTTTTTTTTTTTTTTTTTTTTAGCTTTAAATTTATTTATTGGATCTTTCTTTTTTAAAGAAAATAACAATAAGTATTAAAATCTTAAGTTAACTAATAGTCTCTGGGCCTATTGCCACTGCAATAGAAAATCCCTTTTTTGTTGCGTAAAGTGTTCATCTTCGTTGCAGTTCTGCGAGGGCCAATGTGTCGACCCTCTTGAGGCGAGTATGTCCATTAAAATACAGTAGATCCTGTGCAAGAGGATTTGGATGAGTTGCTAGTTTTCGTGCGTATTTGTAGCAGAAGGTTTTTATTTCGTCGCGAACGAATGGAATATTTAGGTCCTTATGAATAATCGCGTTGCTAATATACCACGGGTCACCAGTAATTTGTCGCAATATTTTATTTTGTCGTCTTTGTAATTTTTCTATATTAGAAGCAGAAGCGGTTCCCCATAGTTGGATGCCATAGGTCCATATTGGCTTAATTATAGCTTTGTAAAGAAGAACCTTGTAGGTTAGGTTTAGAGCAGAATGGGGCCAAAGCAGCCACTGAAGCTGCAGTGCTTTAAGTTTTAGTTGTGTAGATTTGAATTCAATATGTTGAGACCAGGTAAGGCGACGATCAAGGTGTATACCAAGATATTTTATATGAGTTTGCTCAGGGGTGTCGATGTTATTTATCTTCAATTTGGGACAGTTACCCTTTCTCAAGGTGAAATTGATATGTGCGCACTTTGTTGGATTTACTTTTATTTTCCATTTGTAAAGCCATCTTTCGAGTTCTTTTATATGAGCCTGCAGACAACTGGAAGCAATTACTGGATTTTTATGTACACTTATAAAAGCTGTATCGTCTGCAAAAGTTGACGTGTGTATTAGGTTATTTGTGGGCATATCTGAGGTAAAAAGTATATACATTAAAGGGCCAAGTATACTGCCTTGAGGAACTCCTGCTGCGATTTTTCTTGAGTCTGAGATGTGGTCTTTATACTTTACTACAAACGAGCGATCTAGTAAATAATTTCGCAGTAACTTGTGGGTATTTTGGGGTAACAAAGAGCAAATTTTATATAATAGCCCCTCATGCCAGACTTTGTCAAAGGCTTGAGAAATGTCTATGAAGAGTGATGAGCAGTAGTGTTTGTCCTCAAAAGCCTTTCCGATTAGAGTTACTATGCGATGAACCTGTTCTATAGTGCCATGATCCTTTCGGAAACCAAACTGGTGAACGGGAATGACATGGTCGTCGTTTAGATATGGAGTCAACGCGTATAAAAATACTTTCTCGAAAAGTTTTGATAAAATTGAAAGTAATCGGGCGATAAGATGAAACTTGGCTAGCGTCCTTACGTGGCTTAGGTATCATAATTATTTCTGATGTTTTCCATGATTTGGGGTAGAAACCAGTACGCAGGATCGAATTGAAGATGAATAAAATTAGCTTTATGGCCGATGTTGGTAGTTCGCGAATCATTTTTTCTGAAATTTTGTCCATGCCAGGGGATTTATTTGTTTTAATTTGTTTAATTGCTGCAGTTAAGGACGAGAAACGAATTTTCATTGGGGAAACAATACGGTCTTCAATAGCTGGTAAAGTTATGTCTGAGCTAGAAGTATTAGGCGTAAACACTTTCTCGAGATGATCGGCAAAAAGTTCCGCTTTATCTTTATGGGACCTAGCCCAATTACCATCGCTATAACGAATAGCAGATTCATATCTAGATGGGATTTTTAGCTTTTTTGTGACTTTCCAAAGACTATAATCCGTGGATTTTGTTGGATCTACACCTTCTAAATATGCCCTTAGAGCTGACTGTTTGTCCTCCAAAAGAGCATTATGAAGGGTTTTTTGGCAGTGGTTTAGTTGACTTTTTAAAGTAGGAGAGCGGTGTAGTTGCCATTGTCTTTTGAGATTTCTCTTTTTCCTTATAAGGTTTTGAATGTTTGTTGAAAATCTATTGTTTTTATTGCCGGCAGAGCGTTTAAAAGGTGTAGCGACTTTAGCTGCAGTAGATAATGTCTCCGAGAACACGTTTATAGCATTTTGAATTTCCCTATCGGACTTCAGTGAAGTATTTTGCTGTATGTGGGAGCTTACATACTTCCTATATTTGAGCCAGTTAGTATGTCTATTTGGGAAAGAAAAAGGTGTTTCGATGCTTTGCCAATTGGTCATTGATATAATAGTGGGAGAGTGGTCAGAAGACAAGTCGAACAAAGGGACTGTAGAAAGCTGATCGCGTCTGATGTCCTTAATGACTGCAAAGTCTATTAAATCCGGAGTCTTTTGCAGATCTGTAGGCCAGTAAGAAGGCTGTCCACCAGATAT
The DNA here is from genome assembly GCA_943735925.1 of Pollenia amentaria. Lineage (NCBI taxonomy): Eukaryota > Metazoa > Arthropoda > Insecta > Diptera > Polleniidae > Pollenia > Pollenia amentaria. The sequence goes on from OX031011.1 coordinate 15,562,410, forward strand.
AACGTCAAGTTTAAGAGCTGATATAGCTTTTAGTAGCTGTCTGCCCTTTGGAGTAATAAGACGTGAGCCCCAGAACGTGTGCTTTGCGTTGTAATCTCCTGCCGCTATAAATTTATTGCCTAGAGTTTTGTAAAAAGTAATGAATTGATCATCTGTTATTTTGTGTCTTGGAGGACAGTATAAAGATGATATGGTGATGTTTGTGGCCGAAAGGCGTATTGATGAGGCTTGTATGTGATCTGTTTTGTATTCTAGCATTGGGTAATGACTAATATGATTACTTATAATTATAGCAGCACCACCACACGCTTTACCACTTGGATGTTTTGTGTCGTATATAGAATAATCTTGGATTCGAAAACAGTTTTTTAATGTAAAATGCGTTTCAGAAACCAGCAATATGTCAATAGACTGAGACTTTAGAAAACTTTCTACTTCAATTTTATGTTGGCTTAAGCCGTTTGCATTCCAGTAACATATTCTTATCTGGTTCATTTTTTATAGGCGAATGCTTGAAGAAGCATACCCTGGTTTCTCAATAGTTCCTGCATCATGACTTGCTTATTTGATATGAAGTTGTTCATAGTTTGTATCAGAAGCTCAATTGAGTTTTCTATGGCCGATTTCTGTGAAGATTTATTTTGAGTTCGAGATTCTGGGATTTTGTGTGTGTCCGATTGAACAATAGGGATAATAAGGGATTGAGCGGCTTGAGCATACGACATATTATTTGTAGGATTAGGAAATGGGTTGACTGAGTTATTGGTGTTGTTGTTATTTGTTTGATGTGTGGAGATATTGTTGGATAAGTTTGGGAAGTCATTTGACTGATACCTTGATAAGCGGGCATTTTATGAGTATTTTGCTTTATCTGTTCAAAGACGGGACATCCTCTGTAATTAGCCGTGTGGTTACCACCACAGTTGCTACATTTTTTAATCCTTGGGTCGTTTTTAGATTTTATGCATTCTGACGTTTTATGGACGTCACCACATATTACGCATACCGCTGGAAGCTTGCAATAAGATTTAGTGTGGCCGAATTCTTGACAGTTTGAGCATTGTGGTGGGTCTTTTCGTTTGCGTGGTTCTTCAACAGTAATTCTTCGGTGTAGAAGGTATCGAAGATTATAAATTGGATGTGTCGCGTTTCCTTTTAATTTGCTTGATTCGAAGGCGATTTCGACTTTAAAGAGCGGTTGTGGTATTTTATCTTTATTACTGATGTTGTGTACTGACTTTACCTTGAAGCCTTCATCTTCTATAGCATTTGCTATTTCACTAATTGGGACGTTGCTTTCAATGCCTTTAATGACGACTGACAAACCTTTTGAGCTTTTAAGCTGATGAGTGTAATAATTTTTATTTTTCGAATCAAGATACGAAACAATTTTAAGGAAATTCGTTTCCGTGAATGTCTGGATTTTCGTTTCAGAAACGTTTCCCCTGCGTAGAGATTCTACAAAAAAGTTATCTTTTCCGACTGTTGCCGTCAAGGAATTCACCAGAAGGTTGAAGTTTTGTTCACGTAAGAAAATTGCCGGGGGCTTGTGTTGTTTAACCATTTCGACTTCTTTATCTTCGACACCGTTAGTAGCTAACAAGGAAAAACGGTTTTGGCCCGTTGTTTGAGTAGTACCTATTTTCTTTGTTTGTTTCGGAGTGGGGTTGTTTTTGGAGGAGCCGGGGCTACGCTTTCGCTTTAATATTGTAAAGTACCGATCAATCCCTTTTAATGTTTGATCGCTACCTTTTGCGACATCTGTTTTAGTTGTTTTAGGTATAGCACCCTTTGAGCCGACCATTACCGACTCATTTGAAGTAGCATCATTTGTTTGTTTGTTCAGTGAAAGAGATTTTTTAAGAGCTTCACTTGTTTGCACTTTATTATTATTAGTTTGTGCAGTAGTATTATGTGTATTAGTGGGAGTATTAGTAAAGAGAGAATTACATACTGACATTATTGGTGTCGATAAAGAGTTTGAAGAAGTTGTAATTGTAGTTGTCGTACATGCTTGTGATGTAAATGCTGAACAAGTAGTTGTACTTGTTGTTGTTGGTGTTTTGCATTGTAAAGCCCAAGCTGCTTCATTATATAGAGGGGCACTTGTGGTTTGCGCGGGTGAGCATAATATTTTTATTTTTTCGTTAATTGTTGGCGGAGAATGACCGATAGGCATATAATTTAGGTTTTGTTCTTTTAAAGTTTTTTGTTTGTTTTTTTTCCTTGATTTTTTTTTATTTTTTTAATTTTCTGTTTTTAACTCTTTTTAAAACTTTATATTTGTGTAAATTACACATTTATTTATTTGAATCGTTTGCTTATGATTTTTTTTTTATTTTTACACTTGCTGTCTTTACGCGACGAACTTTGTGATCAATACAAGTGGCGTAATTTCTATGAAAAATGCATCTAAATTGCTTGGGTTCTTTATGGATACAGATAACAACATTGACATTCAAAACAAAAGAATCAAACATATGTCAAGTGCTTTGGAAGAAAATGATGGTGTCAATAAAATGTTTTTGCAATCTCAAATTGAAAAAACACAGAAGGAGATAATGGATCAATTAAGCAAGAATATAAATGAAACTTATCAAATAATAGAGAAAATTAAAAATGATTTTGAAAAAAAGAATCAAAATGTTGAATCAGAAAGTATATAACAGGCTTGATATTAAAAATAAAGAACAGCAGATACCAATATTTCCTTAAGTAAAGTAGATTTAATAATAATAATGGATTCAAGAAGAAGAGATTTAGTAAATGAACTTCATAAGCCAGCCCGAAAAAATTTCATACGTCGAAGAGTTGTAATGAAAGGAATATATGATCTCTGGCAAGCTGATTTAGTTGAAATGGGAAACTATTCTACATATAATAAAAAATATCGATATTTGTTAACTATCATTGATACTTTCTCAAAGTTTGCATGGGGTGTTGCACTTAAAACAAAAACAGCAACTGAAGTATTTCAAGCAATGAAAAGTATTTTAAAATTAGGTCGAGTACCCAAAAACTTGCAGACTGATGATGGTAAAGAATATTTCAATAAACAATTTAACACCCTCATGCACAACCATAATATCAATCACTACTCAACATATAGTATAATGAAAGCCTCGATAATAGAACGATTTAATCGAACTCTAAAGGAAATGATGTGGAAAGAATTTAGTTTAAATGGTTCATATTATTGGCTTCATATTTACAAAGATCTAATTAATATATATAATAGCAAAGTTCATCGCACCATTAAAATGGCACCAATTGACGATAATTCTAACAACGAAATGAAATTATTGAAAACCGTATACAATCATTTAAAAATATTTAAAAAATCTAAATTTAATGTTGGAGATTATGTACGCATAAGCAAATATAAACACATTTTTGAAAAAGGGTACATTCCCAATTGGACGACCGAAATTTTTAAAATAAAAACCGTAAAAAATACTTATCCCGCAACATTCATATTAGAAGACTATCTTGGAAATCCAATGAAGGGTGGTTTCTATGATGATGAACTTTCAAAAACTCGATTTCCTGATACCTACCTTGTGGAAAAAATTCTTAAAACTAAAGGAGAAATTGCATATGTAAAATGGTTGGGATTTTCAAATCAACATAATTCTTGGATAAATAGAATTGATATATTGTAGTTTGTAAGAAAGAGTAGATACAATAATAATAATAATAGTACCTAAGAATTAATGTATTATTATTAAATAAGAAAAAAAAATTTAAATAAATTATTTTTAAATAAAGAATATTACGTTTTTAACTTTATTTGCAATTCAATAGTCGAAATATCAATAACTCTAACGTTAAGCTCTAACTCAACAGAGTTGACAGCTAATTATTTTCCTCCAATTGAATTAGATGGAAAATATGAGTGTGCACTTACAGATTTTCATTCATATAATAGTATTCCAAATGTAGATGTATATAATAATATGTTTCATATTGGTGAACAAGCAATTGAAATTCCGATTGGATCCTATGAACTAATCCACATAGTTGATTATATTAAAGAACAATATCAACGATATAGTCCTGAAAAAAAAATTAATATTGAGGCTAATAATAATACGATACAAGTTAGAATAAAAAACTCTAATAATCCAATATACTTTAATAAGGAAAATACAATTGGCAAGCTTTTAGGAAGAAAATATTTTATTACCTTATGAAGACTATTACTCAGATCTTCCAGTTAATATTTTTAAGGTAAATCTTTTACGAATTGATAGTAATATAGCTGTCAACACATACATGAATAACTCCCAAGCACATACTTTGCATGAGCTTGGCATTAATGTCCCACCTGGGTATAAAATAGATGAGATTCATAGGAATCTCATCTATTTGCCTGTCGAGAGATAAGCTCCCTTACTCTGCGAGTGGTTGATCAAAACGGTGATTTACTTAATTTCCAAGGAGAGAAAATTACAATTCGATTACATTTAAGGCCAATAAAATAATGATAATTTACAAGAAGAATATACTTAAAAACAAAGTATTACATTCTTCTTCTGCTAACAAAATATTGAAAAATAAATTAAATTCAAAGAATTCATTAAAAAATATAAACTTAACGCAATCAAATAAAGAATTTCTAAAATCATTAAATTTAAAATTGAAGAAACCATGAGTTCAATAATAGATGTTCTGGATAAACCTTTGTTTCAGTAATTGTTTTAGCTTCGGGGAGAATAAGTGATTGGCCTATAGCTCTCCTAGGCTGGCGCTGGGGATGCCAGCTAAGCCACCAGCCTGGCTTGGTGAAAGTCAATAGCAAACTTAGCAAATATGCCTACTTCCCGAGACGTCATTTTTTTTTAAAATGACCATTCGGATATGCTGAAGACCGTCGCTCGAATTAGCTCCCACCTCAACAGAGGTGGTACCAAGGGAGTACCACGAGGAGGCCACTGCCGTAGCAATGGGATCAGCGCGCTGACGTACGAGTCGACTTTGAGTGAATTACTAAGGATAGTGGGAACACTTTACCTTATACTCGTCAGTTTTTGGGATGACAAGTCTTACTAAGGATCGCTTTAACCAGTTTGCCTTACACACTCCCATACTCCCCAACTCCCCAAAAGTAGAGCGGCCCTATGTTCCACAGGGAATTAAAGGCTTACATATATATATAAACCTTTGTCCGATGAAGATATAATTAAAAAGGCCTTCCATACGTATACCCCATATTTACAATCTTACAATAATAACGATGAAATTCGTATTACAATACAAAATCAGAACTTGTATGTTTTGCCGTCGGAAAGTTTTATATATGTAGAAGGATTTGTTAAAGATGATAGAAATACAAAATTAGTATCTTCTGCAGCCAACTTTAAATTAAAAAATAATTTTGTAGCACATATATTTGATGAAATCCGTTACGAAGTAAATGGTGTTGAAATTGATCAAACGAGACATTTAGGAACATCAAGTACTATTACAAATTTGGTTTCATTATCACCAATAGATAGTAATGGAATGCAAAATGCTGGATGGAATAAAATTGATGATATTGATCTCGTAATTGGCTATTTTAATTTTTATGTACCACTTAAATTGTTTTTGGGATTCGCTGAAGACTATAACAATATATTATTGAACGCAAAACATGAATTGATTCTATTACGTAATAAAAATGATGAGAATCTTGTATATTCAACTGTTTCTACCGAAAAGGCTAAATTAACAATTTCTAGTATATCGTGGAGAATTCCTCATGTACAACTATCTGATCTTAGTAAATTAAATATGATAAAAATAATTAACAGTGGTACTTCAATACCAATTGCATTTAGAATTTGGGATTGTCATATAAATCCACAACTAAATATGTCAGCAAATCATCTGTGGAATGTTAAGCTGGCAGCGAATAGAGAAAGCCCTCGTTTTGTTTTGATTGCATTCCAACATGAAAAGAAATTTATCCACTGCGATTTGACTAATTTAAAAGTACATTTAAATTCAGAGTCTTATCCATATGATGACCTTAACATAAAGTTTAAGAATGAACGTTATGCAATTCTATATGATATGTATCTAAGGTTTCAAGAAAACTACTATATGAGAGACTCCCAGCCGCTTCTCGCATCTCAAGAGTTTAAAAATAATGCTCCAATAATAATAGTAGATGTTAGTTATCAAAATGAATCTATTTTCAGTGGACCAATTGATATTAAAATTGAATTTGAAACAGCTACTAATGTTCCAGCAAACACATCAGCTTATTGTATTCTCATTCACGATCGTATTATTGAATATGTACCATTAAAGGGACAAGTTCGGAAAATTTTATAAATTATAATTCACAAATAAGAAAAAAAGATGTATTGCAAACGTGTTTTCATGGATTTACAAGGGTTCAAACTAGAATCAAATAAATTTATTTTTAAAGAAGTTGCAATTGTTTTCAATTCTAAGCAATATATCAATTTCATTATAAAACCACCTTTTGATTTCAATTGTTTATCACAAAAGCGGCAAAAAGAAGCATATTGGTTAATAAAATATTTTCATTGTCTTAACTGGAATACAGGAGTAGTACCGAGGTTGCGGGTTCGATTCCCGCCAGAGACTCTGGTATCCTGCAGACAAGCAAAAAACCTTCGCGGGATTAAGTGTAGGAATAATAAAAAAAAAAAAATTTAATAGTGTTTGTAATTTTTTTAGAGATAATTTAAAAAATTCTAAAATATATGTAAAAGGAACAGAAAAAATCAAATGGTTGGAGCAAATATAAGCAAGTATAAATTTAAAGGAACTTAATAAAAAGTATCCAGAAAACGCAGTTATCACAACTATGGAGTTTGCGCTTTAAAAAATGCTGTTTTACTTGAAAGAGAAAATCTAATTTGAAATAAGAACAACTATTTTTATTTTTTAATTTTTATATCTTACATTTTAACTTTATTGATATTTTCTTTCTTTAAATTTAATTATTGATCTAAATGCAGGTAAACATTATTTTGAAGAAACTTATAAATAAATGAATATATTTTAACTTTTATTGTATTAAAACAAATGTATTTAGATGTAATCTAATATATAAAATAATAAAATTTATTTAAATATGTATAAATACAAAGAGTTTTATTTTTATATTATTAATGAAAGCCATCTCAATAGTAATAAACAAGCAAGGAATACATCTTTGAAACCTACAAATTCAATCGTTATTTCCCCCTTATTTTCATCTTTCATCATTCCCAATACTTTTTTGTTAAGGATGGGTAAATTAAAAACATTGTTTTTGGTATATTCAGAAGTATCGAAATTTAAACTGGCATCGCTACGAATATCATCATAGAAGTCATTTGTTTTAATTGAATAAATAACTGAAATATAACTGAAAAAATAAATAAATAAATAATTTAAGGACAAATTTTCTCCAAACTTCGGAATCATATATGTATAATGGAAATCCTACATCTTCCATTTGGATAATTATAATACCGAAACTCCAATATATATGGGTTTGTCGTAGTATGGTTCCATTTTCTTCAGCTCGACTGCATACAAATCATCATTAAACTTTGTCAAACTAAGAATTTATTTGCATAGAACGCATGACCTTAATAAGCCCGATTTAGAATTTTCGAAACAAATCAATATTAAGAAAATTTGGTTTAGAGATTAATGATCGTAAACCTTAATGGTTTTTATTACTATTTTCCCATCTGGTAGCAATACGTATATATTTTCTTTTATCAACACTTTCCATCGTTTTTCCATAAACTGCATTATTAAGCAGTTTAAAAAAATCTTTTTCAAAATTATTTTTGGCATTAGTTCTGTGCAGCGTATTTAAATCAATATATTTTTTTTAACCGTGGAGACTGTTTGAATTTTAAAATTCTGTGAAGTTTTTTCAAAATAAGACCATTGGTAATACATTGTTTTAAAACTCTGTAATGTATAGTGTAATTTTCTTTAGGCGTCAAATCTGCTATTAATTTTTTAAATTAAGACTGCTCTGGAGTTTTATTTTGTGGACAAAATGGTAGAACATTATGAATGTCATGAAGAGAGTCAGGATATTCAAGATCAACCTCTAAAGTATAACCATATTCTGAGTTATCTGAGATATTTTCAACTTTAAAATTTTCCATATCTTCATTATTCATCCATTCAAATTCCTCATAAGGTAGATATTCAGACATTGCCCACCCATATAAATTGTTAGCATCTAAATACATCAAATACTCTGATGCTTTTTGTCATCAAAATTTTCCATATACTTGTGGTTTGCCTTAGAAAATCTTTTGAAACATTGAACTAATCCACCTCGTATTCTATTTTGCATAAAGAGGAATCACACGCCAGACAGCCTGGCTTCGAATCCCAGGTCAGTCAAGAATGAAAATTATCAATAACAATTTTAATTAATCTTCCATGTTGTAAAAATTCCTTTCTTCATAAAAATAATTTAATGCAAATTAAATTCAATGAACTTAAGCCTAATTAAAATATCTAAATTTGGATTAAAAACCATTAACAGTTCAATAAAATAACCACAATACTAATTATTGTTAACAGCTAAGGCACGAGCTATGTTTACATTTGTCCTTCAAGTTGTGCTGAAAAAGGTCAACTAGAAAAAAGAAAGACAAAAACAAGAAAAACAAAAAAATGTACTTTGGACTTCAAGAAGAATTCTTGACAAGAGTACGAAAAAAACAGAAGTAAGGAAAAACATGTGAGATCAATTAAAAATGGATAATCATTCAAAAAGCAAATTTCGATCTACCAAAGGTTAAAATACAATTTGGTTTAAGGATTGATGTTTGACTACTGACGTCAGCAGTCATCGATGGCTGCGAGTGTAAGACGGCAAATCCCTTTGAGAAGACCTAGTGGTTGAGGTCGAAACATGTCAGGGTAACCAGCCGCCTGGGTTCGAATCACACGCCAGACAGCCTGGCTTCGAATCCCAGGTCAGTCAAGAATGAAAATTATCAATAACAATTTTAATTAATCTTCCATGTTGTAAAAATTCCTTTCTTCATAAAAATAATTTAATGCAAATTAAATTCAATGAACTTAAGCCTTATTAAAATATCTAAATTTGGATTAAAAATAAAGAGGTATTTTTTCTGAATTTTTCAAATATGTCTGTTAAGAGAATATCATCAGATATTAAGTAGAGTTCTGTATAGTCAAGAAGGTTCTTGCACTTGAACATACTTTTTGAGCATGTTCGTAATCAACTTCATTGCATTCCCCATTACTTAAAATATTGAAACAATTCTCTCCATATGGTAGTTGATTTTCATTAAACCTTTCCATTGAATCCATTTAAGAGTACGGAAATACGCCCTTCCTCCTGATAAGTTTAAATGGATTATCATTAGAGAAACGTTCTCGGACTGTTAGAAAATCATTAATATCAAGATTTTTAGCTAAAGTATCTAAACTCGAAGACAAAAACCTAATTGAATCTAAGAACCTAATTTTAAAATCCACGATTTTTATCTATTTTAATGTAAACAGAAAGTGAACGCTCTTTATTTAAAGGAATAACTTTTATTGTTGACAGCTCTTTAAAGAAAAGATGCATGTCATATACAGAAAGATTATGGAAGATCACTGGTATAAAATTGGGATTTTTGTATTTCAAATTACATTCATTATGAGCAGCACCTCGAAAATTACCAGTGATCTGGCAGTGGTCTCTAACTTTATCATTATATAAAATTTTGTTACATATGTGACAATTTGTTGATTTATTAAAAATTTGAATATCATCTATTGTCATTATTATTTTCTCTACTTTAGACAGGTACTGATTATAAATATCTGTTGCATATTTAACAATTTTGTCAACAAAAACTTTAGATGCTTCTTCTCCAAAATAATAAACATAGTTATTATATGAATCCGTAAAACTACATTTAATATAATAAGTAAAAGCACATGTAACGTGCTTTTGAAAATTTGTTGTCTTACTACTTACACTATCATTTATTTTCTCCAAAACTGATTCAAAATCGGCATAAATCACGAACGGAACATCCACTTGTTTCTGGTGGTTTACAAAAGATATGAACGCATCTTCGGGATTGGGTATCTTTGATATCTTTTTTCCACACAATTTTTTATGATTTTCGGAAATTGATTTATCATGTGTATGGTAGAGACACGTATTACAAACATAAATTTTGCTCTTATGTGAGGTTATACTAGATCGAATTAGTCTAAAATAAATAAAATAGTTTTAATTATACTTAAAAACAAATAAGTATATTAGAGAGACTCAAAAAAAAAGTGATTTTGTTACCCCTCTGAATATAAAGCTTGATATGTTTTATGATGATTCCCAAAATATTTTGGATCTAGCGTTGACCATCCGTGAGCTGGACCATTTTTAAAAAAGGTCTTTTTTCAGTTTTTCGAATTTTTTTGTACTTTGCTCCAAGACGACATAAATAAAATTTGGTATCATCGAAAAGAGTTTTTGAAGCAGCATCCAATGGTATATAAAACTTGACCACTTGGGAACTACAAATTGAGATATTTAACTAAACACATATTTTCGTTTCGGGTTTTCATACAAATTCTACGTATGTGGGAATAATGTTCTGCCTTTCAAATTGAATCTGTTTTAAAATAATGTTAATTTTTTTTTTTTTGTAATTATTCACATAAAACGCGAAAATCGCGATATATTTTATCTTTTTTTTCATATATAGGCAATATGGGTATACAATTTTTTCATTTTTCAATTTATCAATATGTGAAAAATACAATAAAAAAATATAAAATTAATAAAAAAAATACGCAGAATTTGTATGAAAACACGAAACGAAAATATGTATTTAGTTAAATATCTCAATTAGTAGGTCGCAAGTGGTAAAGTTTTATATACCATTGGATGCTTCTTCAAAAACTCTTTTCGATGATAACAAATTTTATTTATGTCGTCTTGGAGCCAAGTACAAAAAAATTCGAAAAACTGAAAAAAGACTTTTTTTAAAAATGGTCCAGCTCACGGATAGTCAACGCTAGATCCAAAATATTTTGGGAATCATCACAAAACATATCAAGCTTTATTTTCAGAGGGGTAACTAAAACACTTTTTTCGGCTCCATACAACTTGAGTCGGTCTAAAGTGTATACATATATGTATATTTATAAATGTAAAGAAATACTTACTCGGAAATCTCAATAATGGGAACATAGTGAAACTGTTCCCCGGAACGCAAAAGCAGTAAATTTATATGGATAGTTTTTTCCTGAATCATTATATAATATGGTCCAACGGACTCACCATTATATCCAAATACATTTACGCTTACATCATTTTGTTTTTTAAACCTTTTTATCGATTTTAAAGGCAGAGGAAATTCTAATCCCTCAAAATTCAACTCCAAGTCACCCACAGCAATTTTATTATTATAAATATTTATATTATATGAATTGCACTTTCTTCTTTCTTTGTTGCTTAAGTCACTACAGAGTGCTGCAATTAAACACCATTTAAGGCAGAAAACATCTTTATTTTCCACATTTATGCATGGTCCTTTAATATTGATTATGCTATTGGGCAATAGTATAAATTGGGATCCTCTTAAAATGCTAGCCTTGTTTACATTTACTTCTACATAATTTATTTTAGTGAGTGTCCATCCACTGTCCCTTTCCTGAAATTCACCCCTTTTAGTGGATATTTCGTCTTCATGTTTGTCATATGACTCACTGATATCCTCAGCAAGCGTTATTAACATCATTTTGGAAATGTGCACAATTGATGCTAATTTAATTTCATCGTCCACCAATTTCATATATTCACATAACAACTCCATGTTAAATTTAAATGTAGTGTGTTTGATGCCACATTTTTTTAATTATTAAATTACAATTGCCTTCGCATCTCTAAAGAACTCCTCAGGAAACAGAATTTCTTCCTTTCCATTCTCTAATCTATAGGTTTCAATTCTTCCTTTAAAATTACTTTGTCTCAAAGTTAATGTTTTATTAATATTAATTGTTTCACAATTTTCTATATGGCGATTTGTTCTCATATGCGCATTAAATGATGTTGTCGGTATTAATTCATTGATTTCATTACAATTTTTATCATTAGCACTTTGAAGAAGAGGTGATTGGATGGTAGTATTGTAAGCTTCTTTATGTTCAACGAGTTTTCTTGAACTAATGAAAAGTTTCTTGCAGATGGGACAGTGAAGGTTAATTTGCACCTTAAGCAGTTTGTTTGATATAGACATTTTGCATATCGGACATACTTCATAGTGATTACCATCAAAACTATTTGAAGTATTTTTATGAAATTCATATGCTGTTTCAGTTTTTGTTGGGCCATAAATAACTTTTTGAGTACACCGCAATGCAGATTTAGATGAACCTTAAGCATTTTTCTGGAAATAGACGTATTACATATGGGGCATACTTCATAGTCGTTAGCATCAAAACAATTAGAGGTATTCCTACGCAATTCCATATGCACCTTAAGCATTTTTGGACATCTGAGCTTTGAATAAAAAATTGAGCAATATCAGGAGCCATTTTATTTTGTACTTTCTTTAACAACAATCTTATCTAATCTAACTTATTTTTTTTTCTTTTTATTTGAACTTTCAAAAAGGTTTATAATTGATTTTCAATATTCTTTTTTATTTTCTTAGCTTGATAGAACTTTTTCCTTTTTTTTTCTTTTGTTTTCAACTTTCAAAAAAGGTTTATAATTGATTTTCAAAATTCTTTTTTATTTTAATAGCTTGATAGAACTTTTTTTTCTTTTGTTTTATGTTTTAAAATCTATATACGCAAAAATCAATGTGTCAATGTCGGAAAATATGTCTTCACTTTGAGGAATGTTGCGGTATACTGACTAATGATAAAAACTTTTCTAGCTTTCTATATACACAAAAATATAATTCATCCCAAAATTATATTTATAACGAAAAGTCCATAAATCGCTAGTTTGCTACAATAATCATATTAATGTTAAAATAAAAAATATACAAATTCTTATTAAATATTATTGGGACATATTGTATTGCGAAAGAAAACAAACTGCATTTAATGTTCTGTTTTATAAACAATTTATACATTCTTAACAAATTATACATTCTAACATGCTCACTCATGTTTATGCTTCTTAAATATAACAAAAAGGTCTCTTCATCAGATTAATGTTAAAATAAACAAGCAGACATATCGTCAGCATTTTATTACAAAATACAAATTATAATTCTAATCTTATTAGGACACATTGTATTGGGAAAGAAAAAAAAAACCGCAAATAAGAATAACATAATGTCATCATAAAGGGAAATACAATATTTCTTAATACAAAAAAAAAAAAAGAAAACTAAATTTAAATATTTTTACAGTTGCGTTAATTCTAAAAACTGTATTTAAAAATCCACAAACTTGTTTTTTTCAAACCGAAAATTTCAACTGGCTTGGAAACATTTCACATAACCGCAACCGTATTACCATCCACATAGCCGCCACCGAATTACCATCCACATTACCAACCTCATTACCGGAACCGGACACTGCCAAGATCCCCATTACCTATCTACTTTGTTTTCAGTAGCACTTTATTTTATATGCTGATTTCATTCATTGAAATTCGTTATTAAATACTATTTACAAAATTCATTATGAAATTGTTTTTTTACGACTCATTTCAAAAACTGTATAAATATATATCAATGTCTGTAAAAATTATTTAAAAAATAAATTTTTATGGACAATTGTTTAAAGAAACACCTTGTATATGATGGGGTTTCCCGCGTTTTGTTACCTCTTAGCATCACACACGTTTATTAGACAGTAAAAGGCCATAAAATGTAGGAAACCCCTTAATAATTGTCCGATGCACAATAATTTAACTGCCTGTTTTTGAAAATAAAAATATAAATTTAATATAAATTTAATATTTAAAATAAATTTTAATAAAAATGTTTCTGCTGGAATTATCGAATTACTTCCTTAGGAAAAGTTTAATAGTTTCTTGCGAGTTTTAATTTTCTGACATTAGGCAAGTACATAAGGGTGGTACGAAAAGAGATCTGGTGGATAAATACTAGAACGAGATACTTGAGGTTAATGGCCCCTAAGGTTAAAATATTTGTCTTCTCGAAAAAAATATATATATCATACTTTAAGATCGGACTGTAAATGCCTAAGATATAACGAAAAATTTAAAAAAGGCGACCCCTACGACGTTCAGCAAAAAAAAAAAAAAAATTTCGAAACCTCCTTGAAAAAATACATTATATTAGAGGTGGTACGGCGCACTTTTTTTCTTTGTAATGTGGTACGCTCTAGTGTATATGTGTGTTTGGAAGTACAATGAAAGAAAAAACACATTTTGGGAGAATAACAAAAACCACTATTTAGACATGTATGTGCGTGTGTTTTCAAGAAAATTTAAAACGCTTTTTAAACCCTTTAAACCTAGAATTTTAGAAAAAAATCTTTATTGTGCATATCTACACAAAAAAAAACCATTAACATATATATATAATGGGTGATTCAAGTAGAGATACTTTTTTCAATAGCCTTTTTTGACAGATCACGTATGAGTTGTGTCATGCTGTCATGTTATTTTTGTTAAGTATTGTTTGACATTTCATAATGGAAGGACTTACGCCTGCACAACGTTTACAAATCGTTCAACTTTATTACGAAAATTCACGTTCTGTGAGGAATGTATTTCGTGCACTTTGCTCAACTTATGGTCAATATAATCGGCCTACTGAGCGTACTATTCGCAACACCATCACCCATTTTGAGACCCAGCATTCATTATTGGATAATATTCGACCGAATATACCACGTCCAGCACGCTGTGAAGAAAATATAGCGGCCGTAGCTGAGAGTGTACTCGAAGACCGTGGAGAGTCGACGCGCTCGCAGCAACTCGGACTGATGTATGGAACGACTTGGCGCATTTTGCGTCGATATCTTAAATTGAAAGCGTACAAAATACAGCTAGTGCAACAACTGAAGCCGCTCGATCTTCCCAAGTGACATCGCTTCGCTCTATGGGCTCTTGAAAAGTTCCAAGAAGATCCGAAGTTTTCGAGGCAAATTTTGTTCAGCGATGAGGCCCGTTTCTGGCTCAATAGGTATGTAAACAAACAAAATTGCCGCATTTGGGACGAAGAGCAACCTGAAGAGATTCAAGAACTGCCACTTCATCCAGAAAAAACAACGGTTTGGTTTGGTTTGTGGGCCGGTGAAATCATCGGTCCATATATGTTTAAAAATGATGCCGGTGCGAACGTAACCGTCAATGGCGACCGTTATCGTGCCATGATATCCGACTATTTGATGCCTGAAATTAAAGCTCGTGATCTCGGAGACATTTGGTTTCAGCAAGACGGCGCCACTTCCCACACATCGCATCAATCAATGGATCTATTGAGAGAACACTTCGGTTAGCACATCATTTCACGTTTTTGGCCGGTCGATTGGCCACCAAGATCGTGTGATATCACACCGTTAGACTTTTTCCTGTGGGGATATGTAAAGTCTTAAGTTTATGCGGACAAACCCGCTTCGATTCAGGCCTTGGAGGAAAACATCACGCGTCTCATTCGCCAGTTACCAGTCGAAATGCTCGAACGAGTCATCGAAAATTGGACTCAACGGATGGACCATCTGCGACGTAGCAACGGTCAACATTTGATAGACATAATCTTAAAAAATAAATGCCAAAGAATGTTCTTTCAAGTGATAATAAACATTCCCCATTCAATTTCAATTTTCTGTGTTTTTTTTTCATTAAAAATGTAGGGAACCTCGAAATGGATCACGCTTAAATGGGCGATTGGAATGCTGGGCGTGGCATATCCCATACAAAGACATTATAGATTTCTGTATATATGGAGAATGGTAAGAGCCAAGGTTTCCAAATTAGGTAAAAACATCTTAAATATCAATACACAACATCCGACAAAGTGTGGGCGGAGCCAAAGAAATTGTAGATATATTTATATCTGGAGAACGACAAGAGCCAAAGTATCCAAAATCAGTACAAGCAGCTTGGTTAGTAATACACAACGTCTTACAAAATCTTTGCGAGATTGGAGAGGTGGGTATGTTATAAAATAGATTGATTCATATCTAGAGAACGCTAAGATTAAAGTTGTCAAAATTTGGTACACATAGCTGGTTTATAGACCCGCAACATCTGTCAAAAAAAGGTGGGAGTGGTTAAGTGAGCTTGGTTCCTTACATATAAATGCAAAAGAGATTTATTTATAGCTAGAGAACGGTCATAGCTAAAGTTTTTAAAGTTGGTACAAATAGCTTGTGTCTCAAAAGGCAATATCAGTCAAAAGGTTTGCGCGATTAGATAAGTAACCGTGGCATAAAATAGAATCCGTTATATTTGAAGAACGGTAAATGTTAAATTGTCTAAATTAGAATGGCTATCAATATACAGACAGTATCTGTAAGTGATGTGTGGGATTATAGAAGTGGGCGTGGAACAAACTTGATTTCTGTATATCTAGAGAACGGCCACAACTACTATTTAAAATTTTGGAAAAATAGCTTGGTATATATAAATCTCTAAAAGGCACACTGCCTTATTGTATGCAAGAGATCTGCATTAAAAAAACTACATATTTTATTTTAATGAGGGTAGTGAAGCGCACTGGGTTAAGCTTGTTTAAGATAAAGGCCCAGATACACTTATCAAAAAGCTATCAAACATTGTGGTATTATTAGTGAAAATGTGTTTGTATTTGTGACAGCGACGAAGCTGGACGGAAAATCAAAAAATTTATATATATATATATATATATTTAATGTTGACAAGTGTATTTGGGCCTTAACATCATGATCACAAATTAACAATAATGCAATTTTAGGCAGTTCTGGACAGGTCTGGAGATATGTTATTAAAAATTTTATTGTAAAGAAACGTGAGTTAATCCACCTCAAAGAAATGATAAAACTTCGTGGGTATTTATTTCTTTAAATTGTACAAAAAAGGCTGAACTGTACTAGTGTATCAATAATTTGGTACAATTGTACCACAAATTCCATCAATGCTTCATACACAAAGCCTACGCATAAAAACTCATAAGCTGTCGAAGAGCTGTGTGATTTATCGACAATTTTTTGTTAAAGAAAGAGTCTCACAGGGAAACAATCTATGGCCTGTACTGTATCTGATAAATACTTCAGATATACCTTTCAACAACTACACCCAAACATCAACATTTGCTGATGATACAGCTTTTTTAAGCGTATACGAAAACCTCTATGAAGCATCTCGACCATATATTTCAATTGGAAAAATGATTAAAAATATGGAAAATAAAGGCCAGCGAACACAAATGTACATATAACATTAACTTTGCAAAGATAATCATGTGTGTGAGTCGTCTTTCACTACTATTCGAGTTTTGTAAATTTTTTCTTCTTCTTTTTTGTTCATCAAATGTTGCATTTAATATGCATGACACTTTCTCCCTTCATAAAATCACAAAAGTTCTTAAAAAAGTACCTTAATTGCTGTACAGTAAATGTAACCAATCTCAAGGTCTAAAGGGGTGTTTGTTAAAGTGTAAATAAATTATTGTTAAAGGTTTTTTAGGGGTGGTCTGCCATTGAAAAAAAAAACGTATAAACAGAAGCAGGAAAAAAAGATCAACGGGGGAGGAGAACTAGCTAAATATATAGTACTATATATAAAACCACAGAAATGATAATTAATTGAAACCAAAAATGGAATAAGTGATTTGTTAAGGCAAAATAAATATACTTACGCTTGGAATATTATCATTGGTACAAACGCCGTCTTGCAATAATTTATCACGTATTTCCCATGCAAATATACTTGGACATTCCCTCTTGTAATGAGAGATTTTCGCAACAACTTCAGCAGTGGCTACACGAGGTTTTGAACCGCCAATTGCCCGGGGCCTTATACTGCCAGTTTCATAATATCTAAAAAAAGGTAAATCAAAAATTAAAAACGAATTCATGTTTTTTGCTTATGCCGAAAACAACGTTTTGTTAAATAAAACCAGTCGTACGTATACAGTATAAACCAACCACCCAGTACAAATTTTCTTACGATGTAACGTATATTGCGGGAAAGAAATTTTTTAATCACAACCAACTTTTTTTATTAAAATAAATCATTAGTAAATTAATTAATTATAGAAACCTTTTCGTGAAGAAAAAGAGTTGACTGAGCTGAGATTCGAACCCAAGTTTCAAATAATGTCTGCACTGGTTAGTCTTTAATCTTACTCGCTACTCTAAGTTCTTAAAATCTCAACTCCAATGATTTTTGCATACAAATATATTTTTTGATTATTAAATTAGATTTAATTTCAGCTTATTCGGCCTAAAGTTCTATATGTAATTAAAAATGCATTTAATTCTTATTTTCCCAACGTTTCGTGAATGTTGAAATAAATTTAATTTTTTTTTTACATTTAAGAATAATTTGTTGTAGACAAACATAAAAAACATTAAACATGAAATATTAAGTTAAACACAAACTTAAAAAAATTACATCACAGGTTAGATATTGCATATTGATATTTATATAAACCAACCACCAAGTACACACTTTTCTTACCCAGTAACGTACATAAATTGTAATACAAAATTTCTTTAATCACAACCAACTTTTTTTTTTATGAAAATAACTCATTATTCGGTTTCTGTTTGCAAGTAAACAACACAAACATATATCGTTAAATCCCTAATTTTTCAATTTTGTTTTGATTCAGTGAATGCATACAACGATTGTGCTGCGGCAATTTTGCTAGCTATTTGCTAAAAGCGGAGGAGATACAAACATAAAAAAGGAAAATAATATGGAGTAAAGAGTGGTTGAAACAGCGAGTTGTTTTGTGCAAAAAATATTCCGCTTTATGAATTAGAATTTACGACTGCAAATGATTTTAATGCTTCTTCTGAAATGTGTTCAGTCTGCATATGATTTCATTTGGCACAACACACTACAAAAAGTGTGACAAATATCCAACATGTCTTCCAAATATTAAGAATTTTTAATATATATTTGTATAAACATGCTTCAAATGTTTGTCGAAACTAGCAAACAGCCCAATTAAAAACATAAGTTTGTAGAAACGTAAAATGTTGACTTTTTTTGCCAAGTCATTTGTCATTGGAGAGGCATAACGGACTTTAGCAGAAAAAATCCCACTCAAGAAATTGCCATTACATCTACTTATATCTTTCGTTCGGTCATGCTCGTTGAGAAAAGACGTGTTTCTTTTAACTCCGCATATGATTATTTTTTTTTTTTTTTTATTTAACATAAATTTGTTAATAATATCAGTTTAACAAGCAAATTTGGACGCTCAATATAAAAGTGAACAATAGAATAACTATAAAGAAATAAAAAAAAAAAATATAAGAAAAAAATATATATTTGTATGTACGCACATACATACTTGCAAATAATCTGTGCAAACAAATATTTATTCTTTTTTCTTTTATTATCTCGGTGTAACAACAACATTATACATAATAAAAAGAGCACAGTCAACAAAAAAATTAAAAAAACGGCGAAAAAAACAAAAACAACTCTATAAGAGTAATAACTATGAAACAACAGCAAAAATAAATGATATTCATGCTAGTGAAAGCAATGTGGAAATAAGCATGACAACAGAAAACAATAGTAACTACCTAACGGCAAAACCTATGCCAGCAAGCGTTACCACTGACACCATAAACTCAAACAAAGACGCAATGGAAAACAAACAAGAAAAAATTTATCAAAAACCACAAGTGCAAGTTGGTATGGACAGGTATATAACATTGCTTAAACGTGGTCGCAGCCCTGCCTCTTCAGCTGTAGCCTCGGCCTCGAAAGTTCCATCTTTTGATAGAATAAATTCACAAAATCGTTTTGCAATTCTGGAGGATGAATCTTCTGAAGCACCTTACGTCATAAAACCGCCAAAGCCCCCCCCGAAATATCTTAGAGAGCAAAACTCAAGTGAGCTAATAAAAAGTTTAATCTCGGTGATAGGTGAAAATTCGTTTTACGTAGCTGCAATCAAGCGTGATAATATAAACGAAACAAAAATACAGCTTAATCACGAGAATGATTTTCGTAAAATAATTAATAAGTTTGAAGCACTTAAAAAACGCTTCTATACATACCAACTGAAAAGCAGCAAAGGTCTTCAGGTTGTGATAAAGGGCATTGACTCATGCGTGGACCCAGACGAAATAAAAACATTTTTAGAAGAAAAGGGCTTCAAAATAGAAAATGTAAGAAATATTAAAAATAGGGAAAAAAATCCCCAACCACTATTTCGGGTGGAGTTAGAGCCCGGCGATGTTAAGCTAAAAAATATGAAACGCATCCCATTTACAGTTTAAAATACATCCTGTACAGAAAAATCACGATAGAAGAGCCGCACAAAAGAAATGGGCCTGTTCAGTGTTTAAACTGCCAAGAATTTGGTCATACTTGGGCATACTGCTATTTTCCTCCTGTTTGCTTCGTATGTGGAGAATTACATGGTACCGTCCGGTGCGATAAAAATGACCCTAATGTACAAAAATGTAGCAACTGTGGTGGTAATCACACTGCCAACTATAGAGGATGCCCGGTATATTCGATTGTCAAGCGTTCTGTTGGACAGAAACTTAATCCCCCTCAAACGCAGGCAACTAATCAGGAAATCATGTACGGCGTCCAGATACCTCAGCCAAATAATAACAGAACGTCGAACGCTAATGTATTAAGATCTAATCCTATGCCACTGCAAGGCGATTTAGCAAATAATGACGAAATTCCGATTTCTAATTTAACTCGGCTAGAAAAAACTATGGAGACATTAGTGCAAACAGTTAACAATTTTACTAACACAATGGGTAACATGATGCAAGAAATGTTAAGAATGCAATCGATGTTATTGCGAGCTGTACTGAACAAGCCATGAACTGTTTAAAAATTTGCTTTTGGAACGCAAACGGCATCCGACGCAAAAATGAACTAGAATACTTTCTTAAAAATAAACAAATTGATGTTATGATGGTTTCTGAAACTCATCTGACCTCAAGAAATACGTTTAAAATCAATGGTTATATATTATATGATACCAAGGACCCTCGAGACAGAGCTTGTGGCGGTTCTGCCATTTTGATAAGGAACCGAGTAAAACACTACTTAATGAGTGATCATCGTGAAGATTATCTCCAAGCAACGAACATTTGCGTTAAGGAATTAAATCGAAACATAGTAATTTCATCATTATACTCCCCACCTAGATTTTCAATATTAGAAAGCCAATATAATAAATATTTCAAATCATTAGCACCCTGCTTCCTGGCTGCTGGCGATTATAACGCTAAACACACTTTCTGGGGGTCACGACTTATTACACAATTTGTAAAATGGATCTAAATGTGGTCGCGAGCGGACAACCAACATATTGGCCTACTGATCAGCAAAAAGTTCCAGATGTCATCGATTTTGGAGTGGTTAAAAACATCCCCGCAGAAACGATTTATGTTGAAGCTTCCTTAGAATTATCTTCTGATCACACACCTACAATTCTTCCTATAACAAATCCTTATAGAATTGTATCTCCGTCTGGTAACTTAGTGTCGTCAGCCACTCAAAAATATTGGTTAAAATATAAAAAATATCTCAGTACCCACTGCACTGAAAATATTCCGCTTGGTACACCGGAGAATGTGGATATTTCTATTGTAAATTTTGACAGTTATCTGAAACTAGCTGTTCAACATTCTAGTATAACTCTCAAAAAAACCAAAAATAGTAAAATATATTCTGCAGATGTAAAATATATTCTGAAAAAAGGAGAGCTCGAAGAGAATGGCAATTGCATAGATCCCATCAACTTAAGAATTTACTAAAAGAGTGCACAAAAAGGCTAGGAAAGTTACTGCAGTCTCAGAAAACGGCTTCCCTGGAAAAATATCTTAAAGAACTTGATGCAACTTCTCAATCAGACTACTCATTATGGCGTGCAGGTAGAAATCTTACTAAACCAGTTATCACTAAACCACCATTAAGAAACTTAAATGATTTATAAAAAGGAAATATTTTTGTTAATCATTTGAAAACCGTATTTACCCCGCATACATCTTCCGATATTGTAGTCGAGTTGCCACCTGTTGCTGTTAGAGCTGCTGTTCCACTAAGATTTGAGATAAAATAAATCAAAAAGGCTTTTCATGATTTAAGCCCCAAGAATGCCCCTGGTTTTGATAAGATCAGCAACAAAATGCTTTTAGAGCAACCCAGCATTGCAAAGAAAATTATTCTCTTGATTGTTAATGCTATTTTACGCCTTGAATACTACCCACAAGAATGGAAAGTATCCTTAGTTACAATGATACCTAAGCCAGGAAAGGATCCTACAAAAGTTGAGTTATATAGACCTATAAGCTTATTGTTTAATATATCAAAGCTGTTTGAGAAGCTGTTAGTGTCAAAATTATCCCCAATTTTAAATGTAAATAGATGTATTCCTAACCATCAATTCGGCTTTAGAAGAGAACAGAGCACAATTGAACAAACCCATCGTATAGTAAACGCCATAAGAAAAGCCTTTGAAGAAAAAAAATATTGTTCCGCCCTCTTCATCGATGTTTCTCAAGCTTTTGATAAAGTCTGGCATGAAGGCTTATTACATAAATTGAAGTTAAACTAACCAGTAAACACACAGAAGCTGTTAGAAAGCTACTTAGTCGGTCGTAGGTTTATTATTGAAGAAGGTGATTTTATAAGTTCTCTTCAGCCAATTAACGCTGGAGTCCCTCAGGGAAGCATCATGGGCCCACTGTTATACCATATATATACCTCAGACATGTCAACAAACAACCACACCCTTACTTCAACATTTGCTTTTTTAAGCGTACATGAAAACTGTCATGAAGCATCTCGTTACTTGCAGGATCATATATTTGAACTGGAAAAGTGGTTAAAACAATGGAGGATAAAGGTCAATGAGCAAAAATACGTACATATAACATTCACTTTGAGTCGGGAGTCATGTCCCCCTATTAAAATCAATAATCAATTAGTGCCCCAGCAATCGCATGTAAAATATCTCGGTATTCATCTAGATCGGCGTTTAACATGGAAATGCCATATAGAAGCAAAACTAACACAAATGAAACTAAAAGCAATTCAAATTTATTGGCTTAATGGAAGAAATTCTGTTCTTAGCCTCGCCTGCAAACTTCTACTTTACAACTCTATATTAAAGCCAATCTGGTGCTACGGTATTCAGCTATGGGGCACTGCCTCGGCCTCTTCTTCAAATAATCACAGTCGCTCCCTAGTATGTTAAAAACTCTAATATTCACAAGGATCTCAATGTGCCATTAGTAAAAACTATTATTACGAAGTACGCAGCAAAATATTTAAAAAGGCTTGAGTCGCACCCAAATCCACTAGCTCGAAATATTTTAATTGACAGTGGCCACTCTAGATTAAGGAGAAGAGATACTGCAGGACTCATCCGACGAGAAGACCGCTAAACATCTACATATGTGAACAGAAACCGTGAGGAGAAAAATTTTCGTCTAGCATTGGCAGAACAAAAATAAATTATTAGTATAAGATTTGATTAATTATTGTTAGTTCATATTTACTATATGAAGATTCAATAAATAAATAATGGAAAAAAAATTTCTTAGATCATACACTCAAAAGAAAAATCAATCCATCCGTACTCAAATCAATCCGAAACGGTATCAATAGTACGGTGAGTACGGATTTTCTTGAATCAAGTACAGAAAGATTGATTCAAGTACGGATTATTTAATCACGAAATACTCAACTTATCCATATTCCATCCCGGATTCATACTTAAAATAATCCGAAAAAGAGATTGAATTAAGTACAACTGAGATTGAATCAATCTCAAAATGCGCTTGATTCAAGAATTATAAAGTTGACTTAATCCCGAATTCGTACGTAAAAAAATCCGAAAATGAGATTGATTTAAGTAAAACTGAGATTAAATCAATCTCAAAATGTGCTTGATTCAAGTGTTATAGTTGATTTAATCCCGAATTCGTACTTTAAAAAATCCAAAACTGAAATTAAAAGAAGAATATTATTATAATTAATTTACTTACCTGTTTCACACCTCACAAAGTTCCAATTATAAAACACCACCATCATGCCCAATATGATTTTTACTTTAAAAACTTAATGTACAATTTAGCTAAGAATATAAACTAAATGAGAAGTGAGAAATTGAAGGCAAGACAATTTTACTTCTTAAAGTTTAAAAAGTAAAATTGAGTAAGATTTAAACATAAAAATAATGTGTTTTCTTCTTGTTCTGTTGTTTTTGTTGTTTCTACACACAACAAGCAAATCGTTTTTTAGCGACTTGTGTGGTGTTGTTGTAGTGGCTACAACAAATTTGAATAAGTTTTATGAGATTAATATGCTCAATTTGTAATTTTACTCTCAGAGTGGCAGTACAAACGAAAAGCTTAATCTTTTTTGTACTTGGCTTAAGAATTTTATACTTAATTTAAGAAATTCCGGGAATGATTTTCGAAAGTAATCTTATTTAGGATTGTTGTGAGTACGTTTTAGTGTTATTCGTTGTTACGGATTTAATAATTGTTTTTTTTTATTTTTCGGCCCCTGAACTTTTACCCTCACCCAATATGTCGTGCCATGACACTATATCATTTAATTGCGCATTATTATGCGCCTAACCATGTTTTTTATTATGCGCATGTATGCAATTCTGCCTCAAAATCGTGCCCTTACGTATACTGTACATAGGTAGTTCTTTTCAGTTAGTAACAACTCACATTCCGTTGTCAAATTTTTCTATTTTTCAAATTTAAAGAAGAAAAAAAAACTGTTTTCGGTAAAAGAGAAGAAATATAACCTTGATGACATTGCGCATGCTTCAAAATATTTTTTATATTTTTCTTTACTCTGGCTGGTACACGTATGTACTGTAAATCTGTACTGCGTATATAACTTGCGCTGCAAACCATCAACATTATGGTATAGTTTTTTTGCATTTTTATTATCCCTCACAGTGTTTGCGCACACACACACACACACATATGCGTAGTGATTCTTTTCTGTCTCTCCCACGACAACAACATCAAAAGGGCGAACGACGCAAATGTAGAGTTTTTTTTGCGTCTTTAAATCAAGAAATACGCATGCAAAAGGGCAATTCATTTTGAGCAGTGAGTTAGTTGTGTTTTAGTCAGTGATTAGTAAGGGTCGACGGTTAACACATGCATACGGTTCGGTCGGAAAAAAGGAATGAATACAACGTGGCAAAAAGGGAAAAGTGTCCTGAAATAAATTAAATAGTGAAAAGTAAACAAAGACCATTGAAGGATATTAGCACAAATCTTCAGATAACTGGCAAATAAAAAAAACACAAAAAAGGAATGTATAGATACTAAGTGGAAAAGGTGTTCAAAAGTCCATGTATTGAAATAAAATGAAGAAATAATTTTTACAAAAAAGGGAAAACACATTTTTTTTTAATTAGTTTAATGTAAAAAGAAATTATAAATCATATTAATCGAATTTAAAACTGAACCAATAACCAAGAGACCCATTAAAAATGTTAATTATTTAATAAAACAAAACAATATAGGAGAATTAATAAAAATACCTAAAACTTATGAAGACTTTCGTTAAATCCCTATATATGTACGTGCATGACATTAAATTGTTAAGACTCATAATGAAAATATTATGGAATAGACATTAACTAAAACTTTTAATGGAGGACAAAACTCTACTATTTAAAATATAAAACGAAATGCAACTATAAAATTCCACAAATCAAGTAAAGAAAAAAGGCGATTTAACGCTTACTACAAAAGCAGAAATTTAACCTACAATGGAACAACCAGGACATCTACCAATCTCAAAACAAAACATCAAGTCTACTAATATAAATGCTGAACAACTATTACAACAACAGAATACATCAACGACTACCCATGTAAAGGCAACATTAAACAGCTCTATAATAGGCAGCAGGATTCATCGAAAGAAACCCTCCCGGGGAGACAGCGGCTACAGGAGTAAGTCTTAGTTCGTTGTAATATTTATTTTAAGATATGTTATTGACCATATAAGTATAGTTCATTGTCAGACCTCATTATAAAATCAGAAATTAAAAAAAAATAAATCTGGATATTTGATGTAATTTAGAGGAGAAAATAAGAAAAAAAAACAAAGTACTTTAATTTGAAACATAGAAATTAAAAGGAAGAGATATGATACAGTTAGCCACATACTAGGTGGGACGCTTAGTCCAGATCAATAACTTAATTCAATTATTAAATTTTAGCTTTGCGAACTGTTGATTTTGAGTGTGGCTCACTGTACATTTTAAAAGAAGAAAAATAACAAGAAAATAGTAATAAATTGGGAACACGTGCCCATGCTAATAGTTAAGACCACCATATGTACCTATGTATGTACTTGTATAAAAAGATCAATACCCTGTAAGAAAAGAAGAGAAAATATTGTAGTTGGGTTGGGAAGCATAAAAGGGGATAATATGAAGAAAACAAAAAACGATAGAAAATTATTTATGTTGTAAACAACTTAAAATGTGTCTGTAAGCTTTAATTTTAAAATGGATGCTAGGAAGAACTGGACTATGGTAAGTAAATAATATTATAACGAATGTTTTGCAAACGGGACAGGCATAGGGATTTAGGGTATTTCACCTGTATTAGGTTGGGGATGGGACAAATGTACCCCTATATGGCGTAACAGCGTGCCATATTATCGCTCCGGCGCACAGTGGGAAATTTTACGAGAAGGCGGTCAAAATTCCATAACTTTTGACGATTTTCTTAAATATAATAATTTCGCCGTGCTTCCCTCCGTGTTGCTATTGATTTTTTTTCCCCGTGTAATTACTGATATTTTGAACATACTTCCAGGGGTGTGAAATATGTTATATGCTTTCGTAATAAACCCCTGGTTAGGAATAATTTTGCTTACTGAGCTAGCGGGTCAGCTTTATACCCCCTTAACCGGTTTTGGAATTGTTATTTAATTTTTTTTTAAGTTATATAACGGCGCGTAACATATATGGCGCCCAACGTTAAAGCCACCTGTAGGGTGACAACGATTTTACTTAGACCAAGCGAAATGATTATATTTAATTTTTGTTATTGATTCGTAATTTTGTTTTTGTAAACATTTGACTTAGTGCAATCAGTTGTAAAAGTCGTGAATTCTGGGATCACGTAACCTGGTTTCAACTGCAATGCAAACCATGATACGCGTGAAATAATGATTTTTTTGACTGTGTCCTTCCAGCCAAATTTTGTTTTTGATTATAGGGATTATTGCAAGTCTGGGACTGATTCCAAGTAGAGGTCAGTATTATGGCGGTGATAATACTATGTTCATAGGACAAAATGTAGCACAAACCTGCATTATCTAAGCCCTTGCCTGACTATCTCTTTTAAAAATGGTAGGCATGATGTTAGATAATCCAGGTTTGAAATCATATGTTTGACACGACACAGTTTTTGGAAATGTTAACAAGAAAGAGTAATTTTTGGGAATAACTGTTGAGACAGCATATTCGGTCATATAAACAGATTTGATGGTCAACGAAGTATGGAGAGACAGGATACTGATGGTATCATAGCCTTTTTACGCATATTTCTCTTTTATTATTATTACGAATTTTTTTTTTTTTGTTTACAAAACAGTCGTCGTATATACCACCGCCGGTCATTCTTAGCATCCAAATTTTCATGAGAATTTAAACAAGCTTAAATTACAAAAAATTAAAATACTTCTTTATAAACAAAATTTTATACCGGAAGAAAAAATTTTAATGAACAAAAAAATCCAAGGAATTTAATTAAACTTCTTTTTTGAAAACCATTATATGTAGAAGTTATAAAATTTATTTCTCCATTAAAATTTGAATAAAAAAAAAAAAAAATTTTTTTTTACAAAAAGAAAAAACTCGAAAAAAAACTTTTATCAATTAGCACGTTTTCCAGTTTTTTCTATTGAACACTTTTTGCACATTTTTCTATTTTTCCATAATTTGAACATTTTTTTTCCAGCCAAGAAAATTTTTTTCCTGTAACTTGTAAGAAAAAAAAACACAAAAAACAACCCAAACCTTTTTTGTTGTTTATTTTTTTTGAATTATTGAATTCATTCCCCCTTTGGTTACGAATATTTGCTCGCTAATATCTTTTCCATTTTTGCACACTTCTAAGCACGTTGGAGCAATCGTCTTACAGTTTGAACGTTTTTTCCCCTCATTTGATTCATTCCACTCGCGTCATCGAATACTGTGAACACTTGCTTTGATTAAAAATTTTTCTTCGGATTCAAAATTCATTTGATTAACCTTGCTAATTAGCCGCGTTTTTTAGCCTCTAGTTGATTGGTGCATTATGCAAAAATATAGCACGCGATAAATCGGTTACGCGTAATACCAACCCCAAATCGGCATCATCTAGCGTGAAAGGTAGGACTTCTGTGGGAGCTCTGAATATTAAACCCATTACAGAGGTTATAGGTCGCGGCCGAATTTCGGTAGGTCAAAGGTCGAGCAGTACAGTCAGTTTAGGTACTTCGCGGTCGGACAGAAGTACAAGAGCGGTAAGGACATCCTCAGTTCCGAGGTCACTAAATTCTAGTGTTCAATCGGACAGAAGTCTTAACGACAGGGGAGTTTCGAATTGCGAGATACTCGAAAGATCTCTCTCTGATTTGACTACGGAAAACCTGCGGAATTTGGTACATCCAAACGGCTTCATTGACAACCAGCCCATCTTAAACAAGAATTTGATTATGGCCACGAGGAAAAGTACGGGTCTTCCACCCTCACACGAGGATGGCGCTTACTCGTCATACACGGGTAACATGGACGGTTTGATTAACTACGTAAGGGACGCCATGAGGAGCACTCAGGAGGAGTTCAGGCGGGAACTGAACGACATCAGAAGGGATCTGGGACAGCCCAGAGGTTCGAGGGCGACAAACGAGTCTACGGGAATTATTTCCCAAAGTTCAAATATGAACTCAAATGCTTCTTCGGCATCCATGTTCATAAAATTAAAAGACTGGAACGTCTCGTTCAGCGGTGATGAGGACGTATCTAACTTCTTATTTAAAAAAGATACCCTTACTAAGCGTAGCCAATATCCATTGGACTACTTAATGGCGAATTTCCATATCTTTTTAAAGGGCAAGGCAGAAACTTGGTTTGGATGTGAATTTGGATGTATCCGTTATTAAAAAGGGCAATTACCAGACAAAAGTTGGATAGCGATTTAGACATCCTAATGAAAATTTCGTCACGTAAACAGCTGCCGAAAGAAAGCTATGATGACTTCCATTCAATCATAGTCAAACTGAATTTGAAACTGGGAAACCCTATGGATGATAACGCCTTTATTAAAATAATTAGGAAAAATGTTAGACCCGAATTGTTGCATATGACTTTTGTTTTAAGACCCGATGATTTAGATTCATATCGTGATTTGCTCAGGGAGGCTGAGAAATCTTTGAGAGCATATACCATTTCAAAATATCCGATTAATCGACCCCATCAAGTGGCTGAAGTTTCCATTGATTCAACTGATACCATACGTGATGACTATTCTGAGGACGAATTTGACCCGCAAGTAGAGGCTTTAACTATAGGAAGACCTCATGTCAAGGAGGACTATTCCCGAATTATATGCTGGAACTGTTTAAGCTCAGGCCATAGCTATATTTATTGTCAGGAAAAGACTCGATCCCTTTTCTGTGTCAAATGTGGACAAACGGGTGTTACGACACCAGAGTATAACAATCCTCACCAGGGAAACAGGCGTCGGAGCGAGTAGGCGACCGGGGATGCTCGTTCCTCGAAATAAAACCCGAGTTCAATTTGGATATTGAGAGTAAATTTTCACAGAGGGCTTAACTCTCCGGTCTACCCAAACCACCGGACCATCTTTTAAACCTGCCATTTCAAAACCAACCTTAAAATGTCGTAACCGGTACGCCCTTAGAAAAACCTACGGAAAAATATTAGAAACCACTTGCTTGACGACTGCCGATGATGAAAGACCATATGCTAGGATTAAGATTTTTGATACCGAATTATCATGTCTTTTGGACTCAGGGGCAAATGTGACAGTCTTGGGTAAGGGAAGCTTAGAATTTTTGGCAAATCATAATATTCAATTTGACAAATTTAGGTCATGCATATCAACCGCAAATGGATCGAAAACCCCGGTTTTAGGTCACTGCACACTTCCAGTAACCTTAAAAGGAGTTACTAAATCAATCGTTTTTTTATATAGTGCCAACTTTGTCCCAAGTAGCCTACCTGGGCGTTGACTTCTGGAAGGCGTATGCTATAGCGCCACAAATATTTTCATCCATTGACTGTTTAGAGTTAAATAAAAATGCCGATTTAATTTTTCATGATCTTTCTCCAGGGCAAAAACTGCAACTTGAAAGCGTTATTTTAAATTTTCCCTCAGACGAAAAACTAGGGCTTTGCAGCACTCAACTTTTAGAACACCATATTGACACGGGGGACTCTACACCAGTTAAGTCGAAACATTACCCTCTATCTCCTCCTAAGCAGGCCAAAATATTTGGGGAGCTTGACAGGTTGATGCCTTTAGGCGTAATAGAGGAGTCAAATTCTCCGTGGTGTAGTCCTATTGTGGCTGTTCGTAAGCCAGGTAAAATAAGACTGTGGATAGACTGCCGGAAACTAAACGAACTGACCAAGAAAGATTCAATCCGCTACCCCACATTAATGGGTTGTTAGGTCGTCTAAAAGATACCTACTACATCAGTCCTTTAAATCTATAAAGGACGCGTTTCACCAGGTCAAGTTGTCGGACAGCTCTAGAGAAAAGACCGCTTTTGCCGTGCCAGGTAGGACTTTATATCAATATAGGGTCATGTCTTTTGGCGTTTGTAACGGGCCTCAGCCGATGAGCCGCCTGATGGACAAAGTCATCCCGTCCAAATGTCGGGACAATGTTTTTATATATTTAGACGACCTTCTCGTGTGTAGTTCGGACTTCGACAGTCATATGCGTTTATTAGGTGAAGTTGCACAGTGTCTCAAATCTGCCGGTCTTACGATCAATGCGGGTAAAAGTAAATTTTGCCAACGCGAAATAAAGTACCTTGGGTATCGCATTGGAGGTGGCGAACAGAAAGTCGACCCTGAAAAGGTAGAAGCAATGGTCAATGTCCCTTTACCGAAAACACCACGGCAAGTTAGGCGTTTCATAGGTATAGCAAACTGGTACCGCACGTTTATTAAAAATTTTTCTGATCTTGCAGGACCCCTTACAGACTGCTTACGCAAATCGAATAAACCATTTCGTCTCAGCCCTGAAGCTGTTGAATCTTTTGACAAACTGAAACATGCCCTCTCAAGTGCTCCTTTACTGGCCCAACCAGATTTCAACAGGGAATTCGTCATCCAGTGTGATGCATCGAAAATTGGTGTAGGCGGGGTTTTGTACCAGCTAGATGACGAGGGAACGGAACACCCGATCGCGCTCGTGTCCCAGAAACTGAATAAAGCTCAGCGGAATTACACGGTGACGGAGCTGGAATGCTTGGCGGCTGTAATTTGCGTGAAAAGATTTAGGCAGTATGTTGAGGGACTTCCTTTTAGGATTATAACGGATCACTCGAGTCTACGCTGGCTCATGAGTTAGAAAGATCTGCATGGTAGACTAGCTCGGTGGAGCCTTACGCTTCAAAATTTTGTCTTTACCATTGAACACCGAACGGGTTCACTGAACGTGGTACCGGACACCTTATCCCGATTTGACGTGGACGAAATTAAAATTTGTCCTTCTTCGCCCGAAATAGACCTTAAATCGCCCGAATTCAGTGGCCCAGAGTACAACAAAATTAGAGAGGAGATAAGTAAAAATATTGACCTGTTGCCAGACCTGCACATCTCGGGAAACCACGTATTCAAGAGAGTTAAATTTCGTAACGGAAATGATACAGAGGAAGACCTCTGGAGATAGTGGTTACCTGGAACTTTGGCAGATGAGGTAATAAAATCGGCTCACGGCGAAGGTTGTCATGGGGGGTTCCTTAAGATATTATGTCGAATCAGGCAAAAGTATTTTTGGCCGAAGATGGCACACGACATAAAGTTATTTGTTAGTAACTGCGATGATTGCAAAATGATAAAACCACCTAACCATGTGTTACGCCCACCTATGGGAAATGAAACCTTGACCTATCGTCCTTTTCAAAGGCTATATTGCGATTTCTTAGGTCCTTATCCATGCACAAGGTCGAAAAATTGTCAGTTATTTATACCAATTGACCATCTTACGAAATTTTTGTTTTTGAAGCCTTTACGATCCGAAACGTCAAGTAATGTGATAGAATTTTTTCAAAATTAGATTTTTTGCACTTACATTGTACCGCAGTATATCCATAGTGACAACGCGAAACAGTTTACGTCAAAGGATATAAAAGAATTCTTCCATGCATATGGCATCACGCATATTACCACCGGGTTCTATTCTCCCCAGGCGAATGCTTCTGAGCGTGCAAATAGGGAAATCATTTCTATAATACTGTTACGAAATTAGATTTGTCTAAGAATTATTTATGGTTTTAGTTATAAGTTATCTTGTTAATTAAAGTTTATGTCATATAAGTTTCTATTTTTATGAACGCCACTGTAACTAAATTTTCTAGCAATTGTAATTGTAGACTTTAGATTTAAAATAATTCGAACATAATTTTCTAGAAACTACTAGACGGTTCTTGAAACAACTAGGAATAGTTTTGACCTATAAATACAGGCTAACTCATAAAAGTTTAGTTTAGTTTTGATTGGAGACATTAAACGGTTCAGATCGTTACTTACAATAGTGGTTAAATTTTGTGAATTTCAATAAAGTTTGTTAAGTTGAATTCGTGTGTATTTATTTTTTTATTTGCAATTAAAAGAACTCAAAGGTTTATTATAAAGGGAATAAAGTAAAAACGTAACAATTGGTGTCAGAAGTGAAATTGCAATAAAAAAAAAAAATTAATAAACAATGAAATTCGATGAGCTTAAAGTTGAGCAGCTTAAGAAGGAGTTGGGCAAGTTGGATCTGCCGACTGCAGGAAATACGCTGAGCTACAGAGAAGATTAATCGATGAATTTAAGCGACGTAACATTGACATCGCAGCTTATGAATTTGACGAAAGAGAAGAACTAGAAGTTGCTACCCGTGCAGTAACAAGCAACATAGATCTTAGCACAATGTTTGCTGCTCTGATGGAGAAGATGGAAAAAATGTCTGCAGAAACTTCTAGAAAAATGGAAGAAAATTCTAGAAAAATGGAAGAAAATTTTAAAAACATGGAGAGAATGGTAAAAGAAAATTCGGCAGAAACTTCTAGAAAAATGGAGGAAAACATGGAGAGAATGGTAAAAGAAAGCTCGGCAGAATATTCGAGCACAATTCTTGCCGAAATTCAAGAAAATTCGAGGGTGACGAACGAGAAACTTCAGGCTACTAATGAAAAACTTGAGAAGCTTCAAGAAATTTCTACTGCTATAAATGAAAGAGTAGACGATATGGAGATAGAATTCAACCAGAAGATGTTTGATGTAAGAACACAAGTCACTGATGTAAAAACTCAAGTCACGGATGTAAAAACACAAGTCACGGTTTTTGACGGAAAACTACATCATCTGGAAGAAAAAGTAAATAGTCTTCAATACCAAGAAGGAGCGGTGCGAGTTTTTCCAGAAGTCTCAAATAGAATAAGAGCTCCAAGTTTTGACGGCAGCTCACCATTGAATGTGTTCAAGTTCCAGTTTGACACAGTTGCCAACAAAAATGCATGGAACAATGAAGAAAAAGCCATAGAGTGGATTCTGGCTTTAAAAGGAACTGCAGCTGAAATTCTAGAAAGTGTACCAGTAAGTTGCAGAAACAATTATGACGACATTATGGTGGCACTGCAACGTAAGTATGGTGGTGAACATAGAAAAGAAATATTCAGAATGGAATTACGGGGCAGAGTACAAAAGGCAAACGAGACGCTACAGGATTTTGCACTAGAGATCGAGCGTTTGGTGCGGCTTACTTATCCAGGTGAAAGTCATCCATTGTTAGATCACTTTAAGACCGCAGCATTTGTAAATGGTATACGAGATGCTGATGTAAAACTCGCGGTATGTGCATCACAGAAATCATCGTTTGCAGAAACGGTATCATTTGCCTTAGCCCAAGAAACCGCCAGGATAATTTCAAGGCCACAAGCGTATAAGGTACGAAAGCTTGATTTCTCTGCTGAGGACGAATGAGATATTTTAAAGGAAATAAGAAGCATGAAGGAGGCAGTTTTGCAAGCGTTGGGCGACAAGCAAAATAAAACCAAAAACAAAGTAAAATGCTATAACTGTGGTAAGACTGGTCATATTCAACGAAACTGCAAGTCACCAAGAAAACGATCCCGATCTGCTTCGCCGCAAAGAGATAACTAAAGAGCTTGCATAGCGGAGGGAGCATCTGAAGGTGATACGATTAATTTAGTAGTGAAAACGAGCAACAAGAATATTACGACCTGTGGGTATATCAATGGTGAAATCCGCATTTTGACTATCGACACTGGTGCAGGGCATTCCATTATAAGGGCTAATTTGATAAAGGGATATGTCGAACCACTAAGCGGGGTCAGCTAGAGAACAGCTATGGGAGAGCCTGTCATTGAATATGGCAAAGCAAGAGTGGAAATTAGAATGGGCGATATGATCGTTTTTGATGAATTTATTGTTGCTGAAATTCTGGACGAGGTCATAATCGGGACAGATTTTATGATTCGTCAAAACTAAGTCTAGATATGGGTCGACAAATAATGAATTGGTATGGTCTAGAAGTACCCCTAAACGTTGGAAACGGAAGTGATGCCCTTGTAAGACAACTAGTCACTTGTAGTCGTAAGAAATTGTCATCCCAGAAAGACGATAAAAAACGTAGTGAGCCGAGCACATACTCAAGACGGCCAAGTAAATATATGAGAAAGCAATGCATGGAGGCTGAAAACAAGAACTGCACCAATGCAATTAGCCTTTTACATGTGGAACCCAGCGAAGACTGGTAAACGGCGCAGAAAAATTATCCCATATTGGTGCGAATTATGAAAGCTAAGAAAGAAGGTAAAATACCGACTCATAAAGAAATCACATTGGAGGGTCCACTGATGGAAGCGTATTGGGCGCAGGGGAATAGTCTGAAGGTGGCAAATGATTGCCTATACCGCACATGGGAAAGTACTGATGGCAAATCGGCTAAAAACCTTATTGTAGTACCATCTTCAAAAGTATGCGAAGTCGTGAAGAGATTCCACAACGGTACTAATGGTGGACATCTAAGCGTAACAAAAACCATAAAGAAGTTAAAAGAAAGCTACTATTGGGTCGGTTGCAAGCAAGCCGTGATTGATTGCATAATAAAATGCCCACAGTGTGTTGCGGTCAGGGGAGAGTATAACATCGCCACAGCACTACAACTTTGGTGAGCAATCCGTACCAGCGGATAGTAAGAGCTCTTCCCAAGAGCAGAAACACGAGTTTAGGCGGAGCCGTGTCAATTCATCAAATTATAAGATGAAAGTCAGATACGAACGAGCGGCAAATTCGGAAGGCTTTACAGAAGGCCAGTTGGTTTTACTTTTTAATACACAACGCAAGAAAGGATTATCTCCCAAGCTGCAGACTCATTGGGATGGACCATATAAGGTGATAAAGAAACTGAATGACGTGGTGTATCGAATTCAGAAATATAAGAGTCCAAGATCAAAAATGAAGGTGGTACATTTATAACGACTAGCCCATTATGGAAACGGAGAATCTGAGCCTATTCGGGACGAACAGGCTTAAGTGGAAGGCAGTGTTACGAAATTAGATTTGTCTAAGAATTATTTATGGTTTTAGTTATAAGTTATCTTGTTAATTATAGTTTTATGTCATATAAGTTACTATTTTTATGAACGCCACTGTAACTAAATTTTCTAGCAATTGTAATTGTAGACTTTAGATTTAAAATAATTCGAACATAATTTTCTAGAAACTACTAGACGGTTCTTGAACCAACTAGGAATAGTTTTGAACTATAAATACAGGCTAACTCATAAAAGTTTAGTTTAGTTTTGATTGGAGACATTAAACGGTTCAGATCGTTACTTACAATAGTGGTTAAATTTTGTGAATTTCAGTAAATTGAATTCGTGTGTATTTATTTTTTATTTGCAATTAAAAGAACTCAAAGGTTTATTATAAAGGGAATAAACCTCAACGCGTTTTATAAAGTAAAAACGTAACAATACGATAGTAGCGAATTTCACGCGGCAATTCAATGCACCCCGTATTATATAAACGTGAAAGGGTTAGTCGTAACCTGAATATTGCTCATGAAAAGGCTTGTAGAACCTATAACACCAAATGCAGACCCGTTAATTTTGTAATAGGCCAGGAGGTTTTCTGCAGAAATCACTCTCAAAGCGATTTTAAGAAGGGTATTAACTCCAAGTTCATCCCAAACCAATTTTTTGAAGTGTAGAATAAGGGGGAAAATAGGAAATGCGCTGTATGACCTGGTGGACCTGAAAGGCAACTATATCGGGAAATATCAAGCCTCCGATATTCGTGCATAGGCATGGTGTCTGACAGTCGTAGATCAGCTTAAGTACTGCCCGGCTTCGTAGGTCGTGCCACACGTATACCTACAGATATATTTTTTTTGGTGTCCGGCTTCGTGGGTCGAGCCACACGTTGGACACCACAGGTTTTTTGTGTGACCCTAATCGCGCCTAAATCCTGCCTGTTCTAATCTTTATTATGGATCTTGATTAGAAGCGGGTTTGTTACGGACTTAACCCTTAAATGCATGATTTTTTTTTTTTGGAAAAAAAAATTTTAATCGACTGAAAAATAAATG
The DNA here is from genome assembly GCA_943735925.1 of Pollenia amentaria. NCBI lineage: Eukaryota > Metazoa > Arthropoda > Insecta > Diptera > Polleniidae > Pollenia > Pollenia amentaria. The sequence goes on from OX031011.1 coordinate 15,599,388, forward strand.
TAGTTAAATGGAAAAATAAAAGAAAAATTAAAATATGCAGATTTTCTTTGTATTTTCAAAAAAACATTGTGATGTATTTCTACATCATCATGAACAATCGCTCCTTAAATTCTACTAATTTACCTCGTAGAAAAATAAAGTATTTTAATCATACAAAAATTGCTTTTATTATATTACAAAACATGAAAATTCATAAAACAATTATTTTTACCATTTAAACATAAAGGAACATTGCATTTGCCACATGACCACTGTGTGGTACCCTTACATTCAGGAATCTTACATCTTAATCTGTTGGAAAATATAGGCCATCTTTTCGTACATCTATAGATGGCATGGGATGAGGCGATGATCTATGTTTTTTTGTCAGTAAACTTTGCTGTAATGACTCATTAGAAGGTCGACCTCTTTTATTGCCGTTTAATTGAGTTCCCACATTACAAAGAGCGTCAGCCAAGTCATTGCGAAACTGACCAAGATTTGGTAGTTCTTTGTTCGGGGTACCCTTTGCAGTCAGGTTTTTCTTCTTTTTAATATCCAGGAATTTATTACGGCGAGGTCCAATAGATGATAAAATAAGCGAAGGTACCATTTGCGACTTTTGACTCTAATTCGATAGCGACCTAAGTAGCTATCCATTAAATCCACTCCACTGGGTTTGTTTGAATGGCATAGATATTAGTTTCATCTACAATTTTTTGTAGAAATTCAGTAGTAAAATAATAGTGAAAACATCTGTATGGTGTATCTAGATCCGCTACATTTGGATCTAATGTGACGGCTTCATGTGTTATTTTAGAGGCACCAAAAATCAGTTGATCTTTTTTCCAGATAAGTCTACGTCTATCAAACAAATTTATGAAGCTACCTGGACTTTCATTTGGGACATATGGCTCAGTATTTGCTTGAAATCCATGTTCGTCTTCATTTGTTTCTTGTTCGCCTATAATGTCATCTTCTTCCGTCAAATTTTGCACGATATCTCTTGCAATCGTGTGAAATTGATCCTCGTCATCATTCTCATCCTCCAAACCATCGTCGGAAACATTACCGTCTTCCAAAGCAGCTAATATTTCTTCGATATCCTTAGTTTTTAATTGTCGAGACATGCTATGTTAATAAAATGGTTATTTCGTTAGATATTAGTATGAAAGTCATTCATTTAAATTATTATTATATAGTTGATAAAACAATAATACATAAAAAAACATGAAAAATTGGCTTTTCTGCATAAATTTATCAACATATACAATAATATAAATATTTTTCGTTTATCTTACCTCTATTCTATCCAAAAACAATTTTTCTTTTATTATTTTATTAATTTTTATATAAATAATCGCACTTATAACACGCGTTAAATTCAAATTGCACACAAATCGCAAGTCACCAATGAATATTGTCAAAAACAACAAAAATAACTATCAGAAACTCTAGCTACGTTCGATAACGGTGAATCCCTTTATTTTAATTAAAATACAAACAAAACAACTTTGAAAAGGTTGCCCCAAAGAAAATTATGGGAGTTTAAACTTATGATGCAGAAATACATCGCTATGCATTTAAGGGTTAATAATTGTTTTTTTTATTTTTCGGCCCCTGAACTTTTACCCTCACCCAATATATCGTGCCATGACACTATATCATTTAATTGCGCATTATTATACGCCTAACTATGTTTTTTTATTATGCGCATATATGCAATTCTGCCTCAAATCGTGCCCTCACGTATACTGTACATAGGTAGTTCTTTTCAGTTAGTAACAACTCACATTCCGTTGTCAAATTTTTCTATTTTTCAAATTTAAAGAAGAAAAAAAAACTATGCATCAAGTGGCGTGTTACTACCGTTAGCGAAAAACCTGTTTTTGGTAAAAGAGAAGAAATATAACCTTGATGACATTGCGCATGCTTCAAAACATTTTTTATATTTTTCTTTACTCTGGCTGGTACACGCATGTACTGTAAATCTGTACTGCGTATATAACTTGCGCTGCAAACTATCAACATTATGGTAGAATTTTTTTTGCATTTCTATTATCCCTCACAGTGTTTGCGCACACACACACACACATATGCGTAGTGATTGTTTTCTGTCTCTCCCACGATAACAACATCAAAAGGGCGAACGACGCAAATGTAGAGTTTTTTGCGTATTTAAATCAAGAAATACGCATGCAAAAGGGCAGTTGATTTTGAGCAGTGAGTTAGTTGTGTTTTAGTCAGTGATTAGTAAGGGTCGACGGGTAAAGGCTCAGTTAGGCGAACGTTGCTGTACCCGTAAATTACTGTAACGGACTGCTAGCACGTTGGTGCACTTATAGAACATCTAAAAACGTGTCATATGTTTTTCACATACATACACAAAAAAGCAATAGTATACATAAAACAACACACACAGTGATGGGAAATCAAAAGGTTTAAATGGTGACCGCTGTGCAGAAAAAGTACCAGGCGATTAAAATGGTATTAAAACAGTATTTAGTGTATGTAAAAAACATTAATAATTTAATATCTGATATTTAAATTATAGATTTACAATAAACAAATATGTATTTTATAAATGTGCGTGGACAAAACAATGTTTAAAGCCTTTTATATATATCTCATTTCTATTGTATGTGCATATGCATTTGTTTATTTTGTACATCTAAGCATATGTATATTTATATATATGTATTGTTAGTAGTTTGGTTGAAAGTCCATAGATATACTGGAAAAAGTACCAAAACAAAGAGCGAAAATGCCCCCATTCAATTTAACATAGTAGCAACCCATCACTGTTTTACAAATGTCACGTAACAACGGTATGAAATTCTGTTTTATACAGAATGAAACGTTACAGCTACGGTACATTACGTTTCGGTAAGCTTTTACATTGCTTTTCATATACCAAAAAGCGAACAGCTGATTGATACAGTACAGATACGGCACAGCAACGTTCGCATAACTGAGCCTTAACACTTGCGCACGGTTCGGTCGAAAAAAAGGAATGAATGAAAGGAATGAAAGGAACAACGTGGCAAAAAGGGAAAAGTGTCCTGAAATAAATTAAATAGTGAAAAGTAAACAAAGACCATTGAAGGATATTAACTTAGCACAAATCTTCAGATAACTGGCAATTAAAAAAAAAAAACACAAAAAAGGAATGAATAGATACTAAGTGGAAAAGGTGTTCAAAAGTCCATGTCGTCATATAATTTCAAAAAAGCCCTAAGTTACATTGGAAAAATTTTAAAGGAGAAGCAAAAAAACTCTAAATTAAAAACTTACAAAAATTAAAAGATATGTTTTTTTTTTAGAAAAAAAAGAAACATATCTTTTAATTTTAGAAAAAAAAGAAACATATCTTTTAATTTTTGTAAGTTTTTAATTTAAAGAGTTTTTTTGCTTCTCCTTTAAAATTTTTCCAATGTAACTTAGGGCTTTTTTGAAATTATATGGCGATGTATTAAAATAAAGTGAAGAAATAATTTTTACAAAAAAGGGAAAAAACACATTTTTTTTTTTAATTAGTTTAATGTATAAGGAAATTATTAATCACATTAATCGAATTTAAAACTGAACCAATAACCAAGAGACCCATTAAAAATGTTAATTATTTAATAAAACAAAACAATATAGGAGAATTAATAAATATACTTAAAACTTATGACGACTTTCGTTAAATCCCTATATACGTGCATAACATTAAATTGTAAAGGCTCATAATGAAAATTTTATGGACTAGACATTAACTAAAACTTTTAATGGAAGACAAAACTCTACTATTTAAAATATAAAACGAAATGCAACTATAAAATTCGACAAATCAAGGAAAGAAAAAAGGCGACTTAACGCTTATTACAAAGGCAGAAATTTAACCTACAGTGGAACAACCAGGACATCTACCGATCTCAAAACAAATCATCAAGTCTACTAATATAAATGCTGCACAACTATTACAACAGAATACATCACCAACTACCCAGTAAAGGTTGCAACATTAATGCCAACAACTCTATAAAAGGCAGCAGGATTCATAGAACGAAACCCTCCCGGGGAGACAGCGGCTACAGGAGTAAGTCTTAGTTCGTTGTAATATTTTTTTTAAGATATGTTATTGCACCATATAAGTATAGTTCATTGTCAGACCTCATTATAAAATCAGAAATTAAAATAAAATAAATCCGGATATTTGATGTAATTTAGAGGAGAAAATAAGAGAAAAAAAACAATTAAATTACTTTAATTTGAAACATAGAAATTAAAAGGAAGATATATGATACAGTTAGCCACATACTAGGTGGGACGCTTAGTCCAGATCAATAACTTAATTCAATTATTAAATTTTAACTTTGCGAACTGTTGATTTTGAGTGGGGCTCACTGTTCATTTTAAAAGAAGAAAAATAACAAGAAAATAGTAATAAATTGGGAACACGTGCCCATGCTAATAGTTAAGACCACCCTATGTATGTACTTGTATAATAAGATCAATACCCTGAAAGAAAAAAAAGAGAAAATATGGTAGTTGGGTTGGGAAGCATAAAAGGGGATAATATGAAGAAAACAAATAAAGATAGAAAATTATTTATGTTGTAAACAACTTAAAATGTGTTTGTAAGCTTTAATTTTAAAGTGGATGCTAGGAAGAACTCGGGGATTATTCTGAATTGCGATGCGAAAATCAATGCGATGCGAAAATACATAAATGCGAACAATTGCTATTCTGTATTGCGATATTCGCAAAGTTTTTTTTTAATCGCATTGCAAATGCGAAAAGGTGGCAAGTCGGTATTCTACATTGCGAAAACAAATGTCAAACACATGTCAAATTCGCAAAATTTATTCGACAACAAAATAGCATTCGCAAAGTACAAACATTTAAGTGAAAGATAATATTTTATTTATTTATTCATCATATATTTATTATTTAATTCAGGGAAGCAAGCAATAATACCACCAAACCGCGTCAATTTGAAATAATGATAGAATTTATGAATAATCACAGCCAATTGGCAAGAGGCGATTTGAAAACACCAAAATGCACGTCAGTCGGAAAATACTTTGTGGCAAACGTTTACTGAAGAACTAAATATCAATGGACCACCAATTAGAGAAGCAGCAGGATGGAAAAAAGTATGAAATATATAAACCAGTTCAAAAATATTTGACTTCAACTTTAATTTAATAGGTTTGGGCCGATTTTAAAGTACACACCCAACAGAAGCTTAGACAAAATAAAACCGACATTGGCGGCACTGGCGGTGGCCCATCAAGATATAATCCACTGTCTCCCTTAGAGGAGCAAGTTGTGAAATTATTAAACATGACGAATTCCGTAAATGGATTACCGGCCGCACTTTCCTTCGGGGCAACAACTGCTTCCAATCTTGAAAAGAATGGTGAAAACATGGCTGTGATGGAACAGTTGGACGAAGTGCCGTTACAAGAATTAGCTACGGATGTAATAGTTGATCCGGAGGTGGCAACAAATGTACTTTCCCAAAGCTGTGAACGTAATCCAAGAAAACGTTCACGCTCAGTAAGCTTCTGTGATAGAGATAGTCTGCTTAAAAAGCAAGTTGAAAATCAAATTGCATACCAAAAAGAAGGTATTGCTTCATTGAAGCAAATAAATGAAAATTTTAAAAGTTAAAGTCGATATCAGAGAAAGGATTTAGAAATAAGAGAAAAAGAATTAGATCTGGCAAGACAAAAATTTGAATTTGAAAAAGAAAATGCAATCGAAAACAGAAATTTGCTAAAACAAAAACTCGAATTAAAGAAAATGATGCTAGATATTGAAGAGCAAAAAATGAAACTAATGTGATATATGTACCTAATGTTATATATGTAGTATTTTTGTTTTTTAGTTATACAATTAGTTAATATTAATATGGAACGAACTGCCAAGTGATAAGTTATGCAATGAAGAGCGATTTTATTTTTTATATTAGCCTGTAAGTTTTTTTTTAGCAATGAAGTGATTTTGTCTTTCATTGGAGAAATTCCACACATGTGAATCGTGATTTGCCCCTCCATACCTACAATCGACAGCTCTAATTATTTTTTTTTTTATATATATTTTATTTTATTTATTCGTTCAATAGTTTTTAAGCCCTTAGGGCCAAATAAAACCAGTAAAATTCATATGGCATAACAATTTTAAGTCTTAATTCTATAAATTTTATATGTTTAATAATGTTAATCCTAAATAAAAATATTTATGTATAATAATAAACCCCCCGCATGCACAAATATTGAGAGCACCAACAAAACAAAAATGCATCAGATAAAATGGAGTGATGACATCCCCCAGCATAAACAAAATACATATGTACGTACCTAAATATTTTTCCTAACAACTTTTTTAAGCTTGTTAATAGAATGTGAGAACTTTCTATCATTGTAAGGAACTACAGAGTTCCAAAGTCCAACACTCCGAACAACAAAATATCTTTTCATAGCTAGCGTCATTAATCTCGGCGGAATTAAAATATGCGTTCTAGTAGAACTACCAAATTGAAAAATTTATGATCACATATCTGAAATAAACCATTATTAAAAATGTTATCTTTAAAAAACAAAAGATTACTTACAACCATAGCATTCATGCTATGCTTAAGCTTCCTATTAAAATATAAATGTTCATTTTCACTGGGTCGTATCATCTGAATGTGTGTACCATCTACTATTCCAATCACACCAGGAATATTACTTTTTCTAAAAAAAAAAGTTTTTGCTTCTTTCTTTTCGTTTTCGGACATTTCAAATTGAATATGCTTAGGACATAGAATCTTTTCAATTGCTATGCACACTTCCGCCAAACATCGCGACATAGCTGGCTGAGATATTCCGAGGAAATGATCTTGACCAATTTGGTGTTGTAACCACCTTGACCAAGAAATTTTAACGCAGCCGCTAATTTAATAATTGGCGGAATTGCACTTGATTTCGTAGTATTGCATTCCGAGCTAATATTATTTAAGACATATACAAATGCATCTTTATTTAATCTAAATTTTTTTAAAAAGCTGAAAAAAGAAATATTCTGCATAAATAAACGTTTATTTTTCGCAAGCATCAAAATAAATTATCTTTTTTCATTTAAGCTTAGAATATCGGATTTGCTTCTAAGCAATCTTCTCTGTATCCTTTCATTTTGTTCATGCCCTTCTTCGTCGTCGAACCACAGTGCCACAGAATCCATTTTTATTATGTTTTTTCTTACAGAATTTCCTAAGTAAATTATTTAAAAAATTTTCACAGCCATACACAAACAATTTTTTTATTTTTAATTTGACGCTTGTTGACACTGACGTTTATTTGAGCAGCGTTGCCACTATTTGAAATAAATTGCGAATGCGATTGCGAAATCCTAACAGAATACCAATTTTCTTTCGCATCGTATTGAATTTCGCATTGCAATTCAGAATAAGCCCCCTGGACTATGGTAAGTAAAGAATAATATAACGAATGTTTTGTAAACGGGACAGGCATAGGGATTTAGGGTATTTCACCTGTCGTAGTTTGGGGATGGGACAAATGTACCCCAATATGGCGTAACAGCGTGCCCTATTATCGCTCCGGCGGTCTTAAATATAATCATTTCGCCGTGCTTCCTTCCGTATTGCTATTGATTTTTTCCCGTGTAATTACTGATATTTTAAACATACTTCCAGGGGTGTGAAGTATGTTATATGCTTACGTGCCAAAACCCCGGTTAGGAATCATTTTTCTTACTGAGCTAGCGGGTCAGCTATATACCCCCTTAACCGGTTTTGGAATTGTTATTAAATTTTTTTAAAGTTTTATAATGGCGCGTAACATCGTACTTGAATTTTTGAGTACGACTCTTACTCAAAGTAAGTATAAAAAGCTTAATTTATCCCATGTGTTTTTCTTTCTGTGTACAAATGTGAGTTTCAAATTACAATTTGGGTCAATCAACTAGCATACACGCCAAAGCTCCGATTTGCATCTTTTCTTAAAATGTTGTACAATCCGCGTTGTGTCGTTTAGATTCCGATTTGCGGTGTGTTTAAAATTTGGTTCAATCGAAAACCGTAGATCACACGTAGCAGCAAATGCCAATAATGCCATGAATTGTTACAAACAAATCTATCCTTAAAAGAAACAACAACAATTTTGATATCAAACCAGTAAGACGACTTCATCAAATGGATGCACGCAACAACGGTTTCCAAATTGGAACTACAACAGATTTCTAGATGATTCGATAACGAAAACAAAAAAATTTTCTTGTGAAAAAACAAGAAATATAAAAGATTTATATAGTACAGTTTTTCAAAGATCGTAAAAGAGCAAAACATGATTGGCTGAAAGTAGCGGTTACGTTTAGCTTAACAAATATTTGTCAATCCCTTTTGTAACCAAATGCCATTTTGGGGTACGTGAAAAACATTTAGTTTGTAAAGGGGTGCGTAATGTTAAGAACACAACCGGGACGAACGACGAATTTTTGGCCGCGAATATTTGTCGCAAAAAATAAAACTTATTTTTGTATACTTAAATGCAAACAATTATATCGTCGGCTGAAATTCGTAATACGCAGCAAGCTCTGGAAAAAATTTATTTTTTTTTACTTACTCCGGCGTAAGACGACCAGGTCAGTACCATATGACCATGTTTGCTTTAAGTTTTCAAGTTTTTCTAGCAAATAAAGTTAGGCCCTAATCATGTACAACGCAGCGCAAGGCCAGACAATAACATTGAAGGCCAAAACAATGTCATAAATATTTTGTAATTTTGTTGTTGCTTTCAACAGAAATTCATGTACCGTTTTAAAATTTTCAACGACACAAGCAATGGAGCGTTTGAAATTTTAAGACGCAATGTGAATTTCTGTAGAAAGCAACAACAAAATTACAAGATATTTATGACATTGTTTGTGCTTTCAATGTTATTCTTTGGCGTTGCGCTGCTTTGTACATGATTAGGGCCTTAATTTTATTCTTAATAATTTTTTATAGCATTTTATATAGATATACAAAATAATTTACTATAACAATTGATTTACTTTGTGTTTTGGTTAAAGTTTTATTTTTGAGTATAATTATATCCTTCACCACATGTGGTGGAAAAGGATATACATGTATAAATTTGTCATTCCGCTTGTAATTTCTACAATATTGATGTTAGACCCTATAAAGTCTATATAATATGGGTCCTTATAAGAAGAGAAGCTGATTTAACGATTATCGCCTGTCTATCCGTTGAAGTGGGGTTTCCGAAAGCCCCAGAAATGTCGGGGACTTGATAGTTATACATTTATGTCGTAGCCAGAATGTATGCTTTTTATATGGTCTTAGATAAATATTGTAGTAATTACAAACGGAATGACAAAGTTATATATACCCTTTTATCTTCGGTGAAGGGTATAATATGAGTAATTTTGGTATTTCAGAATTTGGTCATCACTCGGGCATTTTTCAACCGATTTTATAGATTTATACCCCCGACGTCTTTAGGAAGAAATTTCCCTTCCACCTTGATAATAAAACTTGGACTGGGACAGATCTACGGTTCTCTAAGATAGGTATATTTAAAAAAAAAAATAATATTTTGCTAAAAAATTTTTTGTATCTAAACCGATTTTTTCCGAGTTTTTCAGCAAATATGTTCTACTGCAGATTTCCGACCTCTTGATATGCAAGACGTATCCATATGTTATATAACAGCTCTAAAAATGTTGCTGCGTTTTAGCCTATTTTTGGAGTATTTTGCTAGTTACTTAACCATTTATTAACCGATTTGGCAGATTTATATACCCGCGTCTTTAGGAAGAAATTTAGCATGTACTTAGATTATAAAACTCGAACTCGGGAAGATCTATTGTTCCCGAAAATGGGTATGTTTAAAAAATGTTTTGGGCATTACTCTTCCGTTTCTGGAAAACAGCTTTCAGGGTTTTCGGGAAATATAAAAATATGTCATACTAGAGCCCTACAATTTTTTTTTTTCTCATTATTTATTTATTGAATCTTCATATATTAAATATGAACTAACAATAATTAATCAAATCTTATACTAATACTTTATTTTTGTCCTGCCAATGCTAGACGAAAATTTTTCTCTTCACGGTTTCTGTTCACATATGTAGATGTTTAGCGCTCTTCTTGTCTGATAAGTCCTGCTGTATCTCTTCTCCTTAATCTAGAGTGGCCGCTGTAATTTAAAATATTTCGAGCTAGTGGATTTGGGTGTGACTCAAGTCTTTTTAAATATTTTACTACATAGTTCGTAATAATAGTTTTTACTAACGGCACATTGAGATCCTTGTGAATATTTGAGTTTTTAACATACCAGGGAGCGGCTGTGATTATTCGAAGAAGTTTATTTTGTCGCCTTTGAATTTTTTCGATATTAGAAGCCGAGGCAGTGCCCCATAACTGAATACCGTAGCACCAAATTGGTTTTAAGATAGAGTTGTAAAGTAGAAGTTTACAATCGAGACTAAGAACAGATTTTCTGCCAATAAGCCAATTAAGTTGAATTGCTTTTAGTTTCATTTGCGTTAGTTTTGCTTCTATATGGCATTTCCATGTTAAACGCCGATCTAGATGAATTCCGAGATATTTTACATGCGATTGTTGGGGCACTAATTGATTATTGATTTTAATAGGGGAACATGACTCCCGACGCAAGGTGAATGTTATATGTACGCATTTTTGCTCATTAACCTTTATCCTCCATTGTTTTAACCACTTTTCCTGTTCAAATATATGATCCTGCAAGTAGCGAGAAGCTTCATGACAGTTTTCGTGCACGCTTAAAAATGCTGTATCATCAGCAAATGTTGAAGTTAGGGTGTGGTTGTTTGTTGGCATGTCTGAGATATATATATTAGGTATAACAGTGGGCCCATGATGCTTCCCTGAGGGACTCCAGCGTCAATTGGCTGAGGAGAACTTATAAAAGCACCTTCTTTAATAATAAACTTTCGACCGACTAAGTAGCTTTCTAACAGCTTGTGTGTGTTTACTGGTAAATTTAGCTTCAATTGATGTAATAAGCCTTCATGCCAGACTTTATCAAAAGCTTGAGAAACATCGATGAAGAGGGCGGAACAATATTTTTTTTCTTCAAAGGTTTTTCTTATGGCGTTTACTATACGATGGGTTTGTTCAATTGTGCTATGTTCTCTTCTAAAGCCGAATTGATGGTTTGGAAATTTTTTTTACATGTATTTTTTTTTTTTTTCTTAATTTTTTTATAGTTATTCTATTGTTCACTTTTATATTGAGCGTCCAAATTCGCTTGTTAAACTGATATTATTAACTAATTTATGTTAAAAAAAAGAACCGTATGCGGAGTTAAAAGAAACACGTCTTTTCGTCATCGAGCACGGAAAAATGATTGAGCCCTACAATTAAAATTTTTTGGTATTTTCAAAAAATTTTTTTACGGGAGGTACCACGCCCACCTTTCCAATCCCGTCCATATGTTGTGGGATGCTGTGTATTGATAACCGTTTGGTTGTACCTAATTTGGGAACTTTAGCCCGTTTCGTTCTCCAGATATACAGAAATGTATAACGTCTTTGTTAGGAAGTGCCACACCCACTTCTCCAATCCTGCCCATGTTTTTTAGAGAGTTGGCGTATTGGCAACCAAGATGTTTGTACCACAGTTAAAAGGTATAAAAATGAACTTAGTTCAGTCTCGCATGAGCAGGTTGTGTTACGCTGCTTGATCAGCGTTGTCAAAGGTTTTTTTCATTATTTCAAAGAAGTGTTTTTGTAAATTGTGCAGACAGAAAATCACATGTATTTTACTTTAAATTTTGCAGTTGCGCCATTATCTTGCATAGTTTGCTAAGCATATACTCGTACAACAGTGGCAAGCTTTTATGATAACATTTAGCACTAATCAGCACAAACAGCTTGGATAACACAGTACAACACATGATTTCGGGACTCAATTCTGATAATTCTTTATGAAAGTAGACCCAAAAAGAAGAACTTCTGCATCATAAGTTTTGTCGAGGTACATCAAATAATAATATAAAAATTAATTTGAAGTTAGTAAGAACCACTAGTCCGAATAAGCTGAAACAAATTAAAAGAAAATAAGAATTACAATTCCTTTAATCTGTTCATACAACGTTTCGCTACATAAGCAACAGTTTCGCAGGTATAAATAAATGTATGAAGAAAAAAATTTTTACGAAAAAATTATTGGTAATGCGAATATATCGAAGTTAACAAATTTAGATATGACAATATTAAAACACTGACAAGGATACGTACCTTTTCTAGTTTTAGCTTCACTGAATTTTGGAAAGATGGATTTCAAACAGTCTTAGGCGTCATCAATATCTTTGACTACCACTTCGACGAAGTTTTCAGCTATTCCTAATTTCATGTGGAGCGATAGCAACAAAACATCATGTAGATCCTTTATCAAAGGTTTATTCCATAATTTTAATTGTTTCTCTAGCTCGGGAGAAACTTTCCAATCTTTACATTGATATTGATTTCCTGTGTATCGTGAATCCCAATTACAAAGGAAGCAGAAGTATTTTGGAAAACCGCCCTTTAATACAATATTATGTTGACAACCTTTACATCGCAACAAATCTTCCATTTCTGTACATTGTAGTTGATTTTCTCCAAAATTTCGCCCAATGTTTCATACGTTTCCTTCATAGTTGTGCTGAATCCCAATGGAAAGGACGGTTTTTTGTTCATTTTGTGCAATTGCACAGCCTTCAAACTTGAAACTGAACCATCGATGAATAAACGCAAGTCGGCAGCGATATAATCCATTCCCAATTTTTTCACTAAACCTGGGATATCATGGGAGTAGGTGAACGTATTTCTTCGTCAACGGAATAAAATTTCTAAAAATCTGCTGGGCGTTGTCGGTATGATGTTGCGCTGACATTTTGCTGTGTCAGTTTTCTGCTTTTCAAAAATGATGTCAACATTTCGGAGTTTTGTTGTGATAGTCCCATCTTAGCCACAATGTAATCCATTTCGATTTGTGTAAGCGGTTGTTATTTTTAATATCGGGTGTCCAATCAGCATCATTCAAATTGGTCGGATTGGTGAAACCGGTTTCGGCTTGCAGGGACACAGTATCCAGACTCGGAGGTTAAGGTGTATCGGTACCAACAGCGCGTTTAACTGGAAGTGTGGCAGTAAAAGCAGCAATGTATACTTTTGTTTTCTGTTTAATCCATGAAGAGAATTTATGCATGCGTAGCAGCTGGATTCATCATGTCCAGTTCGGTCTTCCACCCAAATTACTGGCTTCATAAAAGAAAACTGTCCACCTTTTCCAAGTATCCACATTATAAAGGTATTATAACAATTTTTTCACACTGTGTTCTGCTTCATCAAAATAATGACAATACACTCTTTTGAATTCCTGAGTAATCAATTTTTTTTCGATCCAGTTGGCCTCTTTTGGGACGATATGACCACAAACGTAACAAAAATTATCCAACTGTGGGCACTTGTTATGTTCCATATAATTTATGTTTTGTTGATTCACTTTTAAAACCCGGAGAAAAATTTACTTGTACTTCTCGCGTTCGTCGACGCTTGTTAAATGACAAAAATCGATTAAAGAGCACCTATAAATACTGCAAATATTTCAATATTTTACTGGCAGGTGCTTATGAAATATGTTTTCGAAACGTTCCAAAACATGAGCACTCGTAAATGTGGGTACTATTTCTGTAAAAAAATCATGCAGGTAACTAACGAAAAGGCCCAAATAATTAAAAAAGTGCACTTTCCTTTTTTCCTTTTAATTGTCCACTCACATTTATTAATTTACACATTTATTACTTTGCTACCGCAATCATAAAAATCAAATAACCTTTTGTTTATTTATTTTTTTTTAATTCTGAGAATCATAAAAAAAGTCATCAATGTTTTTTCCAAATAATTTTGTGGACATCTCGAGCAAATTTTTGAAATTCATACCTTTACTTAATTGTGAATAAGCGCGAAACGCGTTCTTCGATTTTCATGATTTATGTCTCATTCTGAGAATCATAAAAAAGTCATCAATGTTTTTTCCAAAGAATTTTGTGGATATCTCGAGCAAATTTTTGAAATTCATACCTTTACGTAATTGTGAATTAAAGCGAAACGCGTTCATCGATTTTCATGATTAATGTGTCATTTCATATTTTGTTCATATTTTATGCGACTTTACGTGCAAGTAATAGGACTTGACACTATTTTACCGTTTTGGATTTTTTATGAATTAAAAATAAAAAATTTGAATTGTTGGGGCAAAAAATATTTTTTTTTCTGCATACGCTTGTTTATAACTGCGAAACTGTTGCTTATGTAGCGAAACGTTGTATGAACAGATTAAAGGAATTGTAATTCATAATTTTTTTAAATTTGTTTTAGCTTATTCGGACTAGTGGTTCTCGAGTTATGACAAATAAAAGGCCCTAGAACGTGACAACTTCCCCTATACGACACTTACTAACTTTAAATTAATTTTTAAATTATTATTTGTGTACCTTTACAAAACTAATGATGCAGAAGTTCTTCTTTTTGGGTCTACTTTCATAAACAATTATCAGAATTGAGTCCCGTATAAATCACCTGAAAAATATTGTACTGTGTAATATTTAACATGTCGATTTTTCTAAAACATGTTTTCATCTTTTGTCAAATACCCCAATTGACAACGCAAAAGGTTTGTACAAACGTACAATTTTCACCTAAAATAAAAAAATTAAATAAATTGTATACGTGTTTGGGCTATTTCTATGTGCAGTTTTTTCAAGTTTTTTTATCATATAGTTTTTTTTTGAAAAAAAATATGGCTACGCTGCAGTACACTGAGAGCGGGAGAGTGAAATAGCACCAACATTACTATACAACAGTATTGAAAAATTCAGTACTTTGGAACTTTTCTCAACTCTTTTTCATATCAAAAATACCGCAGTACCCCCGCGTTGTTTTTAGTACTTTTTTATTCTTTGCGCTTTTTAACTTTTAATATGTTACCAAAATTCTTAACTCAGCGATAAACTAAAACTGTGTAATGTGATCATTTTGATAGCAGACTTTTGAAACCTATGTTTGTTGCAAAATTTATGTTGGTAACAGAAATACCACCACCTTGTATTATTAAGGTTTTCATAAATCAGATAGCTTTCCAGACAAGCAGTTGTTCATTGATTTTTAGAATAATGGGAGCCGCTGACCTTTTATTTAAATAAATTTGAAAGCGGCCATGAAATTCATTGGAACAGAAATTTTAAAACCTGAAACAAAAATTTATTTCGTATTTTTGTCATATATATTTACAAAATTTACGGCGTTAATATTGAAATGCAAAGCGAGGACGCCAGGATTCATATTTTGCTATCCAGAATGGAATATTTGTTCTAGCAAGTGGCACGAAATTTTATAAAAATGGATGCATTGGATAATATATCAGTGGAAAATTTTAATTTAAATGAAAACAATTTACCTTTAAATTTAATTTTTGTGGAACTCGATCTGACATATTTTTAAAAACATTCAAGGCAAACAAGGAAATTGTTTATAAATTTAACGAAAATGCAAAATAAATTTACTTGAGATGTTGCGAATCATTAAGAACTTAAGTTTGTTTTGACAATGAAATCTTAAAAATAATAAGCAGCTTTACACAAAAAAAAAAAAAACTGCATTTTAAAAAAACTACACATAAAAATAGCCAAAACAACGCTGATCAAGCAGCGATACACAACCTGCTTGTACGACATCTCATGCGATACTGAGTTAATTTCAGTTTTTTTCTTCCGTATGTGTAAATAAGATAATAATAATAAAGATCCCATGGGTTTCATTGCACAGAAAAACACATGGCTTTGGGACTCAATTCTGATAATTGCACGTGAGAGTAGCCCCAAAAATAAGAACTTCTGCTTCATTAGTTTTGTCAAGTTGGCTGCTTTACTAATTTAATGGCCATATGAATTTTTTTTGCTCAAGGTGGATTTTTATCACTTTTTCTATATTTTTACACAGTTATATCTCTGTATACCATACGGAATATCTCTTTTGTTTCTAAAGCAAAGTTTTAGTTATTGATTAGGAGAAAAAAAGCGGAATAAGCCTTTCCGAAAAAAGTGCATCAAGTGTCTTAAAAATCGCAAAAACTCCCATATTTTTTAAAATGTTCCCCATTTTTCACCTGTTTTGCTCAATAGCTGGATTACATATCCACAAATATGCTGTTGGTTATCAGTCATTTCAATAACTTGAAATTGTGGATAAAAATTTATATCAGCGTTACCGTCTTGGTTTTATTTGTGTATCGGTTGTTGGGGCAATAAAAACGAAAATTTTTCTGAACATTTTTGTTATCAAATTTTATGGTCGTTACACGTTTCAATGTAAATTCCAGGGCTGTGGAGTCGTCCGAAAAAAGTACTAACTCCGACTCCGACTCCAAGCGCTGAAATATTTTAAGTGCGACTCCGACTTCTACTCTAACCTTGATGCGAAATGAATGAGCCGTAAAATTATTTCTCTTTTGTGTAGAAACATCTTTATTAAACGAATTATGGGAGTCCCCGCGTAATGTGCATAAGAAAAACATGAGTGTTATGGTAGGAATTAAAGGCAGGCCGATAAAGATGTTTCTACACAAAAGAGAAATAATTTTACGTCACAATTTTTCTAATACATACTAGTATTTATGCGCTATAGCAACACTTATTCTGTACAATGTTGAAAATATTTCAGCGTTGATGGTTAAAAAATTCTGATATTAAAATTATTGGCAATTCCTGTCATTAACATTTTTTAGCATGAGTAAATTATTTAAAAAATCACACATCTTTTTTCAACTAGATCAATAACTGAGTATAAGTTTTGCTAATGTAATTTAGACTTTTTTCCGCACGTATAAAAAATATACCTGAATATACTTAAATAGTAAAGAACTTCAATCAACTATTTCTCATAAAATATTGGAAAATATTAGAAATTTTTTTAAATTTTTTATATCCGGTACAAAAACCTCAACTCCGACTCTTCAACTCCGACTCCACAGCCCTGGTAAATTCCCAACCAAAATTTTTTATTTTACTATCAAAAAACATCTTCCTTATGATGGTAATTATAAATTATTTTTAATTAAAAAAAAATAAATCAGTTTTTGCTATTTTTACTTTTATGTCCTTTAAAAAACACTCTTTTTTTTATAAAATTTACAGTTTTGTTCTAAATAAATGTGCATTTTTTTCTGTGGCTAATAATTTTATAAAAACCAAACAATTTATTTTAGACAAAACCCTTAATATCTGAAAGCAAGAAATTTCGAGTTAATCCATTATTAATTAATGCCACAGATATATTATATATGTATATTTATATAAATATCCTTTTGTTCTTATCGCACCATGGTGAAGGGTATATAATATTCGGCATAGTCGAATATAGCACTCTTACTTGTTTTTCTTCCGTATCTGTGTTTAAGAACGGATAAATAACAGCCGTACCTAAACAAGAGCGGAAGGCGGAACGTTTTCTTCAGCGTAGCTTTTACGCTGATATGCCATACCTAAATAAGAGCGTCAGCGTTGTGCCATAAACAGTAGTGTTAACTTTCGTGCCGACTAAAACCCGCATAAAAGACATAATAAATTGAATTAAAACCGCTAGTTTGACCTAAAAATAGCTAATTTGCCATTATTTATTATCAAACAATAAAAACAGGGTTGTCAAAACAACAAATATAGCAGCCCTGTTTATTTTAACGCGCTGTCAAAATCGGATTTTCCAATTGCAAAGCGTTGACGCCGCGCTATTTAGGGATGCTTCATACAAATTGTATGGGCATGAGGATTTTTGACAGCTAGAAAACGCGTTCCGCTCTTGTTTAGGTATGGCTGTAAGAGAATAACAAGGCGCACATGGGTTTTATTACACAGTACAACACATGATTTTGGGACTCAATTCTGATAATTGCACGTGAAAGTTGTTTTGTCAAGTTGGCTGCATTACTAATTTAATGGCCAAACGATTTTTTTTTTGCTCAAGGTGGATTTTTATCACTTTTTCTATATTTTAACACAGTTATATCTCGGTATACCGTACAGAATATCTCTTTTGTTTCTGCAGCAAAGTTGTAGATATTGAATAGTACCAAAAAAAAAGCGGAATAAACCTACCCGAAAAAAGTGCATCAAGTGTCTTAATCCTGTATCTTTAAAGGTACAACCAGGAAAAACATTGTAATTTATGTATTTATTTGCTACATTTAACAAAAAATCAAAAACTATTGCCATCATATAGTATCAACTTTGATTCAAAAGCCTTTAATCTAGAACAATTAAATAAAGGGAAACTCAAAATTTCAAAATTATTAAATGCTTAGAAGTAATCAAACTTTTACAGTACGTTTACATTTGACAGTACTGGCAAGACAGTAAGCAAATACATATTAGTTGCCAATAACACTACTTGCTGTCTTCGTGACGTAGGCGTCCAGACAGTAGTTAAGACAGTTCACTTTTAAAAAAATGTATAACGTGAAAGTCGCAGTGCAAGTTCTAGTAAAACGTGTCTTATATGAACTTAACAAATTAAAAATAGCATTTAACAACTATTTTTTGTGAATATAGATAGCCCTTAAGTAAAACATGCAAAACCAAAACATAATTTATTAATTTTCTTTTAATTGTTGATTTTTTTTTATTTTTGCGAACAAAACTTCAATTTACTGTCAGCAAATGTCAAATCACTGTCCATTGTACTGTCTGCAAAATTTGCTAGGCAGTAGACAAGACAGTTGGAAAAGTGTACATGTATTAGTGAAAAAGTTTGCATGTATTGCAACTGTCTTGCCAGTACTGGCAAATGTAAACACCGTGTTAGGCGCATTTTATTAGTAGAACCGTTACTAATTTTAATTTAACCAAAATTATATGTTTTGTTGACTATAGTGTATTTAAATTGAATTATAAAGTTTTAAACCAAGGCGAATTCAATTACAGGTGGTGTCGATACTACAACAATCCAAAAACAACAGAAACAACAAAGGGGTTTTTGCATTATATTGTTAGTGTTTACTGTCCAAAATGTCAACCGTTCCTAACAAAACACTAACAAATCAAAACAAAGTAGCTCGAACTGTCAAAATCAGATGGCGTTTCGACACCACCTGTAGTTGAATTCGCCTTGTTTTAAACGAATACGACTTCAACCATGGCGAATTCATGTATACGGTGGTGTCGATACTACAACAAGTAACAATACCAAAAACACCAATGTATTTTTTTGTTGCTTTTGTTGATCGATATGTCAAAAACAAAAGCAACTTTTGACATTTCTTTCTCTAAGTAAGAAAAAAAAAGTAGCACAGCTGTGCTTTCAACGCCACCTGATAAATGAATTCGCCTTGACTTCAACTTTGCCTTTAATGCAGGGGTTTCCATTTCTTTGCACAATTGTGCACAGCACTACTAACACATATTTTTATACTCTTCAATTCAGTCGTCGATGTGACTTCGACAAGTGTGCATGTCTAGCGGATGCTATATTATTTTGTTTCATCTTACACTCAAAAAATATTGTGCGGTCAAAAATGCTTTTGGTAACATCAAATGCCTTGCGTGCAATTTTTATTTAGAGTTTAAATTTTAAGACTTAAATGTAGAATAATGTAACATTTCATAAGTTTACATGCAAAGCAAAGAACTTTGTAAAATGGTAATTATTTGAGATATAAAAGCAATTTTTAATATTTCAGATAAAAAATTTCAAAATGTCTAACAGTCCAATGTGGAAGAAGCTGATAGTCACATTTATTATAGGTTTTATTTTACATACGTATATGGATTCGGTTCTTATAATTTTACAGCACTTTTTTATTTTTTCTTATGCAATACTAAAAATTATTATTATAAATTATTATCTGATCACTAATTCCACTAACACCGTGGTAATAGTTATAAAACAGATTACCCAGTTTTTTTGTTTAAAAATATTAATGTGTTCTTATAAAAAGAATTAAAAACTCTGCTAATTTTTTTATTGAGTGTGATTATACATTATGCTGTTAAAAAAATTATATATTTATTTGATGATACGTCATTTTTAATTTTGTAAATAACTTAAAATTATATAAAAATACATATGTAACGTGAATCCTAATCAACAAAAATTTAAAATTTTCAAATAATATCTACATTGTTTTGCATTTAAGCTAACGATATGTGTTTTGTTTGTGAAAAAAATTCTTTAATGCCTGTAAAAGGGTCCCTTTTTCTTTCGTAAAAAAGACGTACCTAAATGCAGAAATTATTAAGAAAAAAAATAGCCACAAGAATTTGTTGGTATTTTTTGCTTGTAAAAATATTTTTGTTTCTGTACCAATCGCGTCGGAAGGTTTTTTTTCTTTGAAAACACTTTTCTTAAGTAAGTAAAAATATTTAAAAAACAAGTTAAAAAAGTCTTGTTTTCCTACAATTTATGTGTAAACCTATACACATAAAAGCAAATGTGACAGCAGGTAAAATTTTTGGGTAGGAAGATGTGTTTTATTGATGTATTAATGAAGCGTTATTGTTTGGCACTATTTGTATTGCTTACTTTTTTATGCTACAATTATATGACTGAGTCCAAAGAGTTAACCTTACTAATTTATGGTATTTATTTAACATACATAACTTTGACCTGTTATAACGACTTTCTACATTTTTGCAGGCAATGTTTGAATGTTTGAAGTATGAGGTACCCAACAACGTGAATACCTTTTCTATTTTACTTACCACTATGAATACCCTAACTTTTTACTAAAATATCTTTTTCACGTTATTATTCTCATGTAATTTATTTTATTTTTGAATAAATAGACCAGGGAAATACATTTATATGCACAATTGTGTATACCACTACTAATACATATTTTTGTTTCAGATTAACGGAAAAAACTTTATGATGGCACTTAAAAAATATTGTGCGGTCAAAAACGCTTTTGGTAACATCCAATGCCTTATATGCTATGCAACATTAAAGGAAAGAACGGAATATGTTATTAAACGGCATTGCGATCGTTTTCATAATAATATAAATAATTTAAATGATAAGGAAAGAGAAGACCTGTTTTATAAAAATAAAACAATTTTTTTTAGAAAAATTTAAAAAATGGTTATTAGAAGAGGAAATTTATGAACCAAAATCAGTTCCCAAATTGAAAAAGGAGATTTCACGTTTAGTAATATTGGAAATTTTTAAGAAAGGAAGACCATTGTGGGATGGTGTTTTTTCAAGCAATTGCTAAAAAAAATTTGGGAAAGGCTTAATTATAATACTAAATTTATAGAGTCTCTTCCCCTGTCCAGTCAAACTGTAGGCCGTCGTACTGGTTAATTAGGAACATGTGTAGAATCTGCAATTAGGGATAAAGTTATTAATTGCGAATTTTTTTCAATTTGTTTAGACGAAAGCACTGACATAAATGATCTGTGTGAACTTGTAATTTGTATTCGATGCGTAGACAGCGAATACACTATTATTGAGTCAATGTTTACTTTAGAAACATTTTATGGAAATGTAACTGGTACGTTGTTGTATGATGTTGTCACAGAAAAGCTTCTTTCCATTGTATACATAAACAAATTTGCTGGAGTCTGCACAGATGGAGCCAATGTAATGTTGGGCAAATATAATGGGCTTATAGGCCAATTAAAAAAACACGAATTTGCAGTTCATAATTTTCACTGCATAATTCATCGGCCGCTCTTGCATCGGGATTCATAAATGATACCCCAGCTATGAAGACAGCAGAGGATATAATAAATAAAATTCGAGGCGGACATCAAGCGCTTACCCACCGAAAATTTGTAACCTTTTTAAAAAACAAAAATGCTGTGAATTGTGACCTGAAAATGTTTACAGAAGTTCGGTGGCTAAGTCGCGGTGATTACCTGAATAGACTTTATGATTTAAGAGAAGAAGTTCTTCAGTTCCTAGAAACTGAGAATATAGAAAAAGTTTTAATACAGTGTTTAAAAGACAATAATTATATTTTAGACTTAGCTTTTTTTGGCAGATACGACAAGTAATTCTACAACCGCTATTAGATCTTTTCGAAAATCCTTTTCGTTGCGATGTAAGCAACTACGAATTTGATATTCAATCAGAACTAATCATACTACGAAGCGAAGTAAATGCTCCAGACGAAAATAATATTGTAGAGATCTGGAAAGATTTGGATGGCGAGTTCTATCCTGAACTAAAAAAAAATTCATTTAAGTGCCTCTCTTTATTCGGCACTACTTACCTATGCGAACAAATTTTTACGGATTTAAAATTTATTTGTTTCAAGCAACGTAATAAATTAAGTTCATCCCATTTGAAAAGCATTCTACTATTTCGAAACTGCCATAAAAGTATAAATTTAGAAGATTTTTTTTTATAAGTTGTATAACACAAGGGAACAAAATTAAAAATTTTTTGTGTTGATTTGTAGCAGTTCTTTACGAATTCAATGTCGCTGATTTTAAAACTGCACTTTTTTTCTATCAGCTGTGATTTGCGTGCAATATTTATTTTTTATGAATTCTTAAAACATAAAAATCTTTAATTATTTAACAATTGTTTGATAAGATATTTGAAACTGATTTAGAGTCAAAAAGCTTCCGAATAAAAAAGGGCAGTCTTAAAATCAGCGACATTGAATTGGTAAAGAATTGCTACAAATTTTTTATCAACACAAAAAATTTTTAATTTTGTACCTTTGTGTTATACAACTAGCAAATTGTTTTCTTCCAGTGTTATTTCGTCACTCTCTCCAATACTACTACCTTGGGCATCTTTGCTTTAATGCAGTGATGCTCATTCAGGCAAACAATTGTTTAGAAGCCCCACCCCTTTGTTTTTTACGCTCATTATTTTTGTCGTACGTGTGAGAGCAACAAGTGCACATGTACGATAGCTGTATTGATATTTGTTCAAATACAGTGTGTAAAATAAATAATAATGAAAATATTTTAGTTGCTCGTCAGACAGCGACGAATGCACATGTGCGGAAGCTATGTTAGTTTGTTGCTAAATAATATGGAATTGAAAAACTATTTTATGATAAAAAATGCCTTTGGTAATGCCCAATGTCTTTTATGTTATCAAACATTTAAAGTACATTGGGAAAATGTTATTAAGAGGCATTATGATTCTTTTCATAGCGATATGACTGGATATACCGATGAGGAAAAAAACCTTTTTATTAGAAATAAAAAGATTTTTTTTGGAAAAATTTTTTAAAATAAAATCTAATTTATTTTTAATATTTTCTTCCCCTGATAGCCATTCCTTAAATTTAAAAAAAAAAAAAATTTATTTCTGATAAAAAGGTTTTTTTCCTCATCGGTATACCTAGTCATATAGCTATGAAAAGAATCATAATTTTCTTAATTAATCCCTAATCTCCAACTCTACAGAAACCCCTAATCAACGGAAGTTTATCACATACACTTAATTCAATGTGAACTGCATTATTATACATTTTATATAACCAAATAAAATTCTTGTGATTTAATATTAATAAAAATTGTGCGTTTAGTTTTGCGTGTCACTGTACTTAAACAATTCTCTCAGAATATATTTGCAAAACATTTTTGAACACCAATGCTTTAATGACAGTGGTGCAAAGATGCCCAAGGTAGTAGTATTGGTGAGAGTACCGAAATAACACTGGAAGAAAACAATTTGCTATTCATTTTATTTAGTCGTCAACGAGATTGCGACGAAAGTACATGTGTGGCGGGTGTTGTCATGTGTTCACTGACAGCAGTCTCGATGACGATTAAAATGTAAAATAAGACACAGAAGTTCTGCAAGTGTAGTTTGTCTCTCCCACTCAACATGCTGATTTCCTATTGGTTGATTGACGATCAAACAAAAGAGCTTCAGTATACGTGTGAGTTTAATTTGCTGATATCAGCCACTACTGGGCATCTTTGCAGTGGTGTCAATTATGATTGCGTTGGTGCGATTA
Organism: Pollenia amentaria; assembly: GCA_943735925.1. Classification (NCBI taxonomy): domain Eukaryota; kingdom Metazoa; phylum Arthropoda; class Insecta; order Diptera; family Polleniidae; genus Pollenia; species Pollenia amentaria. Next base: position 15,623,365 of record OX031011.1, read on the forward strand.
CTCTTGTCTCTTACATTCCCAGCGGGAGAAATCTGCGGTTGCGAGGCCTATTACGAGGCCTAATTAACATAAATATTTTGCTATGAAAACTTTAGAGCAATTAATAATAATACAATTATCGAAAAATGTGGAGATATGGACAGACACAATCAGTTATTATTTAAATAAATTAATTTGGAACCTGCATTTCGCAGAAACTTTGCTTATTTTTTTGGAAAAATTGAGCACTTGACAATATTTGAAGTCTTTTTACAACCTTATACAATTCTTTCCAATATTTTTAATTTTTTTAAAATCATTGTACAATGTTAAAAACAGAAATAAAAACATAACAGAAACAAAGATAATAAATAATAAATATATTATTTCTGTTTAGAGGCCTCAAAACAGGCCGTGCGATATTTCCCGCTGATTGAGAGTGTTTTGCAGTAAACAATTATATTTTACGCTCGCAAAATAAAAGAGCGTAAGCGTACATGTGAGTTTTGCTTACACAATTGTGTATGACGCTGACATTCCTGCGTTATGCACTCCGCACTAGCTGCGAATGTTCATTGGTTCTTTAATAAACCGTGCTTCTTTTTAAACAAAAATCAAATGTGTTTGCACAGGCTGCTTTTGTTTACTTGTTTGTACTTACAACGGTCTTTTGTTTGTTATAATTCAGTCATTTGATGTGAAAGGTTGCTTTCGTTTGCTGCGCAAAATTTATTTTATTCTAATTACATATTATGAATACCTTTACTCGTATGGGAAGAACAAAAATGACCGATGATGAAATAGGCAAAATACTTTCCAACAGTGAAGAATTTCCTTCTGACAGCACTGACGATATAAATATGATCCACTAAAAATGAAGACGTTTTACTCATTGATAAGAATATCCTCAGCATTTGAGAAAATAATATGGAAACAGGGAAATTTCACAGTCAAGAAGTTGAGTTTAGAGGAGATAGCTCTCTCCCTGAAGAAATTCAGTCATTAGTAACACCTTATCAAGTTTGGAGTTATTTATTTCCTGAGCGCTTAGAAAACCTTATAGTTGAAGAAAACCCTACGTTATGCTGGATTAGATGAAAAGTTTTCGTTAAGCGCTACGGAACTTCGAATGTTTAATGGCATTACCTTTTACATGACATAATTCAATTTATCAAATACCAGGGATTATTGGTCAAGTAGTAATGACCGATCAGTAGACGCAATAAAAAATCAAATGACTGTGAACCAATTCGAGAAAATAAGGCCTTACCTTATTAGGCCTGTTATTGATTCCCTAAATTGTACATTTGGTTCTGTTCCCAAAGGGGCAAAATTATCTGTAGATAAACAAATGTGTCCTACTATATGAGAAACTATCTGCCAAATAAACCAAAGAAGTGGGGATTTAAATATTTTGTATCATGTGATACTAAAGGCTATGCGTACAAGTTTGAAATGTATACGGGATCAACTGAAATTCTGCGTTTAGAAGAGCCAAATCTTCAAGCATCTGAGAACATTGTAGTAAGGTTAGTTCGTGAAGTTCCTATGCTTAATAACTACATAATATACTTTGATAATTACTATACCACAATACCTTTTCTTATATACCTTAGAACTCTGGAAATTCTTTCTGTTGGTACTATCCGACGTAACAGGATAATAAATTGCAAGTTTCCGGAAGAAATAACCATTAAGTTTGAACGAGGAACTAGCAGAGAATTCGTAGCAAGCGTCTATGGAATAGATATAACTTCTATTCCATGAAGAGATACAAAAGTTGTCAATCTGGTATCGACATATATAGGAAATATGCCAGCGTTTTCCTCAATTGTACCTAATGAAAATGTTTCTGTTCGTAGATTTGACAAAAAACAGAACAAAATTACAGTGATCGCTTTTCCACAGATTGTAAAGGACTACAATAAAAATATGGGGGCGTATATATATTGGACAATTCCACGAACCACCATAAAATAGCTCTGAAAAGCAGGAAATGGACAAATTGATTAATTTAACATTTATTAGACTTGACCTGCATCAATGCCTGAATCCTTTATAATAGAATTAACCAACCCCATCCAGGAATAAAAAATCTAAGATTAATAGATTTCAAACTGGAACTGGCGGATTCACTTTTTAAATATAAAAATTCATCGAAAGATGTTTCATTTCGCCAAACCTTGAAACTGAAATCCAGAAGAAAAACCGTAAGCCGAATTCGCAGATACCGACTCCCAAAGATGGAATTGGATAATGGTAAGTAACAAAGGAAGGTGCAAAATACCAGTTTACACAGGCCGGACGAAGATGTTTTGCCGCAAATGTGAACTAAAATTAAATACGACTGCGAAAAAACTGTTTTTATAATTAACATAACCAATAGAAATAAGTTTTTTACTTAATATTTGTATACAAGACCTATGAAAAATTTATTTTTGTCAATAAAATCGAAACCAGTCGTTATTTTTCTTATGTATTTTTATTATAGCATAGTGTATCTTAAAATATACAACCAGTTTTTTTTCATAAAATTAACATATTAATTTTTTTTTTTAAATTTGAACGCAGTTATTATTTTTTGTTGTCGGATTACATATAATATATAGTTTTCGGAAAAATTTAAGGACCTATGCATTTAGGGGTTAAAAATGTTTCCCCATTTTTCACCTGTTTTGCTTAATATCTGGATTACAAATCCACAAATATGCTGTTTTTTTTATCAGTGAATTGGTTTGACAATTTTGTGTCTTATTCTGTAACTTGAAATGGTGGTTGAAAATTTATATCACCGTTACCGTTTTGGTTTTATTTTTTTGTGTTTGTCTATTGTTGGAAAATTTTTCTAAACATTTTTGTTATCAAATTGTATGGTCCTTTACTGTGTCATAAGCGTGGGTGTTTCTTACAGGTAACAAACGCGTGAAACACCATCATAGGGAAGATGTTTTTTGAAAGTAGAATAAAAATTTTCTCGGAAAACATTTTAATAAGCCTAAACCTGCAAATAGTAAAGTTAAATTTTTGCATTTGGTGCACCAGTGGAATCAGTTAGATAATAAAACCACACGGAACTTTTAGTTTTTCCTTTTTGTTTTGTGCATTTCAAAAGACATTTATTTCTTCGATTAATTTTCTTTTTTAATTCTTTTAAGCACTTCTCACATTGCCATTTTTTAATACAGTAGAATCTTAAAAAAGTTAACCACAATGTCCAAAGGGGTTCTAACTATTCTAAGCTTTTAACTTTTCCAAGCGCGTTTTTTAGTCGCAAAAAGGAATAAATAAAGTATGTAATAAATTTTAAATGTAAAACACAACTTTTTTAGCTACAAAATGTTATGTTTTTTATTATTTATTATTAAAAAGCTTAAATAGTTTTCATTATTACAAATAAGAAACTTAGGTTTAATTTGTACTGGGTATTCAATTTTACAGTCATGCTCAGTTTTTTCGTGCGTAAAAATATTAATTTATAGTGGTTTAAAGAAGCAGTCAAGGCTTGTTCAGAATGGAACATTTTTATTATTAAAAAAAAATATTTAATAGTTCTAAGAATGAAAGACAATAAAGGTCATTAGAGTAAGAGACAATTTAGTGAAAATGGAATTTCCCATAAAAAGAAATTTCCATATGTATGTAATTCTGTGTAGTTAGTTATTTAGACAAATACTAACACAGAAGATGAGACCTTTTTTTATCACTAAAATACGCATGTGCCTAAACATGATCATAAAACTCTTAAGGCCGTGTCAGATACAACTTTGTCGCTTTGCGTGACGTTTCTACCTTCGGCAGAAAAACGCAAAGCAAAAGGTGTATGCCACAATGAAAACTTTGACAACACTCACGCATTGTTTGTTTACTTATAAAAGCGGTTGGTAATTTGTACATTTAATTATTTGTTACAAAAATTAAAGTTAAAAATTTAATTGGACGGTTTTTTTGGAATTGAATTTGGCAAAAAAAATTTAAAAAAAAGAAAATTATACTAGCCAATTGTCAAAGCGCGCAAAAAGATGAGAGTTGGCTAACTTTTTGCTTCGCTCCGCTTTGAAAGTACTTTATGTGACATGTTTCGTATAAGTATGTATATTTTATCTTAGATGTCAAAGCGAATCGGTAACGCAACGCGAAGCAAAAGTTTTATCTGACATGGCCTTTAATGAGTAATAAATAACGGGTCGCTAGTGTGTGCATGTGTACAATCGTAGCTTATCAGTTATATTTAGGTTTAAGGTTTTCACTGTTAGTACTTAAGAATAATTTTGTAAATAAAATTTAGTATCCTACAAGTACTCAAACGGGTAGTTATGCTCGTATGTTTTATTAATTTAACATTTGGTCCTTCGAGAGAAAACAAAAACCAGTGTGGAAATAAAATTTAAATGAATAATAAATTAAACAAAACGTTAAATATTATTGAAAAAAATATATACTAAAATAGTATCCAAAAAATAAAAGAGCGTCAATATCGGCTTATACAGGGATTGTGAGTTAAAAAGAGCGTCAATCTTGGCTAAAACAGGGATTGTGTTGTGAATAATTATCCAAATACACAGAAATTATATCTCTAAACATTAATAATATAAAGCAATCAAATACAATCCATCTTGGTTTGTTAATAAAACAAATGTTACATTTCCAGAGGAAAGCAAGTGGCTCCTATCACTTGGGTCCAAATTTGCACTACCGGTCAATGATAACAACTTTTCTACAATTCACTTAATTGCAGATTTGGAACAATGGGTACAGACGATTACAGATGACAGAAAAAAAGAAATAGTAAGAACTAAAATAGCTAACAGAATATTAACACATAAGAGAAAAGTAAAAAACAGCCAGAGGGAGAAATTTATATTAAACATATATGAAGACACAAAACGTTTTATAAAAATACACAAAGACGAAATAGTTATAACGAAGTCAGATAAAGGCAATAAAACTGTAGTTATTTATAAAAAAGACTACATGAAGGAAATGGACACATTACTGGAAGACAAAACCACTTATAAATCAATAAGAGAAGATCCAACCCTGAAACTACAAAGAAAAAACAACAAAATGATTACTGAGTTATTTAAACATAACTTCATAACAAAACAGGAAAAATTCCATTTGACATCTAACGCAGCCACGGCCCCAAGATTATACGGCCTACCAAAAATACACAAACCAAATGTACCCTTACGACCAATTTCATCCTCCGTTGAAGTCCCGTGCTACAAACTGTCCAAATACATTGGTAAGATCCTAAAAAATATTATATTAGATAAATATAATATAAAAAACTCAGTAGAGTTAAAAACTAAGCTAAAGGAAATAACACTGGCTGATGACGAAATTTTAATTTCTTTGGACGTGGTATCGTTATTCACTAACATACCGATTCATTTAGCCATTAGTAACATCATGACCCATTGGAATGTACTGCAAAACCATACTAAAATACCTAGGTCTCAATTTCTTGATTTACTCAAATTTTGTTTAAACGATAACAATTATTTTATATACGGGGATACTTTTTTTAACCAGACGTATGGTATGCCTATGGGCAATCCGTTGTCACCAACGATAGCAGACATTGTTCTGGACACTTTGCTGGAGAAAGCTACACAAGAACTTAAAGATAAGAATGTTAACATAAAACTAATAACTAAATACGTTGATGACCTATTTGCCATTATTCGGAAAAATGACGAAAAAGAAATATTAAATACCTTTAACGGCTACCATAATAAACTTAAATTCACTATTGAAAGGGAACAACATAATGCCATATCCTACTTAGATATGAAAATCTATAGAGAGGATAATAAACTCATTACGGATTGGTTTACAAAATCAGTCGCATCCGGCCGTTTAATTAATTATCACTCCACACAACCAATGAAACAAAAAACCAATACCGCGATAAATTTAATTAAAAAAGTTGACCAATTAAGTGATACTAGATTTAAAGACAAAAACTTAAAAATAATTACAAATATTTTGACGTCTAATAATTATCCAATGAATATTATAAATAACCTAATTACCAAAGCAACAAATGAAGAAACTCGGGAACAAACTATAAATAATACATCTGGCATCACCAAACAATTTTACAGTCTCTCATATATACCAAAACTGACAGAGAGCAAACAAATGAAGGAGATAATAGAAGATGAAACAATATCATTAGCTCATAAACCCAATAAAACAATTAGCACACTATTTACACAAACAAAAACCAAAATTGACAAATATGATCGTAGCAATGTTGTGTACGAAATTAAATGTGAGGGTAATAATGACGAAACGTGCGGTAAAGTGTATGTTGGAACAACCAGAAGAAATTTAGCTACTAGAATAAACGAACATAAAGCAGACATTGACAAATTAAAATACTCAACAGCTTTAGCCCTACATTGCATTGATAATAAGCACACACCAAATCTAAACGATGTTAAAGTACTAGACGTAGAGCGGAGGGTAAACAGAAGATTTACACTGGAAAGCCTACGAATACAGGAGAGACTTAATACGGCTGTAAACAAAAAAGATGACAAAGACCGAACGAATGCAAATTACACGATTGCAATATTATAATTTAGTCCATCTTCAACTGTGATACCTAGCATTAAGAAAGTTTAAACTGTGATATTTTTTATTAATTTTACATTTATATTTTTGTTTTATGTGTGTGTTTAATTGTACTGTGTGTATTGTTTAAAACCACATTTAAATTAGAAATGGAAATGTAAATACTAATTCAAGATTTTATGTAAGTTAAATTGTTCTTTAAATGTTATTGTATTTTTTTTTTGATGTTAATGTACTAAATATTATTGCTTTTTATAATTTGTTGTTGCCAGATTTCAATAAAAATAATCCCTGAAGAGGTAGGAAAACAGCCTACGAAACGTCGGAGGAAAATATGAAATAAATCTTTTATTTACATATAGTTAATAATTAGACCTTGAAAGCCTGTTTTGGAAATCCCAAAAAACATTAATAAAGCATTTTAGCTATTGCTAATAAAGCAAAATTATTTAAACGCCAAAAAGAGTTGGGCGATGAGCTAGTAACAATTCGGACAAAACTAAGAATGAAAACAATTCGCGTTACTAGAATTCCTGAGGTATCTAAGCGTATTGACCAGATTCGAGCTGAATTTAAGCCAAATAATGTAGCACTTTTGACAACAGGTGGAACGTCTGAAGATTACTTTGCAAGAAAGTATTTTGAATCAATAGAGGATGTTATAGCAGAAAATATTGAATTAATTCAACAAGTTGTGAATGAAGAAGATAAACAAATGGAAATTGTTCACCAGAAAAAGAAGCAGTTAATAAAAGCCAGTACGCCATCATCAGAAAGCCAATGGACGCAATCAATAGACGGTAAAAAATAAAACAAGGACATTAGCAATGTCCAAGGAAAAGCCGAAGAACTCCAGGAAGAATTTATCGAAAAGGTAGAATGGATGCGCAAAAGGATATAAGAACTACATACAATAGTATCTGATGCATCCAACGAACTACTGGACATAAAGACCCAGCAACTAAAAAACGATTTATAGCATTGGAAGAAGTTTATAAAAAACTATGCGAGCTTAATAGCACTAAAGAAGTGCGTATCATCAAGGAAGATATCGAGGACGAGTATGACATGGCTCTTGCATTACATGCAAAAAACGTAAAAAATCCTTCAAGGAACAGGCCTATGAGCCAAGACTTGATGCCAGTGGCATTTCAAACTTAGGTAAAATAGAAATACCTGAGTTTCATGGAGACATAAATGATTGGGCTCCATTTCACGATATGTTTAAGAGCCTTGTGCATGACTGCAATTATCTCTCTAATGTGGAAGAAATGTATCGATTGGTGACAGCACTAAAAGGTGAAGCAAAGAAACTTGTTCAACACCTGAAAGTGACGGATATAAGATATATGGCGGCTTTTGAAATGATCAAACAAATATACGAGAACCGAAGGCTGTTGTTTACCAACCAAGTCGACAAACTACTAGATCAACCAATGGTCAACAGCGAGTCATCCGCAAGTGTAAAGCAGCTATTGGACACAACAAACAGTTGCATTTATGCGCTTAAAGGAATGGATGTGAAGATAACGGATGCTGAACCGTTTATTGCTCGCATCGTAATCAGAAAACTAGACAATGATGGTCTCCGGTATTATGAACAAAATGTTAAGAAAACAAAAGAAATTCAAAGTCTTGATGACGTTTTAAAATTTTTGGAGCAACAAGTTCAAGCCTTGGATGCAGTTACGAAACGCCAAGGATATAAGTACCAGAAAAAAGCGGATTACAATACAAAAGTTTCCAACACACTTTACTCGGCACAACAAGCGTGCCTTTACTGCAACATGAATGGTCATTTAACGAGTGTATGCATGAAGTTGCTAACATTACCAATGGCTGACTGCAGAAGAATCGCTTATAAAAATAAGTTATGCTTTACATGCCTTAACCACAAATTTTATAGGAAATGTTCTAATAAAACTAAATGCGGTCTTTGCGGAAAAGGACATCATAGGCTGCTACATAAAGATGAGGAAAAAAACGAGGAACCAAAATCAAGTACATCAAAATTAATGATGATAAAAAAACACAACACAACTACAACACTGCTAGCGACCTCACAGGTAAAAGTTCGTGCAGCAAGTGGAGAATTAATTATGCTAAGAGCACTAATTGATCAAGGATCACAAATTACAGCACTTTCAGAAGAAGCTTCACAAATATTAGGACTTCCAAGAATTAAGTGCAAAACTAACATACAAAAACTTGGAAGTACAATAGTGGCCACATCGAAGGCAATGGTGAAACTATTAATTCAACCACGCTTCTATAGTGACCAAGTTATAGGTACAGATGCGGTAGTTTTACCTTCAATTTCAGGACCACAACCTGATAAATCATGTAAAATTGATTTCAGCCAGTGTGACAACTACGTTCTAGCTAATCCAAAAACAAACGTCTATAGAAGGTTCAACTATAAATATACTAAAAAAAGACTACAGACGATGATAACGCGAACTTCAATAAAATGTATAACCAACTGAAGCTATTCAACGAAGAAGTTCAAAGTACTAGAAACACCGAGCGTTTGATTATATTATTCCAAGTATCTCCACACAATTAAACCTGATGATCAGGATTCAATCTTCAATTATTAACTTATTGATAGATATTAATCACGGGCATGTGAATCTTGATTTATTGAAGCCATCACAACTCCATAAACAACTGTCAGAAATCATGAAGATGTTGCCAAATAATTTAGTTCTTCCTGGAGAAGATACGGGAACAGAGCTGAAAGAGGTCTTCCATTCAATGACTTCTTAAGGGATCAGAATGGAATCACGGTTACTAATTCAGTTGGAGATACCTTTATTGTATTAGCACAGTTCTGAAGTTTACGAAATATTAAGCCTGCCAGTTGGTAATAAGAATCATACGATGATACCAAGAATTGGAAATGAATTGATAACATACAACTTTGCTTTCAACATGTACTTTTTGATTTCACTAGTGCAATTGAACGCATTTGAGAACAATTTATAAGGTCAGTTTAATTGTATTGGTAATGTGCCATGGAAGCCAGCAACCGAACGCTCTTGTGAAGTGTCAGCCTTAAAACAATCCAGGCACGCTGATTGCGAATTCGAGGAAATTTTGACACAATTTGAGCTTTTGGAAGCAAATATCCACTGAAAATCATTGGATATTCGCGGTGTTTAGTAACTTTATGATTACAGTAGATTGTAGTCAGGGAAAGCGCAGCTGGACAACTTTACCTTT